>LPNX011004401.1:325114-406889 GCA_001517045.1 Pseudotsuga menziesii | reverse complement strand
AAGCAGACTCACCCTTACTCCAGCGACTCAAACGGATACAAAACGCGAAAGTCCAGGAGGGTCCGTTTCAAAAGCTATGGACGGATATTCAAGAATGGGCGTTTGCAGACCGACGAATGACCCAGGAGGCTGAGAAAGTTAGGCATAGCACCATATATGCCTATGCAAACGCACCTCTCATGGCCAGCTTCACTGGTACGAAGGAAGCCGCGGTCAAATTCATTATTAGTCGTTACCACAACGGCCGATTCTACTTTGACCGACCGGTCGACATCAATGGCGATGTTATCTCCCGACTTACTGGGTTGTCAAACCAGGGTGACCCGGTCCCCATTGGGATCAAGGAAGGGCTAGTCGAACGCCTTACAGGTTCGACGTCGAGTAAAAAATCCAAGGGTTTGATGATCAGTCAAATCGACGCACGAACACCATAGATTGTGGCGAAAATCATCGCCATTACTCTCACCTTGGCTGGTCGCAGCAGTGACCTCAAACTGGAAATGCTGGACGCCGTCGACAAAATTACAACCAACGGACGCATCTTCAGATGGGCAGACTACCTCGCAGACTTGGTCAAAACCATATGCGAGCGCTGTAAGGAAACAGGAGGTATTATCAAATTCCCCTCCTTAATCATTTGGATTGCTATGTACTATATATGCCCGGAAGGCAGTACCGTCTTCCGAGAGCCGACTAGGTTTGAGATGCACAGGTTCAAACCCTTTTCCCAAAAAGGAACTGTGCATGAACTAAACCAAGGCAAGGTATTTCTGGAAAATTGGTTCCAGCAGCTTAAGCTGTGCACGACAAGGTGGAGGGTGCCCCAGAACATCCGACGACACCTCCTAGCCGACTCCCACATCCAGCTGGAGCTCGACCATACATCAGTATGGTCCTCCAACACTCAGGATTCAAATGCCAGGGACCTCGACTATTATCCCACAGTCGACCAGATCTTTCGGGAGCTGTCTAGACAAACCAAAACCAAAATTCAAGTCCCAGAGGCTGCAAAACAGGTCGAATTTTCTATAGTCGAACCTCTGACCGTCCAGGAGAAGGAGGAAGATTACGAGCTGCACTTGTATATTAGCACCTTTGTGATGCAGGATACTCCGACCGACACTCCTGGTCGGGTGCACATAACAGTGAAGCATCCGACTGCACTAGTAGTGGATCCCCCGACAGAGCAACATACGACACCACCACCAGCACAACAACCAGTACAACACACAACTCCTCCGGCTACTCAGACTGTCGACCCAGCTCAGACCCCGACAGGGGAAGTCGAAGAAGACAACCCTGAATATGCTGTATCTCGGAGCATTCTCAAGAAAATGGCAAAGGAGATCGCCATTTCCAGAAGGAACATCAAACTGCAGAAACGTCAGCAAGGCAAAGGTAAGCGTAAGCTTGTCCTTGCTGACTCCACCGACGACGACGACGAACTGGCAGCCTCAGCACTCGATATTGTCAAGGATGCCCGAGCAAATAAGGTAACTGTTGAAACTCAGTTTCAACGTTTT
Organism: Pseudotsuga menziesii; assembly: GCA_001517045.1. Lineage (NCBI taxonomy): Eukaryota > Viridiplantae > Streptophyta > Pinopsida > Pinales > Pinaceae > Pseudotsuga > Pseudotsuga menziesii. The sequence continues at coordinate 405,366 of LPNX011004401.1, read as the reverse complement.
GTTGAAGCAGGAGCACCGGAAGGTCGGCCAAAGAAGGCCAAAACAACACCACTGTCTGAAGATGTGGTCGACCTGGTGACGACTCCTCCCCCTCCATCCCCGACTAAAATAGTCGAGGAGCAAGCACCAGTGCAGCAGGCCGCCATTTCCCCTGAAGTCTTTGAAAGAGTTATCCCTGAAGCACTCAGGGCCAGGGCTAGCACGGACGCTGAACTCAAATCCTTCTTTCAAACGCTACCTGCAATATTCCAGTCAGCCCAAACAATAAAAACAACAACACCCCTGAAAGCCAACAGCAAGATATACGCCCAGCAAACCACAGTATTTACAAGGATCCATGACGGTGGCGATGTATCAGGCCTGGAACAGACCTTCACTGACTATCGACCGGAAGAAGACATTATGTGTTCCGACCCAAGTTCCCCACACCATTCTCCATCACCACCAGGATCAGGAAACCCTCCCTCCCCACCCCCACCACCATCATCTCCACCACCTCCACCACCGCCTGATTCACAGCCGAGACCCTCATCATCATCACAGCCGGAGGTAGACATACCACCTCCCCACACACAAAAACCCCCGACCACTGAACCAACCCCTCCGACACAAACCCCTTCGACCTCTGATCCACCTTCCACTTCTGCAGGTCCTCACGACAAACCAACAGAGGAGACGACAGAACCTCTTCCTAGACCCGATCAGCTAAGGATTAGCTTAGGGGATGTAAGCTCGTTGACTGACTCAGAGGTCGGCCACTTACTCAACACCCTAGCGAAAGAGTCGAAGAGGAGGACGACCAGACTAAGGAAACAACTCAAGGCTAAGGAGACAGAAGAAGTCGAGTTCCTCGACAGATGCAGGTCTCTTGCCCAATCCATTGTTCCCGGCCCTGTCGAAGTAGCCACAGATCGACCTTTGGAGAGGGCATATCAAATATTGGAAGGGATGGTCTCGACCATCCAGACACACCTCCAAGAGACCAAAGCAGAACAGCAAGAAGAAACTGCCCGACTGTTGTTGGCCCAACACACTGCATTTTCAGAGGCATACAAGGTCTTACAGGACCATATGGAGGAATGTATTGTCACTGAGGAAGTACTCAGAGATTGGCCGACACACTATGGATAGGTATACCAACAGACAAGACAAACCAGACAAGGCATCCAAGCTCTAGAAGCTCGAAAGTCTACAGAAGCTGAACTAAGGTAGACCGTCGAAGAGCAGATTGTCATGGAAACCAACAAGCTGCAGAAATTAGAACGTGAGGCCCATCAGTGGGTTCAACAGGCTCTACCTAACCTGGATAAAGTTGACAACCTCTGTCCCCACATAAAGAGACTCCTCCAGGCTGCCGACGAGCAACATCAAATCTTGGGCCCGACCATGGAAAACATAGCAGAAAAATCCATGTCGAAAAATATGTCGATTCTGTCAAGTCTCACTACCTTGACCATCGATATCGAGAAGGCATTACAGAGCTGGATCGACTTTCAGCATCAATTGGCCATCACAGCCCCAGCCATCGTCGAAGTCTGCGTTCAGCGACGACCGACCATCCGCCTACATAGTCCTCAACAGGAGCAAGTCTGAAGGATTCGACAGGATTTCAATTTTTGGTACCTCCCTCTTTCTTCGGGACGAAGAAATGTTTTGTTTGTGGGGGAGATGTAGAAGGAGCAAGTCGACATAAGTTGAATTGAACGAAGACCGACTTATTCGATCAGCCGACTAAGTCGAGGTACCGACTACGTCGGTCGGCTGAGTAAATACAGTAGTTAGTCTGTTAACTAATAGTTGTGTTGGTTCACCGAACCGACGGGTCGTTACTTTTAACTGATTGTAAATTGTATATATTAGGCTGTTGAGCCACACAAGAACTAAGTTCAGTTCTTGGATTTGTATGATCCATTGAGAATAATATAATCTGTTCAACCTATCTGTTCTGGTCTCTTATCTCTGTGTATATTTCTATGTATTTTTGTATGTATTATTGGTAACCTTATGTGATCTGTGAGATTAAAACACCATGCACATACGCAGTAGCGCAACAGTGCCTATCACATAACTCCTCCAAGGTTTCCCCCCGAGACAACATCAGTTCCAAGTCACCAATAACTCCCAACATAGGGAGCCTAGTAAAGAAGTACACATCCACCAGCGTGATTTCAATATGCTGGCCCTAGAAGAGGAAGGCCTCCTCCTCAATATCCCAAAATCTCACCAGCGTTTGCAGCAACAAACACAAGCTCTTCAAAAGGGGTATCCTCATGAATTTCAGTAAACCGCAATGGGCCAGTGTATCATGCACATTCCCATCCCGCAATGACGCCTCCCAGAAGTCTTTACAGTCTCTCTACTACCACTTAATCTCATCCATTCTGCACAAGAAAAACACAGATGTCAGCCACTGCTCTCATAAAAAAAATGTCACCTAGAGGTCAAGTCACACTTGTTTGGGCAAAATGAGCAACTAGGTCGCTAAAAAATGCCCCACAGGTGCGGCCAGGTCGCTCTTTTTCTCTCGAAAGGTGCGACTTGGCTCCATGAAACCCAAAAAGGCTCATGGAGGACCTCTAGGTGACCAAATGCAGAATGTAAACCACCAAAAAGAAGAGATTTGGTGAGATCTCTTACCTGCAAGTCGCAGAACTCGAAACCGTCGATCAGAATAGGATAAATCAGCAAATGAAAATCTAGGGCCCACCTCTCCAACTCTACAGTGAACAGTGACAATGACACTTTGCAAAGTGGTCTCCACCCTTATATAGGCCCTATTTGACCTAATTTCTCCTGTTTGACACAACAAAACCATACGGAGTCCGTTTGAGATGCTGTTTGTGACATTGTTTTCAGAATTTCTTCCTCTATCTCCTTATGAGACCATTGTCTCATGTTTAACAAACAAATTTCAGGACTGCTTCCCAGAAGTTACCTCAATTTATGAGCCACATCATGGTGATTCAAGTGTCTGTAGACCTATACTTGCATCACGCTTGCCTACCTCTACTCATGTGGGTTTTCGGGCCACCACCCATTAAGGAACATCATTTTTTAGCATATATCCATCTACTTTGTCCACTGCACCATATGTGAATCTCTGGACCATTGTCCAAAAGACAAATTATTTCTTTTGCATATAACTGCCTCCAGACTTGCACTCACATCACATGTAGTCAATTCCATCCACCACAACTCACACACATCTCTCTTGACCTCTGTCCGAGAGCCACCTCAGTTTGCGTGCCTCTACCACACCAACTCGCGTGCCTCTGCCGCGATTTATCCCGTGCATGTATTGGTATGTTTAAGAGTCACCTGCTCCGTCCATACTACGCGGATGACATTTGGACCACTGTCCAACATCCCGACATGGGGAACCTCCTGTGCCACCACAATCGGTTGACCATACTAGAGTTTTGTTTAAGCTCTTTTTTGACTCATAAAAGAATGAAAAGACGACCGAGCGCAATTGCTTCCTTTCCCGCTCGTTAAAGTATAGGAAAGGGCATCTACATCATCTCGTTTATCTCCTTTTGCGGACTATGTAGACCATCAAATGAAAAGGACCACCTTGGCATATTCAAGCCAAGACCGTTCCCTCGACATACTTTTATGCTTTCTCGGGTAGAGGGGTCACACTTTACGAAAAATCTCACCATGGGTTGTCGTTAAGCTCTTTTCTAGCCTTCTCATCAAGAAAATATTGCCAAAAAAACTTGGTTTCGTTCATTGTCGTAAAAGTATCTGAATGACTGTCCAGTCAGTATAGGTTTAACCTTTTCCAGCCTGATTGGACTACCAACAGTAAAGAAGTCTCTCATCCCCTACAGGATGGGCGAGCTCTCCTATGTATACTTTTATCCTTTTTTGGGCACGTGAGACTACCAATGAAAAAGAGCCCCTATTGGAGTCTTCTTCGTGCTTTCAAACTCTCTAAAATTGAAAGCACCATCGAGCATTTGCTTTCTCAGGCTCTCAAAAATTCCACGAGATCGTACCACAATGGTGTCTCTAGACACCACCCCATAGAAAACAGTTTGGCAGCATTCCCACTTTGGGTTGTTCAGAGTACTCTGTAGTGTGTCTTCCTCGGATCCCATCAGTACCAAAAGTATCTACCTCCCCCAAGTATTTCCCATATGCAGTGACATTCCCGGTATTACAGCTATGATCCCATTCCCATGAGTCAATTTCATTCGCTGCCTGGTACGCCCTGCTGTCATACTTTGAAAAAAGGAAGTTTGAGTCTATTACACTCCCCCTGCCCCTGTTAAACTCTTTCCCTCCCCCCCCATTCAGTGGGTCAGTTCACAGATTGTCTCACCCCTTTCGGTTATCTCCCTCGCACTTCTGGTCAAGGAAACACCATTGCCATGACCAGGGGTAGGTCTCCCTCTGTTGATGACAACACACATATTCCAGAGGATAGACCCACAGGTCCCTATATCTTGGTTTCATTAACCTCATTGATGAGTTCCTTAGACCACTTGAGAGGAGTCCTTATTGCCTCTCGGGATGGTTGTTTCTCACGTGCTCGACTCCAACTACATCATCGCATCGTTGAGATTCGTACAGGGTATTGGTCCATGTAGTATTTGGTCGAAGACCCTGGATGTCACTTGAATATAGCACATTGATGAGTCTATTCGAGGGACCTAAACATGTTATGTTCCTTATGATTTCCAGGTTGCATTGGAGACAGTGTTCAGAAGCCCCAACAGTGCTTCTATATAGATTTATGATTGATGCAACATACTTGTACAACAGAGACTCTGACTCTCCATCAGTGAGTCCATATAGCTATGTACCATCCCAGATCTAGCAGAATATCAGTCATGAAGATATATCATTCCATGAGAATTCCATGGGTCCAATGTAGCAGTTCTTCAGATTAGTATTGTATTCAGCCTCTCATTGAGGCAACCACTATGTATCATCAGTTGTATAAGATCGGCTCTTGTATTATAGAGCATAGACCACATTATTCTTTTGACATTGTTACGAGCATGGGGATGCCTGCCTCGTCCATATACATGTCACACATTATTTGTATCTCACCCACTGATGGGAGCCATATTAATACAAAAACCAAAAGCCACCATGCCCCATCCTAGGAAGCACCACCTCTCCGCAGCAAATCCTATGATGTCCATTGGCCATACGATGAGCTCCTGCCCTCACACATCAGGGGGCAATTTTTTAACCAAAAAAATCCCTCACTCAAATCTACATGGCCTACACCACCCAAGGACACCCATACAGGACCCTCATTTGACCCCATTTGACCCCCACACCCTCAAGAAGGCTTAAAAACCCCTAAAAAGAGCCTAAATAGCTCTCCCAGGGGCTAAAACCTCCAAAAAGGGGCTAAAACCCCTCAAAGGAGCCTAAAACCCTAAAAGAAGCTAAAGTTTGAGCAAAAGGGGCTAAAATCCCAAAAAAGGGGCTAAAGCCTTGACCAGGGGCTTTGAACCCTAAAAAATATATAAATAGAGGGGTGGGGGTCACTCTCAAAACACTTCTCCCTTGCATACTGTTATACTTCACAAGTGGATGCCTTGAGACCCTTTGTCTCTCAAGCCACCCACACTCCCTCTCATCCTTCCTCCCCTTGAGCCATAGCTCCCCCATTTCCAAGAGAGGTGCTTCTCCAAGCTAGGGCATGGTGGCCCATTCCATCAAGAGAAGGTATAACTTGTTGTTTTGTTTTCTTTATTTGATTTTATCTAATCCATTGTTTGTTTGCAGGTTTCTAACATGTTCTTGTAGGTTGTTGGAGCTAAACCCTAACCATGTTTACAGAGGGGTTTCCATCTCTTCTTTCTTTGTTGATTCTCTATTTAATTTCTATTCATTTTCTGTATTTCTCACCAGGAACCTATCCTTTCATCCTATAGATGAAAGGTAGCCATTCCTGCCCTATAGCAAGGGAGAAATTCCTGCTACAGGGCCCTAGGGTTAGTAGACTCTCCCAGTGAAGTCAGCCCTAGTGAGTTATTGTCAAGTAGGGAATTAGTATAAATAGAGAGCGAGCCTCTCTATTTATCACACACTCAGTTGTAGTGCATAGCTGAGGGAGAAGAAGCTGTTGGGGCTAGAAAGAAAGAGGCTACTGCTGTCGGGAGATAATCTTACTGTTTTTGGGGTTTTACTTTGGGTGCTGATTCTATCTCTGAGGAAGTTGCGAGGTTTTCTCCATTTATGGTTTCCTCGAGGAAAAACACTATGTTCATTGTCTCTTGTGTTTGATTTTTGTGCTTGTTATTCTCTTAGTTAAAGATCCTAATATAATGCTAGCTTAAATGTTAAAAATCTAACACTGCATAGTGTTGCAAGTTGCAACAAAATATTTTGCAAGTGTTTAACTTGTTTTTCCCGTTCCTGCTTATTTTCAGAGGGGTTTTTTTTCCCACGAGGTTTTACCTTATTTACTCTCTTTATTAAGAAACATTTTTTTTTAAAATCTTTGGGTAACTTTTGGCCTTGTTTCCAGGGCCCACAATTGTCCAAGTTAGGATTCAAGGGGGGTGTTAGGATTTATATTCCTCCCTTGTCCAAACTGTTTATTAGATTATATTTGCCTAACTTATGAGTCATTTAGTTATTATTGGGTCGACTAGTACAATTGGTTCCACTTGTCCTAATGGGGCCACATGTACCAGTCACTAGAGTGCGGGGAACATCGATAGAGGATAACTGGAACTGACTGCAACTTCATGCATCAGTTTAGGCAACTCCTATACCAATCCCTACAATTTAAGAGCCACTAGGAGTGTCGACACCATCCTCCTTTAGTTGTTAGCAGTTGGTGACTAGTCAAGATTAGTTATGCTTCAATTAGATATCCTCCAGTTCAGTTAGTGCCAGTTATGCATGGATGCATGTAGGAAGGCGCCAATTCTTACTTAATTCTCACCTACCACTGCAGTTAGACTGGTTTGACTGATTATAACTGATTGAGAGACTGGATTAGACATCTAGAGTTAACCCGTTGAACTCTGATAGTGATTTAGACACTTCTAGCTAGCCATGCAGTCAGTCTTGAGTTGGTAGATTCAAATTCATCTCTCATGATTCAAATTCTCCTTTATGTAACACTGTTGTATACTGTTGGGATTAATGAAGTTTATATTGTAATTATACTGAGTAATTCTTGTCTGTTTCCTATGAGATTTGTTTTGTTCAATGGGTATTATTCATTCCTTTTCATTGCAAATAATTAAGAAACTAATAGTACTCATTGCTTGAATATTAATGGCATATTAATTCTAACATGGTATCAGAGCCATCTCATGAAAGCTTTAAGTTTGTATACTCTCCATTGTACCCTAGAAGCAGCTGGGTTTCCACAAAATTCCCGCAAAGAGCACCTTGCTTCCTATGAATTCATTAAGAGTGGTGGTGTGGTTGTGAAGGACCTTGAAAAAGTGTACATGTCGAGAGGGAAGGATTGATTCTAACATAGTGCGAATTATTTTTGGGTTTGCAGTAATATTTTTCAAGTACAACTTCAAATGGATTCAAGATTATCATTTCCTCTTCTTACTCCATCCATAAGATATTCAGAATGGAAATTCAAGATGATTGCATCTCTAAAGAGACAAGGTCTCTATGAGGTATTTATTGGGCTTGGTAGAGAGTCTTATGAAGATGAGAATGAATGGCTAAATTAAGGTGATAGATATTTTGAAAGAATATGTACGCTCTTTTCTCCAAGCTTGCTCTACCTTATTAATTATGATGAACACCCAAAGAATCTATAGACATAATTGGATAGAAACTTTGGAAATCACAATGTGGATCATTATAGAAATTTGGAAAGCACACCCAGCACCAAAATAGTTCTTTATTAAAAAGTCTCGGCTTCTAGTCTCTCTGATGAAGTTGTTCAAGATGAAGAAGAATCATAATCTTCCACACAGTCAATTCGAATTGAAGAAAGTTTCCTTGGAGTGACTCCTTCGTCTGCTGCTCCAAAAGTTTATGATATATCTGATATCTCATCTTGTCATATGGATTATCCAGAAGAATACATCCAAATGTATTTTATTTAAGAAAAACTCTCCTTCCATTCTATGCAAACATTCTCCAGTGATTCTTTTTTAAATTATGTGTAAAGTTTGCAAGTGATTGCTTCAGAAAATGAAGAGGAATTCAATTTCTCTCCCTCTAATGTTGCTGCTGGTGTGCATTTAAGTAATACTTTGTATATTTTGAAAATAATATCATATTGTAGGAGTTATTCATTCACTCTTATTGATCTAGAGCTTCCAACAAATTCCTACATGCACCAATACTCAGAATTTTGAAGAACGAGAAAATTGTGCATATACCATCTCGGTGGAGCACACTCTTGGATCTAATATGAACCTATTTGGATCTTATATGATATTATTTGGTTCATTTTTTAAGTTTCAAGAGCTTCCAGTCATGCTTGTAGCTGTTCTCATCAATTTTGGTGTGAAGAGTCAAGTACCAAAAGTCCCTTTTGAAATTGCTGCTGGTGATTTGATGCCAGTATTATTTTATGAGTTTTTGATATTATATTTTATGAATATTTGGATATTTTGGAAATAATATCATATTGTATGAGTGATCCATTCACTCTCATTGATCTAGAGCTTCCAACAAATTCCTACATGATTGCATGCACCAATACTCATAATTTTGAAGAAGGAGAAAATTGTGCATCTACCATCTCGATGGGGTACACTCTTGGATATGATATGAAATTATTTGGATATGATATGATATTATTTGGATTTGATCTGATATTATTTAGTTCAGGTTTTAACATTCAAGTGCTTTCAGTCATGCTTGTAGCTGGTCTCATCAATTTTGGTGTGACAAATCAAGTACCGCAAGTCTCTTTCAAAGTTGCCACTGGGGATTCGATGTTAGTTTACTCTTATGAGTTTTCTGATATTATATTTTGTGAATCATTATTTATTTCTAAAGATATATCAGATTATTGAGCTCAAGCATTCACTCTCCACATTCGTAGGGCTTCTCTATATTTCTATTTGATCACATGCTCATCTCCTCACATAATGAGTAAAGAGGGATACATTCTGCATTCGCTTGGACACATTCTCTTAACACTTGGAGATGATTATACCTCATATGGTCCGATGTTCAAGGCTGCAATGTATCAGTTTCTTGGGTGTTCCTCACATGGTTCAAATTATCAAGCACTTTTTCTCTCTCATCAGTTGATTTCAGTTGCTCTATATGGGTCAAGTTTTCATCTAGCAGCTGTCTATATTTCTGATTCAATTGAGCATATTCTTCTTCTTATAATGAGGAATATTCCTAGAGAGATAATAATTAGTTTGGATTTAGAGGTTCACATGCACAGATTCACAATGCTATTGCACCGAAGAACCAAAATACTGCTTTGTTGCTGCAAATTGCAGCAAAATATTTTGCAAGTTTTTAACTTGTTTTTCCTGTTCCTGCTTATTTTGAGGGAGGATTTTTCCCATGAGGTTTTCCCCTATTTCCTCGGTTTATTAAGAATTTTTTTTCATCTTTTAGATTGTATATGGGTGATTTTTGGCCTTGTTTCTAGGTCCCAGTTGTCCAATTTAGGATTGAGGGGGAGTGTTAGGATTTATAATCCTCCCTTGTCCAAACTGTCTATTCGATTATATTTTCCTAACTTAGGAGTCATTTAGCTATTATTGGGTCCACTAGTACCATTGGGTCCACTTTTCCTGTTGATGTATTTGTAACTTTGGAATGTATTCATCTATGTATCTTATGTATTGTAACCCGATGTTTATTCCGGGATGTATCTATAATATAATTGAGTCATATTGTCATGCCCTGATGTTCTGATCAGGAGGATAAATAATGTAAACAAGTCATGTCAAGTCATAGTGGGCAACCCTCCGATTGTATAAGGGTTAAAGTCCCCGTAGTTCCGAGGCACTAGGGTTATTAGACTCTCCTAGTAGAGGTCGGCCCTGGTAGGGTTTTAGTCATGTCGGGATTAGTATAAATAGAGAACTAGAGTCTCTATTTATCACACAAGTCATACACACTCAAGTGTAGCACATAGTTGAGGAAGGAGAAGACACTGGGGCTAGACAAGAAGAAGATTACTGCTGTTGGGAGATCACTTACTGTTTTGGGGTTGATTCTATCTCTGAGGAAGTTGCGGGGTTTTCTCCTTTATGGTTTCCCCAAGGAAAACACTATGTTCATTGTCTCTTGTGTTTTGATTGCTGTACTTGTTATTCTCTCAGTAAATATCCTAACATAATGCTAGCTTAATGTTGAAAAACTAACATGGTATCAGAGCTAACCTGAGAAGAAGACACTGTGCAGCTGTGGGAACTAGGGATTCCTAGTTTGTGGATCTTCCTCCATAGATTTTTAGCAAAAGTAAGGTGGAATAACTCTCCTCCCTAGGGTGCATCTTTCTGTCGAAGCAAAATCCAATTTTGAGGTTTTTCAGTTTTGGACCTGTCACTGCTGCCGGAAATTAGGGCTTTTCACAGAAGAGGAATTTTTTAGTGAGCCTAGTCCTGGATTGATCTCCTCCCCAAAATAAAAGTTAGGGACAAATTTCAAAGCATTTGGGTGAACAGAACTCCGGAAAAGCAAAACCTTTATTTGCTCCTAAACCAGCTCTGCAGGATTTCAGCTCAAGTTTCAGATCCGACATCTTGAACCTGGTAAGATGTAAAATATTTTGTGTTTCCATTTGAGGTTCTCAGTTAATATGTCTCATCATACCAAGCTTGATGAAAATATTGAGGGAGCTGATAACTTTTGAGCCTGGAAGTATAGGATCTCCCTGGTCCTGGAAGAGAATGAATTAGACTCCTACATCCATGAGGAGGTTCCAGTTCTAGAGGGAGATGAGGCAAAGGCCTTACATAAAAATAAGATGGTTATGGAAAAGAGGATCATTGCTGATTCTATCAAGGATCACCTTATCCCATAGGTGTCCTCTCTCAAGACACCTAAAGCTATGTTTGATGCCCTAACCAAATTGTTTGAAGGGAAGAACATAAACCAGAAGATGAATCTGAGGAATCAACTGAAGAATGTGAAGATTCAGAATGCAGAGACTATCCAGTCCTACTTCACAAGGGTTTCTTAGATCAAGGAACAATTAGAATCTATTGATGAAGAAGTGGAAAATGAAGAGATTGTGATGAATACTTTGAATGGCCTTCCTAGGTCATGGGATTCTTTCATCCAAGGAATCTATGCTAGAAAGAAGCTAGTCAAGTTCAATAGACTATGGGAAGAATGCTCTCAAGAAGAAGCTCGGATAGCAGCTCGAGAAGAGAAAATGGGAAATGAAGATCAAGCTCTCACAGTTCACTCCAAGAGAGGTAGAAGAAAAACTCATCACTTCAAAGGTAAGAATCCTCATCATAGAGATAACAATAGAAAGGACCCATCTAGATTAAGATGTTATACATGTGATGAAATATGACACTTTTCAAAAGACAGTCCTAAGAACAAGGTCCAGTTTCATAAGAAGAAGGGGAACAAAAGAAGACATCATGCTCATGCTACAGAGGATGATGAACCATCCAAGAAGAGATCCAGATATGAAAGTGAAGATTCTTCAAGCAAGGATGAATATGTTTTGATTTCCACTCTCATAGGTAACATTACTCATGGTAGTGATGATTGGCTTATAGACAGCGGGGCTTCCAAACATATGACTGGATTCAAGGAATCCTTTGTGAATCTCTTAGAACATGAATCACCTCACAAGGTGAAACTAGGAGATGACTACCAATATCCAATAAAAGGTAGTAGGGAGTCTTCATATAAATTAGACTCTGGTAAGTCTCTAACAATGAAGGAAGTATTGTTTGTGCTAGGACTCAAGAAGAACCTTCTCTCCATATTAGCATTGGATGCAAAAGGAATGAGAGTTGCATTCATAGATGGTCAAGTCATCATGTGGCCAAGAGGAAAGACTATCGATGATGTAGTGGTGATTGGAGAACAAGAAGGAGGATTGTACAAATTGAAGGGCCATCCAGAACAAGCCTTGATCCATGACATAGTAGAGCCAAATGAGCTTTGGCATAGAAGGCTTGCACATGTGCATTATAGAGCACTACCTATTTCAAGCAAAGCTGTTGAAGGTCTTCCAGAATTCCAAGCAAAACATGATGGGGTCTGCAAAGGATGTGCGAGAGGAAATAATACAAAGAAGACATTTCCCAACAACGAAAGCAAATCCAAAGGCATACTAGAAATAATCCACTCCGATGTATACGGTCCGATGTCATCAAACTCACTAGGCGGGTATGCATACTATGTTTCTTTTATTGATGATGTGTCTAGGCAGACATGGGATTACTTCATGAAGAACAAAGATGAAGTATTCAGAAAATTCAAGGAATTCAAAGCCTTGATCGAGAACCACATTGAAAAGAATATCAAGACTTTTCGATCAGATAATGGCGGAGAATTCACTTCGAATGAATTCAAAGAGCCATGCAAAGAATCAAGGATTAAGAGGGAGTTGTCCACTCCTTATAATCCACAAAAGAATGGGATTGCAGAATGGAAGAATAGAACTATCATGGAAGCTGCAAGAGCCATGCTTCATGATCAAGATCTTCCTATGCATATTTGGGCTGAAGCTTCCAGAACAGCGGTGTATGTACATAACCGTACTCCACATAGAGTACTCAAGAACAAGACTCCTGAAGAAGTCTTCTCCAGCAAGAAACCAGAAGTCAGCCATCTCAGAATATTCAGTTTCCCTGTGTACATACACATTCCAAAAGAGAAGAGAACAAAATTATATCCTTCAAGAAAGAAGGGTATATTTGTGGGATACTTTGAAAGATCAAAGGCTTACAAAATATATTTCCCAGGATACAAGAAGAGTGACATCAGCAGGGATGTGACATTTGATGAAGACACAACTTACAACAAATCCAAAAAGAGACCCGCTGAAGAACCTGAAGAAGTAGAAGCACCCATAATTCATGATACAACCATGAACGAAGAAGATCAAGAAGAATATCGAGATTTCGAAGAACCACAAAGGCCTGTAGATCCACCTCTGGAGAATAATCCTCATAAGAGGAAACCTACATGGGTACGTGAACTTATCCAAGGTGCAGAAAGATATGGGGCTCCAGAAGAAAATCACAGAGAAAGAAAGAGGACTAGATCCTGCTCCAGGTATGTAGCCTTACTATGTGATTTTATTGATAAAGAACCTTTTAGTTATGAAGAAGCGACAAAAAAGAAAGAATGGAAGGATGCTATGATCAAAGAATACCAATTGATCATGAAGAATGATGTTTGGAATGTTGTTCTAAGACCAAACGGGAAGTCAGTTGTAACTTCCAAATGGATCTACAAGATCAAGCATGCTGCAGACGGTAGCATTGAGAAATATAAAGCAATATTTGTAGCTCGGGGTTTCTCTTAGAAAGAAGGAATAGACTATGAGGAAACCTTTGCACTTGTAGCCAGATACACTTCCATCAGATCAGTACTTGCTTTGGCTGCAGTGATGAAATGGAAGATACACCATATGGAATCTTCCTTGGACAAGGGAAGTATGTAGTAGAGATCCTGAAGATGTTTGGGATGATGGACTGCAAGGCTATGGCCACACCTATGGCATCGAAACTGAAGTTATTGAGTGATGCTTCATCAGGGTCGGTTGATGCTACGATGTATCGTCAGATGATTGGATCATTGATGTACCTGACGAACACGAGACCAGGCATTTGCTTTGCTGTGAACACCTTGAGCCAGTTCCTGACAGATCCAAGAAATGTTCACTTGATTGCTGCAAAGCATATTCTGAGGTACCTAAGGGGTATAGTTGATTATGGGATCAAGTACGATGCAAATCAAAATATTAACCTGGAGGGTTATGTTGATTCATATTGGGCGGGCAGTGCCATCGATAAGAAGAGCACTTCAGGGTGTTGCTTCAGTATGGGATCAGGTGTGATCTCTTGGTTTAGTAGGAAGAAATCCTATGTGGCACCGAGTACAGCTGAAGCAGAGTATGTCGCAACTTGTTCAACTAGTTGTGAGGCAGTATGGCTGTGGAAGCTACTATGTAATATATTTGATCTCCAGTTGGATGCTACTTGTATACATTGTGACAACCAGAGTTGCATGAAGTTGTCAGAGAATCCAGTGTTCCATGACAAGTCGAAGCATATCGAGATCAAGTACCACTATATCAGGTATATGGTTCAGAAGGGAGTAGTGAAGCTCCAGTATGTTGCGACGGAGGAATAGATAGCTGATGTGTTGATAAAGCCATTAGCTAGGGTGAAGTTCAAGTACTTCAGGGAGAAGCTTGGTGTTCTCCAGATCGAGGTTTCCTCCAAGAGAAAGTGATGAGTCCCATAGCCATTCTAACATGGTGAGAGGATTGGTTCCTTCCATGACAGATATGAGTGCTGAGATCAGTAGCCATTTTAACGAGTAGGTCAGATGTAAGGGCTGGGCCATTCTATCAGGGTGAGAGGATTGGTTATTTCCATGACAGATATGAGTGCTGAGATCAGTAGCCATTCTGATGGGTAGGTTAGATGTAAGGGCTGAACCATTCTGATGGGTAGGTCAAATGTAAGGGCTGAGCCATTCTATCATGGTGAGAGGATTGCTTCCTTCCATGTCAGATATGAGTGCTGGCCATTTTGTCGAGAAGGACAGATGTAAGGGCAATTTCCATTCTTTGAATGGAGCTTCCTAGTGAGGTACCAGGAACACTCAGTCTAGGACTGAGTAGCCATTCTAATGTGATAGAGGGATGTGTTCCCACTTGATCAGATGTAAGGGCTGAACAATTCTATCATGGCTAAAGGATTAAGTTCCTTCCATGTCAGATGTGAGTGTTGGACATTCCAACGAGTAGGTCGGATGTAAGGGCAACTGTCATTCTCTAGGAGAATGGAGGCACCTGGTTAGTTACCAGGTACCTCAGTCGAGGAGGAATGGGGGCCATTCTGATATAACTGTAGGATTGGTTCCTACAAGATTAGATGTGAGTGCAAGCCCTTCCATCACTGTGAGTAGGATGTGTTCCCACCTGGATGGATGTAAGTGCAGAGCCTTTTCATCACTTTGAGTAGGATCTATTTTGACTTGGATGGAAGTGCAGAAATCTTTCATCATTGTGAGCAGGATGTGTTCTAGCCTGGATGAAAGTGCAGAAATCTTTCATCATTGTGAGCAGGATGTGTTCCAGCCTGGATGAAAGTGAGAAAATCTTCCATCATTGTGAGTAGGATGTGTTCTATCCTGGATGGAAGTACAAAAATCTTCCATCATTGTGAGTAGGATGCGTTCCAGCCTGGATGGATGTGAGTACTGTGCCTTTCTGACTAGTAGGTCAGATATAAGTGCTGAAGAAGACCTACATGGAGGATAGGCCTAAAACCAACATGAAAAAGGGCTGGCTCTGTAGAACTTCCTGTGATGAGAAGAATCATGAGATAGCACCAGGGATGCTCCAGATCGAGTGATGATCAAGATCCAGTGATGATCCAGATCGAGAGATGATTGAGGTCCAGTGATGATGATCCATCAATAATGATCCAGATCAAGAGATGATCCAGATCCAGTGATGATCTAGATCGAGAGATGATCCAGATCCGACTTGAAGATGAAGATGACTTGAAGACGAAGATGACTTGAAGACTCAGAAGACTTGAGATGCAAATGACGAGATGATCCAGTTGATACAGAGAAGAAGACCAGTGCTAAAAATTGTGTTGAAAGAATAACTTCCTAGTTAAGAGGGAGTGTTGATGTATTTGTAACTTTAGAATGTATTCATCTATGTATCTTATGTATTGTAACCTGATGTTTATTACGGGATGTATCTATAATATTATTGAGTCATATTATCATGCCCCGATGTTCCGATTGGGAGGATCAATAATGTAAACAAGTCATGTCAAGTCATAGTGGGTAACCCTCCGATTGTCTAAGGGTTAAAGTCCCCGCAGTTCCGGGGCATTAGGGTTATTAGAATCTCCTAGTAGAGGTCGGGCTTGGTAGGGTTTTAGTCATGTCGGGATTAGTATAAATAGAGAATTGGAGTCTCTATTTATCACACAATTCATACACACTCAAGTGTAGCGCATAGTTGAGGAAGGATAAGACACTAGGGCTAGACAAGAAGAAGATTACTACTGTTGGGAGATCACTTACTGTTTTGGGGATTTTACTGTTTTGGTGCTGATTCTATCTTTGAGGAAGTTGTGGGGTTTTCTCCTTTATGGTTTCCCCGAGGAAAACACTGTGTTCATTGCCTCTTGTGTTTTGATTGTTGTACTTATTATTCTCTCAGTAAAGATCCTAACATAATGCTAGCTTAATGTTGAAAAACCAACATTTCCTAATGGATCCACATGTACCAGTCACTAGAGTGTGGGGAACACCGATAGAGGCTAACAGGAGCTGACTATACCTTCATGCATTAGTTGAGGCACCTCCTAGACCAATCCCTACAATTTAGGAGCCACTGGGAGTTTTAGCACCAACCTTCTTCAGTTGTGAGTAGTTGGTGACTAGTCAAGCTTAGCTATGCTTCAGTTAGATTCAGTTAGATATCCTCTAGTTCATTTAGTGCTAGTTATGCATGGCTTCATGTGGGAAGGCGCCAGTTCTCACCTACTTCTCACCTACCACTATAGTTATATTGGTTTAACTGATTGTAACTGATTGAGAGACTGGATTAGACATATGGAGTTAGCCTGTTGAACTCTGATAGTGATTTAGACACTTATAGTTAGCCATGCAATCAATATTAAGTTGGGATATTTGAATTCATCTCTCATGATTCGAATTCTCCTTTATGTAACACTGTTGTATATTGCTGGGATTAATGAAGTTTATACTGTAATTATACTGAGAAATTCTTGTATGTTTCCTGTGAGATTTGTTTTATTCAGTGGGTATTATTCATTACTTTTCACTACAAATAATTAAGAATATAATATCACTCATTGCTTGAAGATCAATGGAATATTAATTCTAACATGGTATCAGAACCATCTTAGGCAAGCTTCAAGTCTATCTACTCTCCATTGTACACCAGAAGCAGCTGGGTTTTGACAAAAGTCCTGCAAAGAGTTCCTTGATTCCTTTGAATTCATTCAGAGTGGTGATACAACCGTGACGGACCCTTAAATAGTGTACATGTCCAGAGAGAAGGCTTGATTCCAACATAGTGCAAATTATTTTTGGTTTTGCAGTGATATTTTGCAGGTACAAATTCATATTGATATTCAGAATGGAAATTGAAGATGATTGCATCTCTAAAGAGACAAGGTCTCTATGAGGTATCTATTTGGCTTGGTAAAGAGTCTTATGAATATGAGAATGAAAGGATAAATTCCGGTGATATATATTTTGGAAGAATATGTACGACCTTTTCTCCAAGCTTGCAGTACCTTATTGATTCTACCGAATACCCAAAGGACCTCTGCACAGAATTAGATAGAACATTTGGAAAAAATAATGAGGATCATTACATAAATTTGGAGAGCACACCCATCACCACAATAGTTCTTTATTTAAAATTCTTGGCCTCTACTCTCTTTGATAAACTTGTTCAAGATGAAGAAGAAGCATACTCTTCCACATAGTTAATTCGAATTGAAGAAAGTCTCCTTGGAGTGAGTCCTTCTCCTGCTACTCTGAAAGTTTATGAGATCTATTATATCTCATATTCTCATATGGCTGATCCATAGGAAGACATTCGAATGTCTGTTATTGAATAAAAAATCTCCTTCCATTCTATGCAAACATTCTCTAGTGATTCTTTTTTAAATTCTGCGCAAAGTTTGCATGCGATTGTTTCAGAAATGAAGAGGAATTTGACTTCTCTCCCTCTAATGTTTCTTCTGGTGTGTAGATAAGTAATAATTTGGATATTTTGGAAATAATATCAGGTTGTAGGAGTGATCCATTCACTCTTATTGATCTAGAGCTTCCAACAAATTCCTACATGATTGCATGCACCAATACTTGGAATTTTGAAGAAGGAGAAAATTGTGCATCTACCATCTCGGTGGAGCACACTCTTGGATCTGATATTAACCTATTTGGATCTGATATGACCTTATTTGCATATGATTTTATATTATTTGGTTCAATTTTTAAGTTTCAAGAGCTTTAGTCATGCTTGTAGCTGTTCTCATCAATTTTGGTGTGAAGAATCAAGTACCAAAAGTCTCTTTCAAAATTGTTGCTAGTGATTTGATGTCAGTATTATTTTATGAGTTTGATGATATTATATTTTATGAATCTTTGGATATTTTGGAAATAATATCATATTTTAGGAGTTATCCATTCACTCTCATTGATATAGAGATTCTAGCAAATTCCTACATGATTGCATGCACCAATACTCATAATTTTGAAGAAGGATAAAATTGTGCATCTACCATCTCGGTGGAGCACACTCTTGGATATGATATGAACTTATTTGTATCTGACATGATCTTATTTGGATCTTATCTGATCTTATTTATTTCAGGTTTTAATATTCAAGAGCTTTCAGTCATGCTTGTAGTTGGTCTCATCAATTTTCGTGTGACAAATCAAGTACCGCAAGTCTCTTTCACACTTGCTGCTGGGGATTTGATGTTAGTTTCCTCTTATGAGTTTAATGATATTATATTTTGTGAATCATTAGTTATTTCTAAATATATATCATATTATGGATCTCAAGCATTCACTCTCCAATGTACTGGGGCTTCTCTACCTTTCTATTTGATCACATGGTCATCTCCTCATAGAACTAGTAAAGAGGGTGAAATTTTGCATTCGTCTGGACACATGCTCTTAATACTTGGAGCTGATTATAACTCACATGGTCTGATTTTCAAGGCTGCAATATATCAGTTGCTTGGGTGTCTCTCACATGGTTTGAATTCTCAAGCACTTTTTCTCTCTCATAAGTTGATTTCAGTTGCTCTACATGGGTCCAGTTTTCATTTAGCAGCTGTCTATATTTCTGATTTAGTTGAGCATATTCTTCTTCTTCAAAAGAGGAATATTCCTCCAGACATAATAATTAGTTTGGATTCATAGGTTCACATGCACAGAGTCAGGATACTGTTGCACAGAAGAACCAGAATACTACTTTGTTGCTTCATAGTCCTGCAAATTGCAGCAAAGTATTTTTTCAAGTTTTTAACTTGTTTTTCCTGTTCCTGCTTATTTTGAGGGGGAGTTTTTCCCATGAGGTTTTCCCCTATTTCCTAAGTTTATTATGCAACATTTTTTTTATCTTTTATATTGTATATGGGTGACTTTTAGCCTTGTTTCTAGGGCCCACAGTTGTCCAAGTTAGGATTAAGGGGGGTGTTAGGATTTATAATCCTCCCTTGTCCAAACTGTCCATTAGATTATATTTTCCTAACTTAGGAGTCATTTAGTTATTATTGGGTACACTAGTACCATTGGTTCCACTTGGCCTAATGGGGACACATGTACCAGTCACTAGAGTGTGTGGAACACCGATAGAGGCTAACTGGAAATGACTGCACCTTCATGCATTAGTTTAGGAACCTCCTATACCAATCCCTACAATTTAGGGGCCATTGGGAGTGTCAACACCAACCTCCTTCAATTGTTAGTAGTTGGTGACTAGTGAATGCTAATTATGATTTAGTTAGATATCCTCTAGTTTAGTTACCACCAGTTATGTATGGCTGCATGTGGGAAGCAACCAGTTCTCACCTACTTCTCACCTACCACTATAGTTAGACTGGTTTAACTAATTGTAACTGATTGAGAGACTGGATTAGACATATAGAGTTAGGATGTTGAACTCCGATAGTGATTTAGACACTTCTAGTTAGCCATGCAGTCAGTATTGAGTTGGTAGATTCGAATTCATCTCTCATTATTCGAATTTTCCTTTATGCAACACTATTGTATACTGATGGGATTAATGAAGTTTATACTGCAATTATACTGAGTAGTTCTTGTCTGTTTCCTGTGAGATTTGTTTTGTTCAGTGGATAATTCATTCCTTTTCACTGCAAATAATTAAGAACCTAATAGCACTCATTGCTTGAATATTAATGGCATATTAATTCTAACATGGTATCAGATCCATCTCAAGCAAGCTTCAAGTCTGTCTACCCTCCATTGTACACCAACAACAACTGGGTTTCCACAGAAGTCTCAGAAAGAGTGCCTTAATTCATTTGAATTCATTCAGAGTGGCAGTGCAGGCCTGGAAGAACCTGAAAAAGTGTACATGTCGAGAAGGAAGGCTTGATTCTGACATAGTGTGAATTATTTTTTGTTTTGCAATGATATTTTGCAGGTACAAATTCATATGGACTTGAAATTATCAATTTCTCTTCTTACTCCATCCACAAGATATTTAGAATGGAAATTGAAGATGATTGCATCTCTAAAGAGACAAGGTCTCTATGATGTATCTATTGGGATTGGTAAAGAGTCTTATGAATATTAGAATAAATGCCGAAATTCCAGTGATAGATCTTTTGGAAGAATATGTATGGCCTTTTCTCCAAGCTTGCGTTACCTTATTGATTCTGCTAAATACCAAAAGGATCTCTTGACAGAATTGGATAGAAATTTTGGAAAGAAGAATGAGGATCATTATAGAAATTTGGAGAGCACACCCAACACCACAAGAGTTCTTTCTTCAAAAGTATCGACCTCTACTCTCTCTTATGAATTCGTTCAAGTTGAAGAAGAAACATAATCTTCCACACAGTCAATTCGAATTGAAGAAAGTCTCCTTGGAGTGACTCCTTCTCCTGCTGCTCTGAAAGTTTATGAGATCTTTGATATCTCATATTCTAATATGGATGATCTAGAAGAATACATTTGAATGTCTGTTATTGAATAAAAACTCTCCTTCCATTCTATGCAAACATTCTCCAATGATTCTTTTTTAAATTTTGTGCAAAGTTTACCAATGATTGTTTCAGAAAATGAAGAGGAATTAGTTTTCTCTCCCCCTAATGTTTCTGCTGGTGTGCAGATAAGTAATAATTTGGATATTTTGGAAATAATATCAGATTGTAGGAGTGATCCATTCACTCTTATCGATCTAGATCTTCTAGCAAATTCCTACATGATTGCGTGCATCAATACTCAGCATTTTGAAGAAGGATAAAATTGTGCATCCACCATCTCAGTGGAGCACACTCTTGGATATGATATGAAACTATTTGGATATGATATGAAACTATTTGGATATGATATGGCCTTATTTGTATATGATATGATGTTATTTGGTTCAATTTTTAAGTTTCAAGAGATTCGAGTCATGCTTGTAGCCGTTCTCATTAATTTTGGTGTGAAGAATCAAGTACCAAAAGTCTCTTTCGAAATTGTTGTTGGTGATTTGATGTCAGTATTCTTTTATGAGTTTGATGATATTATATTTTATGAATATTTGGATATTTTGGAAATAATATCATATTGTAGGAGTGATCTATTCACTCTCATTGATTTAGAGCTTCCAACAAATTCCTACATGATTGCATGCACCAATACTCAGAATTTTGAAGAAGAAGAAAATTGTGCATCTACCATCTCAGTGAAGCACACTCTTGGGTATGATATGAAATTATTTGGATCTGATATGATCTTATTTGGAT
Organism: Pseudotsuga menziesii; assembly: GCA_001517045.1. Lineage (NCBI taxonomy): Eukaryota > Viridiplantae > Streptophyta > Pinopsida > Pinales > Pinaceae > Pseudotsuga > Pseudotsuga menziesii. Next base: position 383,734 of record LPNX011004401.1, on the reverse strand, counting down.
ATGATCTGATATTATTTTGCTCAGGTTTTAATCTTCAATATCTTTCAGTCACGCATGTAGCTGGTCTCATCAATTTTGGTGCGACAAATCAAGTACCACAAGTCTCTTTCAAAATTGATGTTGGGGATTTGATAATAGTTTCCTCTTATGAGTTTTCTGATATTATATTTTGTGAATAATTAGTTACTTATGAATCTATATCATATTATTGAGCTCAAGCATTCACTCTCCACAGCACCAGTGCTTCTCTACCTTTCTATTTGATCACATGCTCATCTCCTCATAGAACTAGTAAAGAGGAAGACATTCTGCATTCGCCTGGACACATTCTCTTAGAAATTGGAGCTGACTATACCTCACATGGTCCGATGTTCAAGGCTGCAATATATCAATTGTTTGGTTTTTGTTCACATGGTTTGAATTTTCAAGCACTTTTTCTCTCTCGTCAGTTGATTTTAGTTTCTCTACATGGGTCCAATTTTCATCTAGTAGCTGTCTATATTTATGATTCAGTTGAGTATATTCTTCTTATTCCAAAGAGGAATATTCCTCCAGACATAATCATTAGTTTGGATTCAGATATTCACATGCACAGATTCAAGATGTTGTTGCACAGAAGAACCAGAGTATAGCATAGTGTTGAAAATTTGTAGCAAACAATTTCGCAAGCTTTTAACTTGTTTTTCCAGTTCCTGCTTATTTTGAGGGGGGTTTTTTCCCATGAGGTTTTCCTCTATTTCCTCGATTTATTAAGCAACATTTTTTTTATCTTTTATATTCTATATGGGTGACTTTTGGCCTTGTTTCTAGGGCCCATAGTTTTCCAAGTTAGGATTCAGGGGGGGTGTTAGGATATATATTCCTCCCTTGTACAAATTGTCTATTAGATTATATTTTCCTAGGCTTAGGAGTCATTTAGTTATTATTGGGTCCACTAGTACCAATGGGTCCATTTGGCCTAACAGGGCCACATGTACCAGTCACTAGAGTGTGGGGAACACCGATAGAGGCTAACTGGAACTGACTGCACCTTCATGCATCACTTTAGGCACCTCCTAGACTAATCCCTACAATTTAGGAGCCAATGGGAGTGTTGGCACCAACCTCCTTCAATTGTTAGAAGTTGGTGACTAGTCAAGTTTAGTTATGCTTATGTTAGATTTAGTTAGATATTCTCAAGTTCAGTTAGCCCTAGTTATGCATGGATGCATGTGGGAAGGTGCCAGTTCTCATCTACTTCTCACCTACCATTGCAATTATACTAGTTTAGTTGATTGTAACTGATTGAGAGACTCGATTAGACATCTGGAGTTAGCCTGTTGAACTCTGATAGTGATTTAGACACTTCTAGTCGTCCATGTAGTCAGTCTTGAGTTGGTAGGTTCAAATTCATCTCTCATGATTCAAATTATCCTTTATGTAACACTGTTGTATACTGCTGGGATTAATGAAGTTTATACTGTAATTATATTGAGCAATTCTTGTCTATTTCCTATGAGATTTGTTTTGGTCAGTGGGTATTATTCATTCCTTTTCACTGCAAATAATTAATAATCTAATATCACTCATTGCTTGAAGATCAATGGAATAATAATTCTAACACGAGTGATGAGGACCCTAGACCTACTAATATGGACATGCCATAATCTACAATGAATATTGCATATCAAGCTACTCTTGATCCCATTGTAGAACTTAGTCCTTCCTCTTTGAAGACATAAGAGGACACCTTTACACTGCCTGCTTGTGTAGTTGCGTTGTCATGCTCACATGACTGCTTCGATGATGTTTTTCCTTTAGATGAAGTGATTCTCTAGGCCATGAATGGTTTGGAACAACCTTGGGAGGAGTTGCACCATCACTCTTATTTCCTCCTAGAGCTTGAATGGATTGAGTGTGGTGACTTTAGGTCGAACCTTAGAGAGAAGGTTGGTAGTCCTATGATCCCATTAAGAACTCATGGTATATATGATGAAGGGAACATGAAAAACTTGTCACCTACTATTCCTATCAACATTTCTCAGAATCCTGGTAAGATTGAGAACTTTTACATTGGGATGGATTGTTCTCCCGAGGAGATTAAGGCATATAATGATCTTTTCAAAGAGTTTCATGATGTTTTCGCTTGGTCATATGATGAAATTCCAAGAATAGACTCTCGGATTGTCGAGCATGAAATCAAAACTTATCCTAATAATAGACTTGTTCGACAATGTTTACGTGCGATGAATCTCCGTAAGACGCTTGCCATTAAGGTTGAGATAGAAAAGCTACTCAAGGCTGGTTTTAGCTATTTGGTTCCCTTGACTAAATGGGTATCCAATCCCATTCTAGTATATAAGAAGCAGGGAACTATCCGGGTGTGTACTAACTTTAGAGACCTGAACAAGGTCTGTCCTAAAGATAACTTCCCGACGCCATCCATATACCAGATTTTGGATGAATGTGCGGAATCGAGGTGTTTTCATTCATGGATGACTTTTGAGGATACAATCAGATCCAAATCAAGCCCGAGGACCAACATAAGATGACTTTTATTTGTCCTCAGGGTACTTACATATACCATAAAATGCCTTTCGGCCTTTAAAATGCTGGAGCTACCTTTCAGTGGGCGATGAATTTTTCTTTTCACAACCTAAAGCATATTATTGAAGTCTATCCGAATGATTTAGCTTCTCACTCTCATTTGAGAGTGGATCATCCAAACCATTTGTGCTTGTATTTCGAGAGATGTCTCTGTTACCAAATTTGGTTGAACCCTCAGAAGTGCAGCTTTTGCATGAAAGTTGGTCAGTTATTGGGATTCATTGTTTCTAAGGAGGGTATTAGGGTTGATCCTATTAAAGTCGAGGCAATACTTCAGTTGTCTCCCCCACACAAAATTAGATACCTTCAAAGTCTCCAAGGGATTGCTAACTTCTTACGGAGATTTGTCATCAACTTTGCTAATTTTACCAAGGGTCTTATGCGCCTTTTGAAGAATGATACTCTGTTCATATGGGATGATCGAGCCCAAGAGTCCTTCGATGTTCTTAACAAATCCTTGGCATCAAACTTTGCGCTTAGTCCACTAGAATATAGCCGTGAATTTTTATTATATGTGTTCACGTATCAAGAGACGATTGGGATGGTTTTGGTTCAAGAGGATGACGAGATCCAAGAGCACGTTGTCTACTATCTTAGACGAAACCTCATTGATGCCAGACTTCGATAAAATCATGTAGAGAAGCTAGATTTAGCAACCATTCATGGGGTTCAACGGTTGAGACATTACATACTCCTTCACCAGACTACTGTAGAGGCTCATATCAATCTATTTTAGTTTGCGCTAACTAGACGAATGATAAGGGGAAATTATAATAAGTGGATTGTTATATTGTAATAATTTGATCTCAAGTTTGTTTCGACAAAATCAAAGAAATCACTATTTTTTGTGGAGCTCATGTCGGATCTTCCTAGTTTGGACGAAGATGAAGTTCACGAATATTCTTTTGTCGATGAACATATCTTCCTTATATTGACTGTAGACCATTGGTATGGTGACATTGTGATATATTTATGGACTTTGAAGGTCCCTCCTCACCTCTCATGGGATGAGCGTCGGTGTGTATGACATGTTGATTAGAATTACCTCATTATCGGTGACACCTTGTATCTCCGTGGGGTGGATTCCATTTTACGTCGTTGTTTGAATCATGAGGAAGCTGAGATGGTGCTGACTGATTTCCATGGTGGGTCATGTGGTGGTCATTTATATAGGCTTGTTGCAGCCCAAAAAATACTTAGAGTGGGTTACTATTGGTCGTTGATATTTAAATATTGCGTTGATGTGGGAAAGTGATGCCACCCTTTTCAGGTGTTTTCATGAAATATGCTCTTGCATCCTTCCCTGTTACACCATATTATCACCGTCGGTCCCTTCACCAAGTGGGGGGTAGAATTTATGGATTGCAACCTAGCTTCGGTAATGGGGCACCATCACATCATAGTGGTTGTGGATTACTTCACAAAATGGGAAGAGGATATGCCTACTATTAAATCTGATGGTGAGACGACTGCTCATTATGTATTCAATTAGATCATCACTTGGTTTGGTATCCCGAGAGAGCTTGCCACTGACCATGGAAGGAACTTTCAAAATAAGATGATGATGAATTATCTTTGAAGTTAGGGTATAAGAAAGAGTATTCCTCTTCTTATTATCCTCAAGCAAATGGACAGGTCGAAGCTGTAAACAAATCCCTTAAGTCTATTCTATAAAGTACTATTGCACAAAGCAAGACTAATTAGCACATTATGATTTACCCTGCTTTGTGGGCATATCGAACTGCTGTTAAGACTGCCAATAGTTTTTATCCATATTAGTTAGTACATGGGGTGGAGTTGATATTACCAATTGAATGTGAAATTCGTTCTTTGAATCTAGCCATAGAGCTCTTATAAAATACTTATGAGTTGGAAGAATGGATGGTCCACTTAGAGCACCTTGATGAGCAGCGTCAGGATGCCTTGGTGGCTCTTGAAATTAATAAACATCGCGTAAAGGATCAGTATGATAAGTAAGTCCATCCTCAGAGATTTAGTGAAGGTGAATTGGTTCTTCTATATTTCCAAGCTAGTGAAACATTAGGGGCGAGTAAGTTCAACCCCATGTGGCATGGGCCTTACGTGGTTAAACGAGTGTTGGAGAAGGGCACATATGAGGTAGTGGATTATGAAGGGATAGCCTTGGAAGATCCTGGAAATGGGCTCTATATTAAAAAATACTATGCTTGATTCTCAGCCAAGGATGGTGCTTTTTATATTATTGTATAGTTGCATAGTTTACTTTTGGTCCTCTTGTAGTGATTTGGTATGTTGACATGCTTTCCTTTTTTGTGGCAGATGTCGATGGAGTCTTTGGTTTTTATAGGATACATTGGTGGTGCCAGCCTCCATACCCATAACTTAGCTTCAGCTTCTTGGGTCATTTATACAACTGAGGGTCAGGTAGTGTCTTCGAGAGATGTGTGTCTTTGGTCATATTCGAACAACATTGCTGAATACAGTGCAATGATTGAGCTCCTAAGTAATTCCATATCTAATGGTATGCTATCTCTTGAAGCATGCCTTGAATAGTAGCTAGTTGTATCACAATTAAATGGGGTGTATCATATCAGGGATCCATATTTATTTCAAAGGTTCTTACGGGTAAGATTGTTAGAACGACAATTTGAACACATAACATACATTCATATTCCTAGGATCTACAATCATGTTGCTGATTCCTATGCAAATAACGTATTAGACTGGCATTTGTTACGTCAATAATGAAGCATACACATCACATTCACATTTTAAACGCACATGTAAATATAATAATCGGATCACTATACGTTTTTCATTTCCAAAACATAGTCCAAAACGGTGTCACAGTACAAAATATCATGATACAAAATTGGAGCTTCAAGCCACCCAAAAAAAGTCGGTACAAAATGTCTATCTAGGCCTCTTTGCCTGCAGACCGGGGTGATGGTCATGGAAACAAACAGTGACATTTACCAACTGTCTAAATAATTGAAGCCATGCACGTGGCACACCTACTACATGTCACTGCATTGCCTTGGGAAAGTCCATGACTTGCACCATAGGCACCCTATGTGTCATCATGATAAAGTTGGTATGTATGCTTTAGAGCCTATGCTTTGTATCTGCACCCAGTATGTCATCACCTTGTCCCCTCCGACGATGTCGAGGGAATCCATTCGACCGTCTAGGACCCACATCTGCATGCACATTATCAATGCCAGTATGTGATACTTCCAAAAATATGTTTTTGATTCCATTATATAAAAAAAATCAAATATTTCAAAAAACACATTTGGGATTGTTACTTATATCGCCATATGCGACACCTGGTGGTAATGGCATGTTTGAGTCTCCGTGGAAGTCGATTCATGCATAGGGATAGTCATCCACGCCCATGATCTATCGCTGCCACCGATGGTAGAATTCTAGTGGGAATGGAGTAGGCGTACTACCTCCCCCTAACCACCGCATCAAATAAGCCCAAAGAGTTTGGGATGGATCCTATAGACCATGTGGAGGAACCTAAAATCTTGGGATAATTCCTAGTACTCGCTCAAATAGGAAAGTGCTGAGTATTTTGGTGAACCTAAAGTTCCTTGTCCTTCCCAACTTACATTCAGTTAGTTGTTGTCTCATATTTTTCAACAATGATGTGCTCTAGTCATATATTATGGGTCTCATACACTCTACTACATAGAACAAGAGAGGCATGGAGGTCTGATGCAATGATGCCAACCCTGCTATCCTGGCTAATACAAATACTATGACCTTGAGACCAAGGCTCCATATGGAGTTCACAGGAACCTTGCTTCTGATATTTTCAGTATTTGGAAGAAAATACACAACTATATACTCCTTGATGGTGAGTCACAACCCACCCCACGAGCCTTCAAGTTGAATACCTCTCCTCGATGGGATAGTCCAGTAATGAAACATATGTCTTTGAGTTTGAGTCTCAAGGACATCCCATCTAGCTGAAAATCCTCTATATCTGAATCCCAATAGTCAACGAGCATTTGTAAAATCCTTGGTTGGGCTCTCAACCTCCCAAGTTTCCAAAACTTGTAGAGTCCACATCCTCTTAAATCTTGTTGGGAATTTTCATCATGCTAGACTTCCCTATCCACATCCTCATGTTCACACCCCCTCCATTCTAGCACCATCCTACAAAACAAACATGCATTTTTTTATGACATTTGCCTTTGTTTGGGTATGCACTCTCCTATACTCGAATTTTCCTGTTGACAGTCGTGCATATATGTGTGCAGGATTTGCTTTGCATGCGTATACCCGACCCTATACATGACCCAATAGTCTGTGACTCGCATGGGCTGGGATATCCATATTTAGGTGGCTCCAAATAAAAAATTACACCATTAAAAACTAAAATAAATGCATTGAAAAGATAGGGTTTTAGATGAGGATCTACCTGGCCCTAATGGTTTGCGATTCTGTTGCTCCTAGCTCCTGGAATTGGCAATTGAATTTTGTGGTCCAAAATGGCTCCAAATGCACTATGTATGGTAAAAAAAATGGTATGGTGAAAGTATGATTTTTTTACTATTTATAAAATTTATTTTGAAATTTTTACCCACTAGCATATAGTTTGGACCTTTATTAACATTTTTGAACTGTTTTGGCCTAATATTGTGGTGTAGGGACTTATTTTAAATGTACTTTCGCCGAGGTCTTGACTCGTTCATGTATATAACTGGTATAATTTCGAACTGGCATATAGGATAGGATCCCTTTTTGTATGCATCATGCATTATCCTATGACCATGTCGCCTTAAACTATAGGTACGAACCCACTTTGTAATGTTGCAGAACCTCATATTGCTGCTAGAAGTGGCATTACGTAAGTGGTAGAGCCTAACTAATCATGGGTTCCCTAGTTAGATCCCTCTTTTTCATTTGGTACCCATGATGATATTCTTCCCTTAGGTTCGAGAGTCCCTTATAGTCACGCCATGTCTTTAAGCGAGAACCTCATATTCTCTCTTGAACTTTATGCTGGTCATATCCCATAGGGAATCCCATTGATATCAAGTTGTAATTGCATTTCATGCACCCGCTTGCCGTATTGAGCTTTACACCGGCTACCCTCTTCATTTTTATGATCCATATATCCTGAGCTTGCCTCATTTCCACCCAAGCAGAGCCTTTCATATGTCTTTTGCATCTTAATTACCCCTTACCTGGATGAGACATTCCCCTGAGTGTCCTTATCTTGCATGTGCTTCCTTGCATTGAGTATAGGTATGTTCCACTTCTTGGAACTAGTTTGCTTGCCCTCGACACTCGTTTCCTCCTAGTTTTGTACTATAAGCATTTTTATTCTTTTTCAGGCTTTCCAATATGAAAAAGACCAAAAAATAAAAAAACATAAAAATTTGGATGAGAAATGATATTACTTTTGGCAGCTGTCATGCTGTGACTCCTTCAAATAGAGAATTGCACATTCCATCCATTGGTTGGGTTATTAGTATGAATTTAGGAGTTTTACTCATTACTTTGAGTTTTCTCCACCGACTGGTTATGCTTCCAGTCCCTATGGATCCTCTGTTGATGCCTCCTATGTCGCAGAGTTGTCCCGGTTTTCATGTTGAGACTATGCTTCCTATGAGTCTCCATCTGCCTTATGCTCTTTTTTGAAGGAAGCCTTAGCCTGAGTCGGCCATTCCTTAGATATCTTATCTTTGCATGTCGACCATTACTGATATAGTTACTGGTTCGTGCACATCTTGTTTGTCCAAGTTCTTCCAAATTATCCAGTGTTGCTATGTACCTCGTGTTTGTTGATGAGGGATGTCTTAATTCCCTCATTCCAACGTATTCCATTCCATCGAATTCAGAACATCTATTATGGAATAGGAGTCTAGAGTCCTTTGAGTGCCTTGAGACTTGCAGTCATTAGTGGTAGGTTCTTTTTCCATCGACAGTTTTGGTAATACATCAATGTCCCCTGATCGATGGATTCTCTCAAGTGTTTGACCTCAACACATCTATTCACACTTGTTTGATTGCACTCTGTACCTTGATCCCAATTATAATTATCGGCGGGATATCTCACGTTTGTTAACAATATACATTAATGACCAGTAATCAAATGATGGTCCATCATGTTCGACCTCAAAACCTTTATTCATGTGATGGGACATGTACTAGTAGTAGTTTGTGTAGAAGACTTCTGATCATGGTGGCATTCCATATGTGCTACCTCCTTGATCGTGCTAGTATTCATTAGATGTCATATCTCATGCCCAAATTCTAGTATTCTATCAGATATCTTCATTTAGTATGGATATCTTGTTTCACTATATATTGTACGTGGAGATGACCACACGTGGCATATGTCTATTATGCCTATTCATGGCCATTGTAGTATTATGTATATGGGACTGCTACACTTCATATTTACATGTTGAGATGTATCATTGTATTGTACTGATGAATGGCTAGTTTTTCCACCTGGGTCTTCATTACTCCACTTCTGGGATTGGTATAATGTATTTTGGCCATCATGTTACCCCTATGACCTCACACATTAGGGGAAATTTGTTATAGTTGATTTTACCACACTTGGTAGATCATGTCTTTACGGCCTTCCCTGTCCCTATGCAGACTCCTTGGACCCCATTTGCTCAAAATAAACTTTGATGTTCATAGAAATACCTTTGCTATAGGTGGGTCACAAGCTTACATCGTGCGTGTACATCTAGCTTGTCCCACTATGACGCGCATACATTAGGAAATGTGCCCGAAAATAAAATATTTTGAAGTTTTCTTCAATGAGTCACAGATAACTTGACTACTGGCCTTCCATATGCCTCGAAACGCTATGACTCGACCCTTCACTTCCTATTTAAGGGCTATATATTGATCCTCTTGGATGCATTAAAGGAGGAGAAATTATGAGAGCAAGGAGACTATAGTGGATTTGTGCCCCATTCGTACATGCTTGAGTCTGCATCTCTTTGTCCTTTTGAGTAGCCATTGATGCTCTTCCCAAGCTTGCCATTGTCTTGTGAGCTTGACATTGATTTGGAGGATTGAAGTGGTGGAGGCCCAAGTGGAGGAATCGGTCTCTCTATTCCAACGAGGTGCTGACATGGTTTGTCACTTGTATCTTTGTTTATAAGTAATAGAAATATCCATTTCTCGTCCATTATATGTGTGTAACTATGAATGTTCTTTATCCATGGATGTAGTTGATTCCATTTATACATACTGGTTTTATATATGCTAGAGTAGGCCTAACACTTAACATATATCATGCTTTTCTCTTTCGTTTTTGTTTAGAATGGAATTTATGTGCAAGTGTGGTTGAAAATCTCAATGGAGGATCTACTACAACCGTCACGAATAAGGTACACCTTCTATCCCTTAGTGTTAGCTTTGTTTATCTCTATTTCATTTGAAAATGTATTGATTTCTGGTGTCATATAGTCTGTTGTGGTATGCCCCAAGCCATAGAAAGTTTTCTCCGTAACAGGGAGAGAAATGTTACATTACAATTCTAATGTTATATTAGTATTATCTTTATTTGTCAGCTAGGATCTTAATTGTAATTGTACACTTTGTCTCCTTGGTGTGTGTGTGTGTGTGTGTGTACACAAAAACACACACACCAATGATATATTATGTATTTGTTACATTGTATAAGGAGGTCCCCCCCTCTAAAATGCTTATTATTCATATCTTTTCTTCATAATTAAGGCATTAGATTAATTTTTCTTTCTTAATTTATGCTCTTTTGGGAATTTGGTGCATAACACAATAATTATGGGGTATTCATTCTATAAGGAGTATTGGATAACTTATGAAATTAATATCCCTTTTTTGAAGCAATCCCTAGAACTTCATCATGGAACACATCACTAGAATCTTGCAGGGCACGATAGTATTCCATCTTGGTACCTCTATCTTCTACTAAGTCTAATACATTAGGCACATATAATTGACAACCTTTTATACAACATTTATTCAATTGTAAGGCTATGATATGCTTAGCATAAATTGTTTTTGGAGTTCCCCTTATTATTCTTGGGTTTCCTTCTCCAGTAATTCATTCAATTTTTATTGTTGCAGTAATCAATTTTAACTTGATTTTCTTCCAACCAATCCATTCCAATGAGGACATCATAAGAATAAAGTGTCAAAACATTTAGATTTTCCCACGTGAAGAGTACATCCATCTCTAATGGGAATTTCTCCACTATGTCACAAACATTTATCTGGGCTCCAATGGCTAGTTGGACCAACCATGATTTACCATGTTTTTTTCTTCTCAAGATAAAAAATCCCAACAATCCCAAGAGTAAAATAATTGTCACTGTATCCAAGATAAATTAAAATATAAATATTTTTTTTTATCAATCTTACCTTCAACCTCAACAAAAACTAATTAAATATCTACTCGGTGGTCCTCTAGTGCAACATAGATCCAAAGGATATTTCATGCTACATCCCCAATGGTTGTATCCTCTTGAATTTTGTGAACATTATTGGCACTCACATTTCAATGTGGACAATATCTAAGAAATTAATTTTCTCCTAATCCCCAATATTAATAGGATATGTTTACTTTTCTCTTATCATCTTATTTGTCTTAGCCTCACCATTTGTTTGTTTCCATTGCTAATATGAGGAGGTTTGAATAATTTATTTCATTGATCAAATTTCCCTCTCTTATTTTTATTCCATGCCTTATTGTTAGAGAATTAATCCACGTTTGTATCATATTCATAGCTAGGATATATTTTCATTTGTATTTTATTTATTTCATATGGTCCAACTTAGGTTATACTAATCAATCTTGGTCTATAAGGTGATTCTGGCTCATTTACTCATAGTTGAGGAGCTCCACTTTGATCATTCTGACAGTTGAGGCGCTCTAGTTTGATCATCCCAATAACCCAAGATCCCTCATTGATGATAATATTCCTTGGAGGGCTTCCCATCCCTTAAATGAGGGAACTTGTTTGACCATGAGTGCTAGTGCATGTATTTGGTGATTTTTGGCCTTCCTTGGGCATTTATTTCCTCCTAGAGCCTCTCCCACTAACACATTTTATCACTCACGCCTAGCCCACCTTAATTTATGATCCAACATGCTTCATTCATGTTCACACTAGAATTCGTGACTGTTTAGGATGGTTTGGAAGCTGATTGGTCCACCTAGGGGGGTTTTGGGGTCAAATCCTAACCTGACACATGTATGCATCCAAATGGCCTCCATAGGCTAAATTTTTTCTCCCAATGTATCATAAGTATGTACCATAGATATATACAAGTTGTAAACTAATAGAAACATCAGTTATTGGCACCATCTATGTGTGTTATTTTTCTCTCTTTTACTGTTTTCTTGCATATTTTGTGAATATATTAGATTATGAAGATTGATTTAGCCCATAGATCTCACTGTGAAGAAATTATCACATGGAATCAAAGCTTTGTGGAACTGCAAATCAAAACCAGAGTGTTGAGTTGTTGTTTAGGGAATTTTCCAGAAAGTTTAAGTGTTTGCATTGCAGGTACAACAATGTTTTTGTCACTTAGTGCACAAGAAGAAATTGAGCAGACTCATGTATTTATTACTCCATTCAACTATTTGGAATGGAAAACCAAAATGGCGATCCATATGAGTTTGAAATGCCTATACAGAGTCACCATGGGGACTGAGATCGAGCCCAACTCTGCTGTGGAGAAATTGAAGTACTTAAACATACTTGATGAGGCATTTGGGATTCTTGTCTCAACATTTAGAGAGATCTTATATTCCATGTATATATTCTTGGTACACCCAATGAATTTTGTCTCAATATTGAGTCACTATTTGGGAATACTGATGACATGAGAGGCCACCATCTTGAAAATGAGTTGATCTCACTGAGTCCAACTCACTATGAGACTATCCAAGACTTCTTCACCAAGTTCAAAGCATTGATGCTTCAGCTGAAAAAATGTGGAATAGATAATAAATAAGAGAATTTAATCTATTATATCCTTTCTAATCTAGGGTTTGATTATTATGTGTTTGTTTCGACATTCCACTCAAGCAAGCTCACAACTAGAAATTGGAGGTTGCCTGCGCTAGAAGACTTCATGGAGTCACTGACTCAGGAGTAAGAAAGTTAGTGAAAATGGGTATCATAAAATCCACCAAGGATCAATTCCTTTTTGCTGGTGTGTCAAATAAATCCAAAGGCAAGAACAAAGTCAAGGATTTGAAGCAGCAAAGAGTGAAGGAGAAGAAGCATTCAAATACAGAAAGCTCCAGTTCAACTGAAGAGGATTCGAAAGCCAAGAGGATGAAGAGTAGGAGAGAGAAGCCCAAATTTGATTATTTCATAGGTTTCCATCATGAAAAATATTTATTCATAAATAATATGGACACCATGACCAATATCCTTGAGGAGAGCAATATTGATGTTCTAGATTTTGTAAGAGGAGGGGAGTGCAAGCTCTCTTTGGAGCAAGAAAATGGTAAGCACATGCATGATTTGGGTGCAAGGGAGAAAAAAATTCTCATATGTCTATTTCATATGTCTTTATTTCTTATTTACATTCTTATATATCAGAATATGAAGCCTCCATCCCTTCCTTGGAAGAAACCCCAAACAGTTCACGAAAATTTCCTCCAAAAACTAGTCATTTTCACTAGTTTCCAATATGTCTTTTGAAATCTCTTTCCCACTCCATTAATATTATTAATATTCTGATTCTTAAGGTGATATATAGGATTATATCTAGTTTATGAAAATCATATACTCATTTCCCCAACCATTTGATGCCCAAAATACCCGACAACCCTCAAGTTCACTAGTTGGAAAATCTTAAAATTTCCTAGTTTCCAATACTATGTTACTTGTGTATGTTGATTTTATGTCTTGCATATCATTCATTGGTTGGACAGCCATGGCATTGGCCTTCATAGGAATTCTGTTCCACATGTATGGACATGATATGACCACCTATGGTTCAATGTTAAAATCTCTAGACCATCCAGGTTCACTCAACTGTCAATGTGATCTAGTTGCCCACTCTTCTCCCACTATGGACCCATTCGCTCATGGAGACACTATAAATATGATATTTTCTGATGTATATGACATATATTCTGATATTTAATATCCTCATGAGTTTTTTAACATAGTTATGAAGTTTCTTAATCAAATTTGGAAGAAGATTCATGGTTTAATTCATGATATGGAAACTACACACGAGGCATATTTTGTTGAATATTTTGATGTTCTTTGGGAAAGAGTTTGTAGAGATATATTTTCTATTATTTATTATGCTTCCAGATCAAAGTATGCTTGCAAAAAAATACATTATTATGATGCTCCTCCATCAGCAAATGATGACCATCAAGGGGACTCTCCACATGTTCTCTGTCTGCAACACATTGATGCACTGATGCATGATCTTGTCATTCACAACATCTTCACCAAGTCCATCACCAATAAGTTGTTCTTTCAGTTCATTCAAGTGAAGAAGAGGACCCATTGAAGAATTTTTTGGTCATCTCTATGTCATGTCCATTCTTGAGGGAGGATTTTCCCCATGAGATTTTGCCTCTTTCCTCGTTTTACATGGACAAATAATTTTTTTTGTTATAAGAAGTGACTTAAGCCTTAGTTTCCAAGGCCTCAATAATAATTTGGTATAAGTTGTACTAATTTAGGATTAAGGGGGGGTGTTAGAGAAATAATCCACCTTAGTACAATGGTCATACACCTAGGATACATTTTCATTTGTCTTGTACTTATGTCATATGGTCCAACTTAGGTTATAATGATCAATCTTGGTATATCAGGTGATTCTTGCTCATTTACTCACAATTGAGGTGCTCCACTTTGATCATTCTGACAGTTGAGGCACTCTAGTTTTCTCATACTACAAACCCAAGATCCCTCATTGATGATAGTCTTCCTTGGAGCGCTCCCCATCCCTTAAATCAGGGAACTCGTATGACCATGAGTGCTAGTGCATGTATTTTGTGATTTTTTGCCTTCCTTGGGCATTTATTGCCTCCTAGATTCTATCCCACTCACACATGTGCTCACCCACGCCCAACCTACCTTCATTTATGATCCAACATGCTTCATCCATGTTCACACTAACATTCGTGACTATTTCAAATGGTTTGGAAGCTGATTGGTCCACCTACGGGGGTTTTGGGGTCAAATCCTAGCCTGACACATTTATGCATCCAAATGTCCTCCATAGGCTAATTATTTTCTCCCAATTTATTATAAGTATGTACCATACATATATACAAGTTGTAGACTAATAGAAACATAAGTTATTGGCACCATCTATGTGCGTTATTTTGCTCTCTTTTACTGTTTTCTTGCATATTTTGTGAATAACTTAGATTGTGAAGATTGCCATAGCTCCTAGATCTCACTATTAAGCAATTCTCACACTTGTTTTATTCTGGCTTGTTTTATTTATTTTTTAATTTTTATTATCATAATAGTACTTAGACTTCCTAATGGTATCATATATAGTTTGGGGTTCATCAAACTCAATTGTATCTTTGTAAAACTGAGGTAATCCACTTATTAAACATTGGATTTTTACTTTATTATTATTATTATATATAATGAATTTAACATACCTCAACAAATCCAAGAATTTATTTTCATACTCTTCCATGGTCTTTAATTTTTCTTGACATTAACTTGTGGAATTCTTTGATTTTACCATGATAGTATTTGTCACAAAGGTAATTTTTATTAAGTACTTCTTGAAATACTTCCATTTTTTTAATCTCATTGATATTTTTATATTTTCTAATATTCTCCCACCAAATTGATGCTCTTACATTTAAATTGAATATGGCCACTCTCACCTTTATATTTCAAGAGTAATCATATAGTTGGAAATATTTCTTCACCACAAGAAGCGAAGCCTCAACTTCTTGTCCAAATTTTACTTCACCTTCAAAGATAGGGTGTTTTACCTTTATAAATTCTCCATGTGAGTTATCGTTGAAAGGATATTCCGCTTATTCCCATAAGAATAAAATCTTTAATTGTTGATGGAGTCCTCGTTGAAGATGACTCACTAGTAGATATTTATGTTTGTGCATATGTCATATCTCTAGAGGTTTTTCATGTACTATGGGACCTCTTGTGACAATGAAATATGGATATATTCCCACTCCTACCATCATTTTTTGAGTTTCATCCACAATTCACTCTCATTTGTATGTCTACTAGGATTAGAATCATGGTTGCATTCAATTGGTTATGTTATTCTCGAGATCTAATGATCCTTTCATTATATTATCTATAAATTTGTAGCTCCACTCTTAGACTTATTATAGTCTCTACAATATATTTAAGGATTCCCTTGATTCATACTCCCATTAGAATCTATCTCTACATTTCCAACATGTAAATTTTACCCTTTGGCTTCTATCTCACCCTCGTAAGGGTTTTGTGCATCATTCATGATGATAGTTTTCTTTTCCAACCAAGATCAAGGATTTTCTAATTCAACCATTTTGAAATCCAACCTTTAATTTTCCTTTATATGTCATTGTATATGAAAAAGTGTTCATATAATTACACTTTTTATTTACACTATATCCTCATACTAGTATAAAAAATATTTTTCATGCATTATGGGGACTACCCATATTGACAATTCTTGTCAAATCAAGGCTACAGGCTCTTTTTATGAAGTAATTCTTCAAAATATGGTCATTTTAATTCAGTATTCTCTTTATTATATTTCCAATGACTATGGCCATGCTTAGTTATCAGGTCAGGGATAAAAGTTACAACACTCCAAAGTTATCAATTTTGCCAAATTTCTGCATTTTTATGTAGGTTCATTTGACTTTAGAGACCATATTCTTCCACTTGCATAAGAAAATATAAGAAAACATAATAAAAAAAATGTATCAAGTGTTGATAATAACTATCATATTGAGTACTCATAAAATTTTAGATCATTGATCCAATACTCCATCCAATGTTTATAAATTTCTAGAATTGACTACTTAGTCCTTTTTTCTTTTTCCATACTTAGAATATTTTCCAAAAACTACTATCTTTGAAATAGAGCAAAACTAAGAAACTTTTACTTAAACATAGTTGTTCAAATTGAGAAGGTAAAATATTAAACAAATAAAATTTTCCAGTTATTTACTTTTAGGTCACTTTTCCTCCCTGCGAGGTTTTCAAAATCACCAAAAAGTCTTATGGAATAGCGATTTTTGACTTATTTATTTACCTCCACTCCAAACCATTTCTAATTTCTCCAAAATATCCATTGGGTTTCTTCACGCCTAAACATGAACTAGATTATCTAAATTTCATTATCAACAAAGCTTCTAGTAGTCTGTACGACCAAGGTCTTCAAAAACCACCAATCATTAATTTCTAGAAATTTGGAGTTGAATCTAACCAAACTCTTCTTAGGCATTTTTGTAGTCCTCAACACCATGGAATTACCCCTAAAATTTTATCAAATTTCATGTTAATCTACTCCTACTATGCCTAATACAATAAAATGGCTACAGACTTTTTCTGGGGTGTATTTTTATCTATTGACGTGGCAACTAGTTGACATGGAAAGACACTTAGGAGTGATGATGGGGAATCACATCCATTTATATGTTACATGGAATCCATTATTTCTACCATGTACTATTTGTTGATGTTTGAGCAAAATCAGAGATGCTTGAACTTTAAAACTTTTATCAAACAATTTCAGCACTTATGAATTTCATAAATTAGCCACATATGAATCTTTATATCAGCCACATATGAATCTCATAAATAAATCAACCACATAAATCATCTCCATAAATCAACCATATAAATCAATCAACCATGAGAGACAAGATATACCATAGGAAAACCATCTAAACACGGAGGATAAAAAACCCAACAATTCTTTGAGTATGATAGATAGATTTGCAGAGAATAGTTCAAAACATATAAGAAGATTGCCCGATAAGAGATATCACCTCAGCAGTAGAGAAGAGAGATCCAATGTAACCCTGCAAAAAAAACTGTATGCCACTGTATTGAACTTGCCATATGCCTAGCTTATTAATAATAAGCCAAAAACCCTAGCATGTAGAAGGTATCACATAGAAGGGTCAATAAACACACTCAGAGAATCACATAGTGCATTCACAAGGATAAGCTAACTATAACTCCCTCCATGCAAACATTAGCTCCCTTACCTTCCTCAATTAGGTTTAACTGAATGTTAACTTACTTGAATTGAATGTTAACTGACTTGAACTGAATAATAACTGAATTGAACTGAATGTTAACTTACTTGAACTGAATTTAACTAGCTTGAGCTCAATATTCAAATAAATACTAATCACTTAGTTAACATTATAACTTAAGTGTCATCAGTGCTTCACTCTTAGTGCCATCCATGCACAATTTCTATTATTAACTTTTGCATGGATCTCTTTAAGGAGTCCAAGCCTATATTGATACCTCCCAATATCTTAATCACTCACTTAGGCAAACTCACATAGGCACACTAGCTCCAAAAATACCATCCAACAATAGAGTGCACCAAAAATAGGTCCTTCTTCCTACATACGCTCTTCCTTAAGTAGGAATATTTCACGAGACCAATGTTATTCTTGTTTGACCATGTGTCAGACTCTCATGGAGGTGCACATGAGTTCTATTCAACCATGTGTTACCCTCTCATGAAGTTGCACATGAGTTTGCAACTCATTCCTAGGTGTTTCCTTATCCCAGGATTCCATTCCTTAAATTGTGGGTGCAAGTGCACTTCAACTCCAGTTCAACCATTAATAGATCCTAGAATCACTAGGAATTTAAACATGTGTTCCAATTCTATTTATTTCTAATTATTTAACCCCTTTAACTAATTTGTGCACTCACAACCTTCCATAGTCTACACGATAAATACATTTTCCTTTCTTATTCAAAAAAAATAGATGCAAATCCTATATGCTAATTCAGATGCATAACTTTCCAATTCTATTGATTTCCAAGGTGCCACTTCTATGTGTCGTCCATACAATCATTATTCTTCATTTCCTTGTGTGGGGAGTGTGATGTAGTGACTTAGGAATCACGATCTCAAATCATTCTTCTACAACCTATGTGAGACCAAATCGTTATGGCATACCCATATGGCACATGACACTTGAGCAAAGCTGACAGGGCTTTCAATTCATGCCTGGGTTTTTACTGAGAGTCAACAATCAGTCATCATGCTCTCAATTGTGTTTTTTATTCTTTACAACCCTAGTACTTCCACGTGAGAGTCAGTTGGTAAATCCTTACACCCGCCACTACACACTACATGTACACATCATTAGTGCTACACAATATAATCACTTATCATGATTTATTCCTTTTCATAGATTCTAACCGTTATTCAACATTCTATCTTATTTATTGATCACAATTTAGTAAGCAATTATTATTCAAATCTATGGAATAATAAATGCATTTTATTTTCATTTTTCACAATATTATCACTCATCATGCTTTATTCCTTTTTATAAATTCCATATGTTATTCAACATTACATCTTAATTCATTTATTTCAACTAAGTAAGCAACATTTATTCACATTTATGGAATAAGACAGACATGTTATTTTCATTTTTGCTCTACTTCATTTATTTTTATAAATTCAATATTTATTCAACATTATATATTATTCATTTATTGCAACTCTATAAGCAACATTTATTCACGTCTATGGAATAACAAAGACATTTATTTTCATTTATGCATAACATAGTCAATTATCATGCTTTATTCCTCTTTATAAATTCCAAAATTTATTCAACATAATATCTTATTCATTTATTGCAACTGAGTAAGCAACATTTATTACACCTATGAAATAAGAAAAAAACATTTGTTTCCATTTATTTAACTAGTTCAATTTCAAATAAGTGTCGTTAATACATCTAATGTCAAATCTAGTCACGACAGGTCATTACATACCTACATCTTGTACCCAAATCCACCTTGCAACATATTGGCCAATGGGCTCAGCACATTTTGACACCTTAACCATGCAAGTCTTTTTCCCTTCTAATTTTATCTCTATGCCTTTCCTTTTTGCACTCCTATACCAATCATGTCTCAACTTTTACCTTTTAGCAATAGTTGATACATCTTTTGAATTACTAGAAATATTGGGTGGTCTTATTACATCAAAATTTGTTGAAGCAATAGGTGTATTTTGAGGCACATTGCTCAGAAAATATGTAACTAATATCTATTCAATTGCGTTGGGATAAACTGATTTCTCCTTGGCCACAATAAGTGTGGCACTAGATAGCCCATTGGTCACCATAAATGTGTCTTCAAACATTTCTCTTAATTTTGAAAAATGATACTTCAAAATTGTTTGTCCTTTTTCCTTATTTTTATTAATAATCTCTTGTAGAATGTATATACCAACCTCATGTTGTTTCTATGATATATCAAGTTGTTGATCATGTTCACACGTATCGTCTTCCTAATGAACTGCATATGTTGAATTATTAATGCATAGGCTTCTGCGAGTTCGTGACAATATGCGTTTAATTTCCCTTTATTTTTTCTCATTTTTTTCTTTGCAATATAGTTCTTCCCTATAAAAATAGAACATATCATATAATTAGGATTAGAAACTTGTGTAGTTCAATCATTAAACAAATTATATACTACTAACAGTGGATTAATTAATTACATGTTTTTCATACTCAGAGATGACACACAATCAACATTCTTGGTTGTTGGCCTTCAGAAAAGATAGGCAGAATTCAACCAGAATTCTGCTTGGGAATATGAAGATTCTGGTCGCACGACAAAAGATTTTGTGATGGAAGAGAAGCTGGGAAGAGATCAGCTGAGACGGAAGAGAGCAACCGCATTAGAATAAAGTAGTTGTGATGGAAGAGAACAACTGTGATAGAAGGAACCATGACAGAAGAAGAAGTGCAGCGGTTGAAAAGGAAAACTCAATTGATCATGGGTAAGAAGTCAGTTAGAATAACGCATGCTTTGGTAATAAAGCATCTTTGTATTTTGGGCTGAAATGCCTACTTTTAGTGTAACTGAATTTATGAGAATAGGAATAACATCCTGTCGGCTAACATAATAGAGTCGATTGATTATGACATGTAAGGGCCTATAAAAGAGAGAACCCATGATGTGTGCAAGTTGGTCTCTATCGGCTCATGTCTTAAAAGAGTTGTAGAGTTGAATAATTGTAGAGAAGAAATTTGATCCAGGATGTGTGCGGATCGACAATAGCGTGAAGGAGAGGGAAACTTTAGAGATTGAAGACTAGAGAGCATGAGAGGAGAGAAGTTTGTATAGATTGTAGAGAATATCTAGAATATAGTCTATAAGTGTTGGAAAGGGAGTCAATGGCACAAAGCATGACAAAGGAGATAGCGACAAGTGTCAAAGTGGATTGGACAAGAGGAAGTTACCGACAAGTGTGTTCAGTTTGGTCGAAAGTAGTTAGAATTTTTGTCTAAGTTAGTTAGGAATTCATATTATGTGGACCTTTTTGTAAAAGGTGCAAGCTTATAAATAGAATTCATAATGGAGTTAATAGATTATATTAACTTGGAGCTTACATGTTTATCTTTTGTATCATGAGGTTTTATGGTTGCGACCTTCTTTTTAATCTATGGATGGATGAGTTTTGGTTTGAGGCTTTCGACCAAGGGATGTATTTTGATCTTTGAAGCTAATATGAGATGAATGTTGATGAAAACCATGTCTTTGTTTTAATCTAAATGATGCAATCTATCTGTGCTTGAATATATGATGTTATTCATATATGGATGATGTGAAGTCTTTATGTGTTTAATGGCTTCTTATATGTCAACATATTTGTTAATATAATTTGAATCATGATTGTTGCAATACTACATCTTGCTGCTAATGATGATAACTAGCTTGGATAAATGATATGTTAAAATATCCTGGATCTATGAACTGCATTGAAACCGAGTGAGAGTAAGTGCACAAGTACTCTTCCTTTATGCGGAAACATGGTTCCTATAGCCCTCCCTAAAGCATCTCAGGTGAGACTGCATCTGCTTCGTAGGTGTTGCTGGATAGGGAAAAACCTGCCCAAGCCAGTGTTTAGGGAGGTCGCATCGAAGGGTGTCGACAGTGAGTGAAACCTTGTCAACTGAAGTGTTTCAATAAATGGTTTCATTGCAGGGACCATAGTGTGAGGAAGAGGAGGACATGTTGTGGCACCCGATGAAACCAGAGATACATGACTAGTTCAATCAGAAGGCCCGAGAGTTTGTAGTAGAAGAAAACTAGAGCTCCAGATTGACAGCGGAGGAATGGTTGGGAAGACATGTCTACTTTGATATTAATGAAATTTTCTTTGTTGAGTTCCAAATAATTTTGTATGAGTGGTTGGGGCAACTTACCTTCCATAAAAGGAACTTCCAGGGAGGTGAACCTACTTTTTGGACCCCTAAACTGATCCAACAACTGAAAAAGGTAAACAACAAGGCCTCAAGAGCTGTCGAAGTGTGGCTCAACAACATTTTGGAAGGATATATCATTGAGTTTGCTGTTGACATAGTCAAATCCTATAGCGATGCAAAAAGGGAATTCTTCTAGGGACTAAGAGGGAGTTTTCTATTGTCTTTGCAGTGGTGTATTAAGATGCTCATATGTGAAAAAGGAATATTAAAAATGAACTCTGGTGAGTAAAGCCCTGGTGTGCATAGGTTATGGGTATTGCAGAGACGAGGGTTGGATGGAATGATATGGGGTATATGGATGGGAGTTACGACGAGAATTTGAGGGAAGTCAAGGAAGAGTGTGGTATTCTTTGAAGTGGGGTGAGGTTCTAGCAAGAGAAGAGGCGAAGGACCAAGGAGAGTCCTGGTGCAACTAGAACAAGAAAATGCAAGAGGATACCACAAGAAACTAAGCGACCCTATAGTGACAAAGGAGATGACTAGGATACGCTCCAGCCCAATGAAGGACCGACCCAAAGCAACAACGTACCTACACCTCCGTGCACTATGCCACATTTATGAAGAAACACTAGATCATCACAAGACTTCCCTGTGTGCAACCTTAGGAGTAATAGTAGAAGATTAGCGAATACTGAAAAAAGACCCCAAATGGAGGGTGACGATGTAAAACTACCCTTGTTCCATGGGAATGGGATTGAATATCCTGAGCAGTTTTAGTTTCTCTGCGAAGTAGTATGGACTGTGAAGTAATTCCAAGACAAAGATATCAAGAAGGGACAACTTACCACAACCTTTTGAGGTCAAGCATTGGATTGGTACCTGAAGTTTGTACCAGTGCTGATAGGGCATCAACATAAAACACTAACACAAATTAGGACAAGATTAATTAAGGAATTCAGAAAACCCAAATCCGAATCATAGTACATTACTGAGTTAAAGGAAATAAAACAATATCCGAATGAGTTGGTATGGTATTTTTTATCAATGATTCAATACATTGATGGATAAGGTCAGCTTCGAGATGAGCGATGTGCAACAAAAATAATGGTTCATCGCAGCTTTGGTACCACACGTCTGAATGCCACTAATGCAACAAAAGATTGCGACACAAATCGAGGGTTGGGAAATTGTGATGAAGTTGGAAGCCTCACTAGTTGGTGAAACAGGGATTGGAATGAACCAGATCCAGTCGAAATTAGCCAACCTTACTATTCAATTGCAGGATATCAAGAAGGGAAAGGACGCCTGTGAAGAAGTATGGTGCACTCGATGTCGCACAAAAGGACATCATAAGTATTGATGTCCGTAATTCTGTGAATACTTACAGGATGGAGCGCCTAATCCATTTAGTCAAGGAGGCATGCCATGGTGTCGGATCTATCAAACTAGAGGACATCGATATGAGGAATGCTTATATCTCCAAAAGTTTGTGTCGAATCCAACAAGTCTGTTTTGTACCTTTTGTCAATCAGTTGGTCACAAAGACAAAGATATTAGAGCATACTACTTGATTCAAGAAAGAACCATGGGCACGTATTTTTACGAAGGGAGAAGAACAGTGACCCATAGAAAGAACACTACCTTAGTCGTAGTATAACCCACCACAACCACAGTTCATGCAACAATAAGCATAGCTTGCTTCGTTGTAGAAATAGTACAATTAGATGCAGTATAATCAGTAGCAATCGCAATATACTCAACCACAGTGTACTCAAACTCAGTATGCTTCAACGCAAACTACCCAACAACAATAGTTTAACTAATAGCAGTATCAACCACAAGGAGGCCATGGAGGTTGCAATGGAGGCTTCAGTCGAGGAGGTGCTATGGGATGAGGTCGTGAACCAGTGATGTGCTATAATTGTGGAATTTTGGGACACTATCATAAGGACTATCCAAACCTACAACCTCAATGTACATATTGCATTGCCGCATATCACATTGTCGAAGACTGCCCATAGTTTATTGCGAAGTGACAAGCCAAGAACCCGCCACAACCACAACTGAACCAGAATGTGAACTGAAATGTGAACTGAAATGCGAACCAACCTCAAAATCAGAATCAAGGACCAATTGTAGGAAAAATATCGTCGAAACCCATAACTCATCCTACAGATGTTGGAGTCATAACCTGAGGGGGAGAAACAATGGGAGACGACGGACCACTCCCACAGATCCAATTGGCGGCTCGAAAAAAGGTACAATTCGATATCAATGCCGAGAAAGAAATTTTCTTTGATGCAAGAGACATAATGAACAGTGACATGGGTAAGTTACCTATCTATGAAATTCCACCTACTTTTGATTTGACACTTGTATCAGGACCATCATGAAAGGATGGAAAATTACAAAATTATCTAGAAAGTTGTTTGTCGCTAGCAAAAGATCCAGATGCATTAGCAGAAATAGCGAGGTTTTTGTATAAATAGGAGAAAGGGTGACAGGACCATGTCGTGAATTCTCTGCATAAGAAGAAAACCAGAAGGGATATGAGAATGAACATTCAGATCTATGACTATGATGTGTATTCATTCATATTAGATCTAAGATCAGATGTAAACATATTGATGAAGCAAACTTGGGAAAGAATGGGGAAATCACAGTTGGTTTGGTCCCCTGTACAACTGCGACTGCCAAATCAAGCCAGAGTATCACCGATTGGACGAGTACCCCACCTACTTGTTGAAGTGGAAGGACTGACGACTTATGCATACTTCGATGTTATTGAGATAGTTGACGAAAGTAGCGAATATCCCGCACTATTGGGGATTGGATGGGCTAATGAAAATCTAGCGGTTATCACCTTCAAGAAGAGAGTGATGACTTTTGAAAATTGCGACATGCAGATCATTGTCCCATTGGATCCGAGCGAAGGCAGAAGATATGTTGAACCAGTAAAGGAGGAATTCGTGGGAATATGGGATAATGTATATAACATTTTTGAGGATTACATCGATCCCACCGGAGATGGCGCGTTGGGATGGTGAAGTACTAGCTCCACATCATCAGATTCTGAGGATGAACTGAAGAATTGGCATAACTAGCTGCATGAAGTATCAGTCTAAAAATTTGGGTGAGTTACTTAGTCACTATGCTAGGTCGCAACAAAAGTTGTTGAGTTACCAACATACAAAGGGATACCTAACTTGACTAATTTCATTAATGAGTTTGTGGCCAAAGTATCAGAGCCTCAACAAATTTTGGCGATGGAAGAAGCCTTGAAGGTTACTCTAGTGAGATGGTGGACAACTCATAAGAGCTTGATCAACAGTTGGACTATATGTCGCAGATTGATGGAAGTTCAATTTGAGGAAACAAAAAAATACCAAGGGGAGAAGTACGATGGAAGGAATGATACCAATAATTATCTATTCATGTGTCAAACTGCATGGGTTTCAAGACCAAAGGATGAATGGGTACATGAATTTGTCCTTACGTTGGATGAAATGCCACGAAGATGGTACGTATCAGCTGAACTGCGAAGGGATATTACAACACGGAAATATTTGACTGTCTATTTTAGTGTTACTTTCAACTTTGTGAATACTAATCCAGTGATACGTAGTGCACTAAAACACATCCGAAATGTAGTATTGGAAATAGTTCCAATGGTATGACCGCAAGAGACGTCAGTAACACAGTTGATGACATAATGTTACAATGTGATAGGAGAACCTGGTGACGGGGATGATCCAAGGCATATCAATATTGTAGAATCATAAGGAAGTCATGATATTGCATCACTAGAAATACTGATCGAGAAATTCCAACAACCACTCAAGATAAGGAAGGTCAATATTGGGATGAAAAAAGACCCAAAGTTCTCCAATGTTGGAGATTACTAGGATGAAGCGACTATGGTGAAGATCACTGATTTGCTACACAAGTTCCAGGACTTGTTTCCAACTAAATTTACTAAGATGAAAGGGATTTTAGGATACTTGGGAGAAATGAAAATCCCTCTGAATCCGGATGCAAAACCACTTAAGCAACGTCCTTATCGATTGAACCTGCGGTACAAGGAACGTGTCAAATATGAGCTCAAAAGGATGTTGTATGTTGACATAATCAAACCCATGGAAGAGTTAGAATGGATTAGTCCAATGGTTGTTCAAGATAAGAAGATAAGAGAAATCCATATTTGTGTCAACCTCTAGAAGTTAAATGACACATGTCTTCATGATCCGTTCCCAACACCATTAACTGATGAAGTACTGGAAGGAGTCGGAGGACAAGGGATCTACTCATTCACAGATGGATTTTTCGGTTACCACCAGATAAAAATTGCGAAGGAATATAAACACAAGACCACTTTTGTGATGGAGTGCGGATGTTTTCAATACACAGTGATGTCCTTTGGCCTCAAGAACACACCTGCAATATTCTCAAGGATAGCAGTCGCTGCATTTAAAGATTTCCTTTAGAAATTCTTGGCAGTATACATGGAAAATTGGATCTTATATGGGTTGGTAAAATACCACATTACAAACCTTTGAATGATGTTGGAAATATGTCAACAACGTCAAATCTCATTGAATCTGAGGAAGTGTATATTTTGTGCCCCGTCTGGGATTTTGTTGGGACATATCGTCTGCAAGGAAGGTATGTTGGTTGATCCCACCAAGATCATGATAATTGTCAATATACCTTTACTAACGATAGTGAGATAACTCAGGGAGACATTGGGCCATACGGGGTATTACCAAAATTTCATAAGGGGATACGCAACAATCACAACACCAATGGAAAAATTGTTGAAGAAGGATGCAAAATTCAAATGGAGCGATGAGTGTCAGGGAAGTCTCGATACTCTAAAAAAGAAGATGGTTACATTACTGATATTAGTCTTTCTGGATTGGACGAAGGAGTTTCATGTCCATGTTGATGCATCATCAATCACATTAGGAGTAATTTTGGCGCATCCAGGAGAGGGAGTGATTGATCACCCAATCGCCTTCGCAAGTAAAAAGTTGTCTATTGTGGAAAGGAGCTACACAATAATAGAGAAGGAAGGATTGGAGATGGTGTATGCACTGCAGAAATTTCGGCATTATTTGTTGGGAGGAAACTTCAAAATGTTTACCGATCATTCAACACTAAAATACTTGGTCAACAAGCCAGTGTTGGGGGGGAATATTTGCCGATGGTTGATATGGTTGATACTCTTCCTAGAATTTGATCTCTAGATCATCATGAAGCCGAGACAACTGAACACAGGACCCAATCATTTGTCAAGAATTGAGACATGCAAGGAACCAAGAAACATCGAGGATGGCCTACCCAATGAATAGTTGTTTAATATCAGAGTGGTAGATGACCACTATGAACAAATTATCCAATTCTTGCCGACAGGGAAAGCCCTAGAAGACTTCACCACTAGTCAGAAGAAGCAACTAGTTGTTAGAGCTACGATTTTCCAGTTGATCACTAGACAACTCTACAAAATGGGACCGGATGAAATTATACATTGATATATTCTATTGCATGAGCAGGAGAGAATATTGGTCAAGGCACATGACGAAATTGTAGGAGGACATTATGTAGGACGTGCAACCACTAACAAGATACTCCAAGATGGGTTATGGTGTCCAACAATGCATAGTGATGTCATAGACTATGCTAAAAGTTACAACGTCTATCAACGGATAGGGAAGCCGTCACGATGGGATGAGATGTCACTAGTACCTCAGACCACGTTGTAGCCATTTGATAAATGGGTGGTGGATTTCATGGGACCCATCAATGCACTAGGAATATGAATGGGTGTGCGATACATTATTACTCTGACATACAAATTGACTAGATGGGTGAAAGGAGAACCAGTGATAGATTGTACTGCTGTGACAACATCGAGGTTCTTATTCGCCAATGTCATTATTCAGCTTGGTTGTCCCAAGATACTGATGAGCGACCAAGGGAGTCACTTTTTAATTGGATAATTAACACAATGATGGAGAAATTTCAGATACAACATAAGAAGAGTAGCCCTTATTACTCGTAGGCGAATGGAACAGTTGAAGCGTTCAAAAGGATATTAGAACATTCGCTAACAAAGGTATGTAATGCAAATCGTGATGAATGGGATTTTAAAATACCTACGATATTATGGGCTTATAGAAATAAATGCAAGCGATTGCCAGGGAAAACACCATTCAAGCTTGTCTATGGCCAAGAAGCAGTAATACCGATGGAGTACATTATTCCCAGCCTGCGCATAACAGCAGTGATCAACATGAGTGATGAAGGAGCGATTGAAGAATGCTTGACACAGTTGGTGCAACTCAAGGAATATCAGTTTATCACAGGATTTCACTAGCAAGTGGAAAAGGATCGATAGAAGGAATGGAATGACCGACATGTGAAAGTGAATCACTTCCAACATGGAGATATGGTGCTCCTATATGACAACAAGTTCGCAAAGAAACCAGGTAAGCTGCAAATGCATTGGTTAGGACCTTATGTGATTCATTTCATCACCAACAGAGGTGTGGTGCAATTGCAGCAGTTAGATGGCGCATTGCTACCGAAGCTAGTGAATGGAAGCCGACTAAAACCCTATCGAGATAGCTAGGTGCGACACCATGACTGAGAATTCGCACAAAAAAATGATGGAAAAACAAACTAAGGAATAAGTAATCGTAATAAGAAGGGTCGACAACGAAGAAAAGAGGTGCATATCACAACCAGAACGGAGTTCGACGATATCAGACAAAGAGTGATATAGTTAAATCGGGCAATAAATGCAACAATTAAACTCGATGGGCGACGACACAAGTGGAAGAGACACACATTAATAAGGAATTGGACTGTTGGATTTGTAGAATTGGTGGTGGATTTGGTAAATCATTGAGGGATTCAATTATGATGATCAAAATCATTTGCACAAGCACTCTCAAGGCTATAAGAATTGATCGGGGGAGTGTTGTTTGAACCATTGTAACAATTCAGAGAACGAGTGAGCGCAATGACAAGTGTAAGAGAGTAGTGTAGAGGAAGAGCGAGATATACCAATAGCGATGGACCAAATAATTTTGAGTGGTAGTACACAGGGATCACCGACACTGAGTGTGATGATTGTGGAAGGGACACCAGGACTCAAGGAAGTATTAACATGGATTCCAAGGAAAAAGAGGGGTGCAAATCACCTCTATTATACACAAAGAAGGATAGAGTTGACTCGTAGTGCAACCATGGCGACAGAGGCAGAGGTAGAGGCCAAACCATCAACGACATGAGAAGCAGATTCTATAGCATGAAAAGGGACTACCCTTGACGCCATTCCCGGGGATATGTACCTCCATGAAAGAAAAGTGCACCACCAGTTCGACTCTCAAAGAATCAGTGATACAACATTAAGCTTCCTGTGACACCAAAGGGGGTGCATGTCACCATGAATATTGTGCCTCATTTGCAAAAGTTAGCGTATATCAACCATGACATTCTGGCATATCCAGAATGCATTGCAAAATTCTATGAGAATAAACCACAGGACGAAGGAGGTCCGGTCACTAGAGTGGCGACACAATGGGATTTGGTTTTGCAGTATTCAGGACTATTGGCAATTACCCACATGCCACATTTCAGCTATTCGACAGAAGTAAATGCATGTGTGAAGCAAATATTATCATGCTTCCATGGTGGATATCTTTGGTAAGATATAAATGTTTCTGTTACGGTCGACCTAATTTCCCAGATCACTATACTGCCATTGATAGGGGTTGATTCGTCACAGTATTTCCGTGGAAAATATAATGACAAAAGGTTGGCCGCAAAGATGAAAAATAAGTATAGCGTCATTAGGTACAAGTAAGAATATGTCATCAATAATTTCAATGACAAGGTCATCTGAGTCACAACAAATTTGTTGGCTGTGAAAATTATGTGGAAGAATAGACCCAACCAATGTACGTCAGGGGTGATTGCATGCATGGACCAGTGTGTAGAGGGGGTTCAGATGAACCAGTACTTGTTTTTATTGAACCAATTGACAAAAGACGCCATTTTGACCCAAAAGGGGAAGATTCCATTTTCTTATTCATGGATTTTGATATTAATCATGCTTGTGGGTTGGATGGAACCCAAGTTCTACCAGGGGATGGACGTTGAGGCAGTTAGAACGTGCAAGGGAGCATGATGTCAGAACTTATGGGAGATTGACGTTAAGGAGTGAAAAATTGAATGCAACATCTAATTTTACTTATATTATGATGGAATTCGAGATGCAACAGGGAAGGTTCCACATCTCACCGAGGAGGCCATGAAAAAGTATAGACGAGTGGCATGATTTGCAATGGGGCCAAATGTAATACACATTCAGGTGAGGCAGGACTTTGAAAACCAAAGGATAATGAAAACATACAAGTTGAAAAATGAAGAATTAGATGCTATTATTGATGACTAGCTAGTGGAATGGAAGGTTCCTGTCGGTATCGACGAACTGTCAGATATAGAGACATGATCACCACCCATTATTCCAGCTGAGAAAGAGTAAGAAAAAGAAAAGGTTTTTGAGGAAGATTCGCAAGAAGAATCATCCTCCACTTTGACGGATATGGAGCTAGAAAGGAAACAAGAGGAAGGACGAACGAAGAGAAGATTAGGTCAAGGAGAAGCAAGAAGCACACCAAAGATGGCAGAGGATTAGGTAAGTCAAATACTGGTCACGATTACCACTGCGACTAGTGAAATCCAAGCAGAAGTGAAGCAACATTCGATGATTTTTTTTCAACAAGTTAAGGGATTGTTGCAATCCCTGATGAATGCAATTCTGGAGAAGGTTCCATAGACTGATGTGTTTTGTAAAGACAAGTAGAGATAAGTACTGGAAAAAGGGTGTGGCTTATGCAGACTCCATCGTGTGCATTGGAGACAATAAGTGAAGATGTCGATGCAACCATGCAACGATTTGATGTGATTAGCCTCAATGTCAATGAGCTATTGATGCAAACACTAGCACTCCTGCAGAAGGAAGCAAGTCAAGCTATCACGGATCGAGAGGAGATTATGCATGATCAACTAGTCAAATCACATGAACATATAACACAAGGAAAAGAGGAGATAGAACGAATCAAAAAGATGCAAGAGGAAAAGGTGATTGCAAAAACCAAGGCCTTCAACAATAGGAAGTGACTGGCAAGAGGGCCATCTCAGCTGCATGCGAATAAATTATACACATCACTATGGAGATGTTTGCAGAAGAAAAGGTAGTGCGACTAGGCCAAATAGTTGCTGACTTGAAGAAAGAGAACAAGGAGCTGCAGGCATAGGAAATACCGAGTACACCACCCAAACAAGTAGCAGAGCCCAGAAGCAAGATTGAGGAAGAGACAACAAAACTAGAAGACTTGGAGAAAACAACCAACTCCATTGCTGAATCAACGATGCAGTTCTAGATGTGAGTAGTTCAGGATGACCAGTTGCAACAACTGGGTGCGCAACTCAATGAGGAAGAGGCACAACTACAAGAGATGCATAGGGATCACTAAGAATGATGGCCCTAATTGTGCAAGTGACAAAGACAACATATTTTAAAGCACTACAACAGAGAGTCACCAAGGCAAGAGAATGACACCAGAGCAGGACAGTACAATTAGATCAATTCCAGGAGGATGCAGAGCAACTAGAATTGAAATATATGGAAAGAATTGAGACCACATAGGAGGGGTGGAATAAAGTGACGCAAGTATTTGAGATCACTCAACATAGAAAGAAGTAGAGGAATACATGACGTTGAGCACAAAGGTCAAAGAAGAGGTCGAGTAGATGCGAACGAAACATGACAGCTTCAAGGCCAAGCTGAATGAACCAACAATATCCAGCTGACGTGTCTCAAGGATGAGCCACAAGTTTGTGTTGGGGGCATGTTGGGAATTATGTTAATGGTGCAAAGTGTGACAAAGGATACAACAACAAGTGTCAAAGTGGATTGCGCAAGAGGAAGTTACCGACAAGTATGGTCGACCTGGTCGAAAGTAGTTAGAATTTTGGTCCAAGTTAGTTAGGAAGTCGACTTATGTGGAAATTTTTGCAAAAGGCGCAAGCCTATAAATAGAATTAGGAATGTAGTTAATATATTATCTTATCTTGGAGCTTACATGTTTATCTTTTGTATCATGAGGTCTTATGGTTGCGACCTGCTTTGTAATCTGCGGATGGATGAGTTTTAGTCCAAGGATTTCAACCAAGGGATGTATTTTGTGTCTGAATCTATGATTTTATTCATATCTGGATGATGCGAAGTATTTATGTGTTTAATGGGTTCTTATATGTTGACATATTTGTTAAGATAATTTGAATCATGATTGTTGCAATACTAGATCTTGCTGCGAATGATGATAACTAGCTTGGGTAAATGATATGTTAAAATCTCCTAGATCTATGAACTACATTGTGACTGAGTGAGATTAAGTGCACAAGTCCTCTTCCTTTATGTGGAAATGTGGTTCCTGCAACCCTAACTCAAGCATCTTGGGTGAGACTGCATCTGCTTCACATGTGTTGATGGATAGGGTAAAACCTGTCCAGGTTGGTGTTTAGGGAGATCACATCGAAGGGTGTTGATAGTGTGTGAATGCCTATCAACTGAATTGTGTCAACATTAAGCTGAGTGCGCAGATGAAAAGTGCTATATATTTCTCATGCTTGTTGAATAGTGCCTTTGTTGTTTTTCCTAGATGGGTTTCCATGATAAATGTTGCCTCTATGTGTATTTGATGAATATGTTTATGCTGAATGATCGTATTATGTGAATAAGTAGATCTTAATAGAGTGAATACGCATTTGTTTATGTAAGTATTAGTATGCATGTATCCCACTATTGGTAAATATAATATGTGTTAAGACTTTATATTACTGTTGTAATATCTGTCGACAAATAAGTAGATTAATGTCTTGAACGAACACACTAAGAGTAGGAAATACAACCCCTGACTTCAACCGAGCGAGTTGGTGCCATGAGAGAAGAAATCCACACCCAACTGTAGATACCTGGTTCTGGTAGTTACCCATTGAGATATCTCAGGTGAGACTACATATACGTTGTAGGTGCTGCCAACTGAGCCCTGCTCTATCAGGATGGTATCTTTGACTTTGTTGATGGGAAAATAAGGGAATGAACCTAGATCGAAGGGAGGAACGCCAACAAATGGTCCAGTTTCTGGCTCCCGTGAATAATTTAGGTGAGGGATATTTTTTGGCATCCAACGAAGCCAGAAATTCAAGAGTGGGTGGATTTTAAAGAATTAGAGTTTGCACAGGAAGAAAGTGAAGGATCATAGTTGAATCCAAAAAGTGGTAGGATTAGTACATTTATACAGACATTCATGATATATTCTTTTGTGAGTTTCCTATTTTGTTGTATGAATGGTTGTTGAAGCTAGCAACCCAACGAAAAAATTTCCAATGAGGAGAAACAACAAAGTGGATTCCTCTGTTGATTTAGTGATTGAAGAGTATTAGAAACCCTATATCTAGGGTTATCAATTTTTGGGTAGACAATATTTTATAAGGATGCATCACTGAATTTGTTGTCGATACAATAACATCATATAGTGAGGTGGAAAGAAATTTCGTCCAAGGATCAAGAGGACGATACCTGACATCTTTAAGAATTTGGATAAAGATGCTTGTATGTGAGAAAGGGAACATGAGAATGGAGTCCGACGAGTAAATTATTATGTATTTAGACCTGGGATATGTCGCAAATGAAGTGTAAGAAAAATGGAGCTAATTAAGATGAGATGTTCCCTAGTGATAATGGAGTTGAACTAGAAGGTGGACGCTTAATAACTGGAAGAAGATATCGATTGGGAAAGAGAAGGAGGATTATGACTAGAATATGAAGTTGCAGTACGACCATAGGAGAAGACTACGAGTTGATGCCACACTTTGATGAAGGTTCTTCTGACAAGGAAGAGGAATACTAGCCTATATTTGAAAGAGAGGAAGAAGAAAAAGCCCAAGATCCAGAGTATGAATACGACACACCCATGAACCCGTGTACGTCTCTGGAGGTAAGATATAAAACTCATATCCTAGTGGGTTTTTTAATCAAAGTAACAATAATGGTGAGAATAACGGATAAGGAATTCCCACTAGTCGAGTAGTGCCTAAAACAAATATAATGGCTAGGAATGATAGTAAATTACCGATCTTAAAACAAATTACCGATAGTAAAACAAATATAATGGTTAGAATACCCATAAAAACATTAGTTTCTGTGTGAAGCCATGTGGACTGTGTGAAAGGTCCAAGATGAAGCCATTAAGAAGGCTCAAATGTTCACAACCCTTAGAGGTTGTTCATTGGAATGGTACATGAAGTTTTCTACGGTTTTGATAGGAGTCACATAGAAAACACTCGACCAAATTTGAGTAGGATTAATAGAAGAATTTAGAAAGCCCAAATATGAATCTTAGTGTATAACAGAGATTAAAGAGATTAAGTAATTACCTATGGAGTCTGTGTGGGAATTTGACCAAAGATTTAAGATGCTGATGGCTAAAGTAAGCTTCCAAATGTTGGATGTACAACACAAAGAATGGTTCATTACAGTGCTATTACTGCACATATGAATTCCCTTGATGCAACAAAATTTTGTGTCATAGAATGAAGCACTAGAGTTGGCCATGAAGTTGGAATCCTCACCTATAGGAGAGAATGGTGTAGGGATGATGCAAATTAGTTGCACCTAGCCAACCTTATGACACAAATTCAGGATATTAAAAAAGTGAAAGAGATCCAAAAATAATTGTGGTGTACCAAATGCAGAACAGAGGGCTGCCATAAAGATAATTTACCAGCGTTTAAGAAGTATGTTGCATCACGAGTGCCAAAACCTATAAATACACAAGGGATTCCTTGGTGTACATATGTTGAAATAGACTGCATCGATCGGAAGAGTGTTTGTACTTACATAATATTGTAAGTGTGTCAGCTAGTTTATACTGTAAATTTTTCAAATTAGTAGGCCATGATGAGAAGGACTACAGAGAATACCAGCTGCTGCAAGAGAAAAAAATGGATACCTATTTAATGAGGAATGAAGAGTAGATGCAAGCTAAGTGGGCTTGAGCTCAATATCTGCAAGCTCAGTATCCTAAGCCCCAATATCCACAGAATCAGTACCCGTAACAACAATACCCTCAACCTAGGTGGGTGTAAATTTTAGAGGCCGAGGATAAGAAGGAGTGTTGGTGCAAATCCCCCCAAAAAAACCCAGTCGACAGGGTTTCCCACTTTGTCGACACCCAACTCAGTGTGATATCCCTGAGCATCGAACCAGGCAATTTTTACCCCATCCATCATCACCCACCGAGTAGATGAAGTCTCACCCGAGATGTTCAAGGGAGGGATGATAAAACCAAGTTTCTGCAGAAAAGAAGAGGACTATGGGCATTGACAATTCATTTGTCTATCTATCAGACCTAGTAATTCACATCATCATTCATATTGCATCATTCAACTATCATAGGAATAGCTATGATAATTGTGTAGACATATCTAATAATATGACATCATTCATAAGCAGTAAACATTACATCATAGATCCATGTCGCACAGTAACTTCATCATTGGATTTGCACAACAGAAAAACATGGAAGAGATAAAAATATAACAACAAGACAATAATTCAGATCAATCTCCTCATTATATTAACCCTGCGCAATCAAATAAAAATTCAAAACATATAGTTCACAGTCTACAACTTGATCTTCTCTGCGATACCTCTCTCCAAATCTACATCTCTTGATCTACTGATGCTTACATTCACAATTCTTCTTCTATTTATAGGCGTGCGCCTTTACATTCATGGTCCACTTGGGACAATTTCTAACTAAATCCTAACTGAATACTGACCAATATCTAAAAAATGTGGTCAAAAGTACAAAAGGTGACACAAAATATTCATAATTAATCTATTTTTCGTCTTGTGCGCTATCTTTTCCTTGCACAATGTCTTCTGAGCTTGCACAACATTCATGATGCGATGCAAATAGCTTGCCCAAAACCCCTTTCCAAAAGAAACCCAAGAAAATCTTGTGACTCGCCCTCGAGCCACGTCAGTTAGACATGGTGTATGCATTAGATTTGACCTTGAAGTCTTCATATTGCTGTGTAATTTCTAAGATCTGTGTTCTGACCTTCTCAGCAAGGTCATGGCTTCTGAGCATATATTTCTTTATCGGGTGCTCAACCAAATTTGCATTTAATTCCTTCTTCCCATCCTATGAATCATATAGTGCAGCGACTATTTTTACCAACAAATGAGCGCCAATGTCTTGGAACTCATCGAGCTGGTCTGTGTGCTTTTACTGCCTCTCCGTGCCTTTCCTACACGTTGCTGTAGTTCCCTGAGTTTTGTTGACTGGGTGATCTGGACAATTGGTGGCATATTTTGCAATGCTATTTTTAATGTGGCCAACTGTCCCTCATCTTCCTATAAATTCTTAGTCAGTTGTTCTAGTTGTTCATCTTGTATGACACTGCCCCAAAATTATGTCGTCATCTCATCAATCTTCTTTCCGTCTTGATCCGTTTCATCGAACTGTGTCATAATCTCCTCAATGGCACTCTTCCATTTCATAACCTGCTTTGGTCATGTATTGGGGTAGACCCTATTGGTAAGATGAGCATTATCCTATCGCAGCTGCACAATAATGGCTCCAAGTAGTTTTTCCTTTGCTACGACATCCAACTCCATGGTGCTTTCTGGGATGTGCTGAAAGGCCTCTGTAACAACCTCTTCCACTTCTCCAAGACTAGAAAACAATTTCTCCTTCTTAATAACCAGGTGGTCAGTCTCCTTCTTCAGCTTGGTGATTTCTTCCACCGTCTTCACCTTGAGCTCCACTTGCGCCTGCTTGAGCATTGCAATTTCCTGGTCTTTGGCAGCTATCAATGTGGCCAGTGTGTAGCGTGATTCCTCCACTTATTTCCGCAATGCCTCCTCTACCACTTGCGACCACAAGCACTGGTTTCCAAGATCCTTTTGTCGATCAATCAACTCCTAGTTGGAGACCTGCTGCATGTGTAGTAAGGTCTGTGTGGACAACTTGTTGTCATCCACTGAAATGTTCTACAGTTGTTGTAGTGAGGAATTCATGTCCTCCTGTCCAACATAAATTGTGGTTGGGGGAATATGAACATTCCTGACCCACGTCTCAGTGCTAATTGATGCCATGTCCTACATAGAGGCACTCTCCGATATTCTTCTTAGCACAACATAAATAGAATCGAACTTAGTGCATACCTCAGCGAAGCCTTCCTGGGCTAAATTCCTCATTTCCTTAGTTGCAGTATGCAATGAGTCTATGATGACCTTTATAAGTTATTGTAGCTGTGATTCCATGGAATATCTAGTATTGTTGCTTTCCTCCTGCTCCATTCGCATCTTCCTCATTATATCCTTAAGGATATGTTGTGTCTCAAGGTCAACCGGAGTTCCTATTGATGATCCACCATCAGAGTCATGGTGAATTTGCTGGTCAGCCCCTCTTACTGGTTCATCGGGTGCATCTAAGTGGTGGTCCTACTGAGACTTTGCTGGCACTAATCGAATCCCACCATGCTGCAGGAAAATCATCAATTGCAACCTCTAATTCCTGATCAGCCACTTTATAAGACATCGGTAACCATTATCGATCTAGGTCGCGGTGAGCTTGGACATGAATGGTGTGTGGTCCTATGGCGAACCAAGGGATCCTTCAATATTTAGTTGCAACCTCATTGGTCAGTCAAGGAACTTTAACAGTTGCCACCTGTAGTTCTTCCCAGTATATCCAAAAGTGGATCGCGCAATCCTCTTGGCGACTAGGCTCCTCTACCCACCATAGGTTTTGATACCGTGCACCTTTGCATACCTTAACAACTTCAACCTCCATCCTTTGGTATTCCTTTGGTTCCATCTAAGGCACTAATGCAATTAGGATCAATAACCAGCTCTATGTGAATGATCATTCTCCATCCTAAACTGCGAATGCATCCTCATTCAACTGGTTCAACAACAAAAGGGACCAGTTCATTTGTATCCCTTCTGCGCATTGTTGGGCACAAGCAATCACCCATGAATTGCACTCGATGGGGCAATTCTTACAGACAATATTACTGGCTATGATTTGTACATCAATACATACCGTCCTATCATTAATGCTATCAATGTGATATGCCCTACCATCGTGCTGCAAGTCATACCTCTGATTCAGCCATGCAATGAGCTTCTTGTCATTATCCCTACCCTTGAAATATTGCGACAGGTCTGGCTCATCCTTTGGTAACTCTATGATCTTTGAAATCAAATCGATCATGATTGGTACTGAAGTGTCCAACCACAGTGTCCCTCCATGGAAACAAGCCAAAAGTTGCTTGACATAGGCATTTGCTTCATTCAGCTGCCCAAAATGCGGCATTTTGATTAGCCCCAACAACCCCTCTTTATCCAACCCCTGCGCCCATGGCTGTGGGATACGTAGTATGGGCCCTTCGAGGACCAAAGGTAAGGACTCATAGGGCTCATTTGCCACATCCTCCAACATCAACAGATCATGATCCTTGTACTTCATCTTAATCAATGCCGGTACAATGTCAGTGGTGCACACCATCCCCTTTGGAAGCGGTGGCATCTTTGTCCGGTACTTCTAATTCTTAGTTAACCACCGAGCCTACACACCAGATCAGGTGGGAGCAATGTAATGTATAATATCCTTTACAGAGACCCTAGTGCGAACCGTTGATTCTACAGCACCAGAAATAGATGGCCCCATCTGGGAGGCTGCATCTTCCTGCGCCCTCGTCGATGTCCGTGTTTTCCTCTTTGTCGGCGCTGGGCTTCTGCCCCTACTGCTTCTTCATCAGGATGGAGGATGATCCGACCTACATACTGGAAACTTCTTCAATGATAGTAACTGGTCTAATGGGTGAGTCTCTTTCACTGGAAATATTTACCGTGTCAGGAATACTTTGCATCCTAAACAATTTCCCACAGTCGTGAGACACTCTCACCTTCACTTTCCAACTCTCACAATTCACTCGATGGCGCTGGAACCCAATGTTGCTTTGAAACTAATTGAAACTCAACTTAGCACAATGGTTCTTTCGACTTGCGTCATGCACCTTTTTATAGCATCCATTCGATCCATTATTCATCATTACCAAATCAACCGCAAAAATCATGACTAAATCCTGCCTTAACTGCCCGAATCCATTGTCGATTTTGTCAACCCAATAGTCGGATCCGCCATCAATACGTGT
This sequence comes from Pseudotsuga menziesii, assembly GCA_001517045.1. Classification (NCBI taxonomy): domain Eukaryota; kingdom Viridiplantae; phylum Streptophyta; class Pinopsida; order Pinales; family Pinaceae; genus Pseudotsuga; species Pseudotsuga menziesii. The sequence goes on along the minus strand of LPNX011004401.1, from coordinate 344,427 downwards.
CGCTTCAGCAAGCGCTACCGATTAACTGTCTTAACTTTGCTTGATTTAATGCTAATTTGACTATGTCATGACCCTAGAGCCGTCATGATGGAGCTTCCTAATTGCGATACTGACTCCTATGCTTGCACAACCAATCGCTCCTGGTGTTCCATCTCTTTCTTTCATCCTTTTTTTTAGTGCGGAGTGCCTTAAGCGCTATGCGATGCCGACCCTGTCCTATAGGGCTTCAAGTAGCTACCATTCACTAGTTTTGGCTGCATCTCTCCATCTAATTGCTATAATTGAATGGCCGCTCCAGAGGTAATTGAATTAATAAGATATGTACCTAACCAGTGCATCTGTAACTTACCTGGATGCTTCATGAACTTGCTGTCATATAGCAGCACCAAATATCCTTGCTGAAATTGTTTGTTCTTTATGTGGCGATTATGCCAAGACTTATGTCAGTCCTTCTCAACACGCTGATGGAAACCTGCAATGAAACGATCTTCTTCAAGCTGTATCAGCTGCGCTACATGCTCCTCTAGTGTGACTTCATCCATGCCTGTTGCTAATGTAATGCAAACACTGGGAACAATGTACTCCATAGGAATGACTGCCTCTTTCCCATATACCAATTTAAACGGTGTCTGTCCCATCAATATTTTACTAGTGGTGCGATATGCCCACAACATCACTGGAATTTTCAAATCCCAGTTATCTCGGGTAGTGTTACATACCTTTGTAAGTGCATGCTCCAAGATCTTGTTGAATGCTTCCACAATCCCGTTCGCCTGAGGATGATATGGGGTACTTTTCTTATGTTGTGTATGCAATTCCTCTGTTAGCGCACTTACTGTGCAGTTGATGAAATGAATACCCTGGTCACTCATCAATATCCTTGGGCATTCGAACTGTGTCACAATGTTATCAAATAGAAATCCTGCTACTTTCATAGCAGTGCAATCCACAACTGGTGCAACCTCCACCCATCTTGTCAAGTAGTCTGTTGCTATGATTATGTACTGCGCACCAGTTCTTTTCCCTGATGGTTTTATTGGTCCCATAAAATCCACAACCCATTTATCAAAATATTGCAAAGTTACCTGCGGCACTAGCGACATCTCATCTTGCCACGATGGTTTCCCAGTGCATTGACAGACATCGTAGTTCTGCGCATAATCTGTCCCATCATTGTGTAATGTAGGCCACCAGAGAGCTGCACGAAGCACCTTCCTTGCCATTGTGTGCCCTCCATAGTGTCCCCTAGTGGTTCCCACATGAGCTTCTACTAAGATCTGCCCTTGTTCATGTGGTAGGACACATCGCCGTAAGATTTCATCAGGTCCAAGCTTGTATAACTTCCCAACAATCAACTGGAAGTTTGAGGCCTTGACTACCAACTTCTTCTTTTGACTTGTGGAAAAATCTGCTTGCGTGACTCCTGTCATAAAAAATTGAATTATTTGGTCATAATAACCATCTGCTATATCAACTCTGAACAACTGGGCATCCGATAGTCCCTCCTCAATGTTTGTTGGATCTTCGTCTGTCTCAATCCTGGATAAATGATTGGGGCCAACATTCAAGCGAATGGGCTTCACAATTATTTCAAAATCAAACTCCTAAAAGAGAAGTAACCAACGACATATCTTCCCCCCCAACATAGGCTTATTGGCCATATACTTCAACGCAGAATACTCAGTAAACATCTTGAAGTGACTGCCTAAAAGGTAATTCCTGAATTTCTGCAGTGCATAGACCATCACCATACCTTCGCTCTCTATGGTCGTATAGTTCTTCTTAGTAAAGGACAACTTGCAACTAGAAAAATCCATGGGGTGATCTAGATCTCCTTCTCCTGGTCGTGCGAGCACTACTCCAAGCGCAACAAATGATGCATCAACATGCATGTGGAACTCTTTGTTCCAATCTAGGAATACAAGTATTGGTGCCGAAGCCATCTTGGCCTTTAGCATGTCGAAGTTTTCTTGGCATTCTAGACTCCATACAAATACAACATCTTTCTTCAACAGTTTCTCCATAGGGGTAGTGATCACAGCATATCCTCTGATGAATTTGCAATAGTACCCGGCGTATCCTAGTGTCACCTGAAGCATATTCACATTTGTCGACGATGGCAAGCTCAAAATGAGCACTATATTTGTAGGATCAACCAATAATACTTGCTTGCACACAATGTGACCCAACAGTATCCCAAATGGTGCACAAAAAATGCACTTCTTGGATTTTAGCGCAATCTGATGCTGTCGACACCTTTCCAGCATCAGTTGAAGGTTTTCCAAATGATCCTTGATTAGACCATACACTGTCCAATCATCCTATATATACCTGTAGGAATTTTTGAATGAAATATTTAAATGCCACGACAACAACTCGAGAAAACATTGCAAGCACATTCTTGGAAGCAGCCCCACTTGGTGACAAATGTCATTTTATGTTGATCTTCCTTGGTGATTCTTATTTGGTGATATCCAGAAATTCCATCTATAAAAGAGTAAATCTCTTGACCTCCTACTCCTTCGAGTACCTCATCTGTGAATGGTGTCAAAAATGGATCATGCATACAGGAATCATTCAATTTCCTTAAGTCGACACAGATCCAGAATTCACCTATTTCCTTGTCTTGGACCACCATGGGGACTGATCCATTCTAATTCTTCAACTGGCTCAATTATTCTAGCATCCAACTGTTAGCTGGAATATTTCACCTCCTACAGACAATAAGGTGTTCCACTGGTTTGAATGGTTCAGATCTAGAACAAATAGAGGACAGAGGTTGAAGACTCTCCCTAGATGCTATAGATATCTGGAATACATGGCTTTGATAGTCCACCTGTGTACCTGAATCAAGCTCAACATGAAACAGATCAAAGAAACCTGAATATGATATACTAATCTATGCTAGTGACTAAGGAATCTAGCAACATATATGCGAAATCACAACAACAACATATGTGGGACATAAATCAACTTGCATTAAATAATATGAAGAAGTTTACAACCAATCCTTAGTGTTGACATGCATCTCCATGAAACTATACCTTCTCATCCCCAAAAGCTCTGACTCTAGCTCTCTATGCTCTCTCTAAATGATCTTGGGCCAGTGGTCAATCCAACAGCATAACAATACCTCAAGTGTTCTCCCCTCAACCATGGCTATGAGCTCTTATTTATAGGGATTTAATAGATAGATATGGTTGAGAAATTAGTGGGTGAGGTGGCCTCTAAGATCCTAGGATGAGGGATCTCAAGCTCAACCAACCCACAGTAGTAGGGATAAGGCAGGACATGAGGCTTATCATCTAGAAGCCTCGAGAAACTTCTCTTTTTTCCTTTTTACCCAGGGTACCACGTTTCTTCTTCTATGACAGAGTGGTTCTGGTAATAAATGCCTATAGACCAAGGACAATAAGCGGTGGCACTACTTATGGGAAACAGATGATGGGCGGTGCAAACAGGGGTACCGCTCCTGGATAAAGGGGCATGCGCACTGCTAGGAATTTGTATGAAAGATTGATGAAAAACCATTTAGTTTCCACTCCAGAAGCTGGGATTCAAGGCAAGTAGGTATGTCAAATGTCTTATCATATGATGGTGACAGGATTTTGGTATAACAAGATGCCCCCAAAGCATGAGTCTTAGAGGGATACGATAAACAAGAGCTTTGAGAACAAGTCGTCACCAAGAGATGAAAATGTTGGCTTGATCGGAGCATGTTGTCAAGTAGGCATGTGTAGTACATCAATATGTTGACTCATAGATACAAGTAACCAAACTCATAGCTGCAGAACAATACACGGTAGATCCATGAGAGGAATAAACAAGCATGGCTACTAGAATATAGCATAGATCCATGTGATAGAGGACTCAAACTTGGACATAGCTACTAGACATACAACGTAGATCTATGTCATACAGACAAAAAATTTGAGCATAGCCATGACCATACAAATGTGGATCCATGCTGGATATACAAAACTCTATTGTAACCTGGGGAAAAAGCAATGAGTGCTTTTAAACAAATACCTAGGGTCTTCGTCTTGTCTTCCACAAAGTACGATTCTATCCATGTGATTACAATTATCTGAAGTCGAACATGGTAGAAACCACTTGATTATCGGTCAATGATGTGAACCGTTAACAAGTGAAAGGGAGATCACCATTAATGTCAATGATTCCAAAGGCACCCTAGCACAATCTACTGAGTGCGAATAGATGTCCTGATGTCGAACACCCAGTCGATTCTATCGATCAAAGGTCAATGATGTGAACCTATGTCGAGAGCAAGAGAAACTGTCATTAAGGCATACATATCTCAAGGTACTAAATATTGTCTCTAAGACTATTTCTCGGATAATGAGATGATGTCGACGGGAATAGTCTCGTCGACGGAGGGCCATGATGAGTCCCACATCGACGACACAAAACTCGGAACATAGTTCTGGAATGATGTGAATGTAGTAACCATTTGACTGACTCAAAGATATTGACACAAAGAATGTGTAGACTGTAGAGTTAAAACTTCTTCAAATTCCCCTTGAACATCGGGTAGCACGACAAAATGACTTGGTAGCATGACTAGACAGGACATACACACAATGCGACAGTGGACAATACATTCTTTTGAAAAGACTTAAAGGATTGACATGACTCATGAAAGTGGATCATCATGGAGATCATCTGAATACCCAATTGACTGACATGATTGTGTAGACAAGTGCCATGTTCAAAGGTAACGACAAACAACTGCCATTATTTACAAAATGATTCCCCTCCCATTTCCCCCATCATGATTGATGAGTGGCTCTTTTCGGTTTTACGAGTTCAAAGAGGGTAACAAACACTCGATATAGCTTGTCGGAAGACAAGTCCAGTCTCATATGTTTTACGAACCTGAGAGAGGAGGGGTTCGCTCCCAAAACGGGCCTCTCAATTTTTAATTTAACGATTCCACCGAAAGAAAACTCAGTATCGTTCATGTTTAGAGAGTCTAAACGAATACAGAAGAAGACTCCAAAGGGGTCCTTTTTCATATGATTTAGTCTCTAAGGCCCGAAAAAGTGTAAAATCATACCTTAGAGAACTCTTCCAGTCATGATTGGCTGGAGCGATCCTTTTTTCGTAAATAGTCCAATCCGAACCGAAAAAGAGATAACCTACCGTCGGACGGATGACTCTTCAAATACTTTAACGAGTGTGAAGAAGACAAGATTGCTCGACGATCTTTTCGTATTTAGGGAGCCTGAAAAGGGTTTAAAGAGAACTCCATAGGGTTTCTTTGCACAATGTCATATTTTACGAGTCTAGAAAGAATAAAAAACAGACTTGATGACTTTTTCGTGTTTGAGGAGCCTGAAAAAGAGTTGAAAATAGGACTCCATGACATTTCTTTACACAATGTTGTATTTTACGAGCCTGGAAAGAAACTTGAAATGGACTCGGAACTTTGATACTAGATTTTTAACGAGCATGACAAAGTGTCGTAATAAATGCTCGACGACCTTTTCCATTTTGTGAAAGTACAAAAAATCCATAAACAAACATTCCAAAGCTTGTTACTAAAGTTCTCATATCCTGTAGACGACTTAGAAACAAGTGTTAAATGCATTTAAGAACAACATTAAGGGATTACGACAAATGAACTTTGAATAAAATACAATTTTATATCAAAAATATAGTAAGTCGGACCCAAAAATGTCTATATAAGTCAAGTAAATAGTAAAAAATCAAAACATTTCACTATTTACCTCTAGAAGAGAGTACTTGGAGCATTTTCTAGCCAGATATTCCATAGCTGATACCGGGAGTTTCAACTGTCTGTTTTCAGCACCGTCAGTTGCAGGTAACATCTAAGACCTTCATATTTCATTTCATACCTTCTATTTTAAAATTTGGGGGGGTTTTGGGCCTATATGGCAAACCCTAAAACCCAATATGCAGGCACCGCGGGTACTTCTTACGGGATACGTGGTACCACCTGAGAACCGTGCCAAGAACACGGTGGATAGGTAGTGCCACCGCTGGTCTCCAATGGGGCACACGTGGTGCCGACCGTGGAGAACTTAAACAAATGATATGGGTAGAAAAAACTCATTCTTTTGATTTCCAATGACTCAAGGATGATTCTAATGCATACCATTGTTGTTTTTGATAGGTCTAGGTGACTCGAAATATGGTGATACGGAAGGAAAGAACACATGATGATGAGGATGCTGCTGCTGAAAGAAATGCAGGTTGCATTGCTACACTATGAGACTGTGGACTTTTAAAGTTCTTCTGGACTCCAAGCATGGTGTCCCACCAGAGATTACTGGAACACATACTGCAGATGTGAAATCCAGAACAATAGTATTTTGAGGTGGGGGCACATATACTTACAGTGGAGGTAGAGGATATCTACTTCCTCAATAGTCTATCGAGACGGGGTGCCCCCATCTCACTGACAGGTTCCCGTGGTAGGGACATCACCAATAGAGAGATTATAGATTGGCACTGTGCACTAGGTACAGTTACATCGGGGAAAAAGATCCCCATCAGGGCAGTGATAGATAGGGCTCTATGGATCATTCTGTTTACCATGCAGAGGGTGGCCGGGAGCCAGGGTGTGTACCAAGCTTCCAGGGCACACATGCTGTACACCATAAAGGCTATGGCACCTATGATGTTCAACTGGGCGGAAGCAATGCTTCCAATCTTCAAGGATCAGTTGACTAAATGTTGACAGGGAGAGCTGAAGTAGTTCGGATTTGGTTCCATCTTATCCTACTTATTATTCGAGCGGGTCCCATAGATGAGGCCCCAGTGATGTGCTATCAAAAGCATCATTAGTGTATGAGAAACTTATACTAAAAGCTGATAGCTTTAGGATTTTGAATGATGATTTTTCTTGAAAGCTTACATGCTTCAGATGATGTCTCCAGACCTATTTTTTGTAAAACTTTTCGTATATATATATACAGACTTTTATACGGTGTTATACGTTTCGAATGGACCAATGCATTTTCTATGAGTTCTATGTGTCTTAAAATGCTTATTTGCAATGTACCATGTTTGATTTAACGTCATGAATGGGCAATATGCCAATCTAGGATGTAATTAGCCAATGAGTTAGCAACTACATTATGTTCCCTAGGGATATGCCTATAGGTAATGGTTCCAAATGATATTTTTAACAAACATACCCTCTGGAAGAGGTGGAGGAGCACTGGGTTCCTAATGGTGTAGACATGGTTCAAATGACAAACCACGAGCTGTGAGTCCATCAAGACTACTATATCACGAACATCCTGGGAGGCAACTTCAGTCAAGAGACCGATAACAGCTTCATACCCGGCAATGTTATTAGTAGCGGGACCTATGCAAACCACTCCTGAACTCACCAAATCTTCAGTTGGGGAATAGAGAACCCAAGCAACTGAGGCGAGATTCAAGGTTTGGCAGCAAGCATCATTAACAAAGCCGTAGAAAGCCATTTGCATGACCAAAACATGGTATAAACAGATGCAGACACTAAAACTCAAAACCATATTGAAAATACTAATAGCACACTGAAAGTCAATCAATATACATATATACAAGATACTATCCAAGAAGACCTAGGCATAGTACCTTTTCAGGTACAACCCATTGTGAGGTTTCCCCAAAGGAATTCCATCATAATCAACGAGCTCGTAAGCTCCTTTATCTAACACCTTAGAAATAAAGAAAGGTCCATACCACATGGACTCGAACTTACCCTTCCCTAGTTTGTCATATCTCTGGTCATAAGTCAATACTAGGTCACCCTCATTGAAAACATGAGGCTGGATAGATTTATCGTATTGCACCTTAACGCGTTTCTTATGCGCCTCATTAGCCAAGGCAGCATCTCTGCGAGTCTCATCAAGGTTATTCAAATACATAAATCTCTCTTCCTCTATGGAAGTGTCCAGGAGAAGTTCGACGGCAAGTTGTAAAGATGGAATTTGAGATTGGATCAACAAGACAGCCTCAAGTCCATAAACAAGTTGGAATGGAGTGAAACCAGTAGTTGTTTTCACGGAAGTCCGATAAGCCCAAAGAGCAGAAAAAAGAACGAGGTTCCAAGTGGATTTATGATCTCCAACCATCTGACGATGCATATTTTTCAAAACTTTGTTAATGGACTCTACCTGACCATTAGCTTGCGGATAATACGGTGTAGAGTTTTCATGGTGAAAACCTAGCTTGGCACTCAGTTCCTCCATCATTTGATTACGGAAATGAATCCATGATCAGTGACGATGGACTGCGGAACTCCAAATCTAGCTATGATATGATTGAACAGGAAGAGAGTGGTAGTCTTACCATATTTTGCATATGTAGGAATGGCCTCAACCCATTTTGTGAAATATTCCATGGCTACGATGATGTAACCATGCCCCTCAGCTGAGATAGGCTTACAATGCATGAAGTCAATCCCCCATTTGGCGAATGGGCCAATGAAAATGACAGGGTGAAGCAGAGCAGGATGGGTGTGCTTTTTAGGATAAAAATGTTGACAATATGGGAATTTCTTAACAACCTCATGACGATATTTGAAGACAGAAGGCCAGAAATAGCCAGGGCGAAGGATTTTCTGGGCTGTAGCCATCCTGGATAAATGACCTCCACATGCTCCAAAGTGGCAATCATTCAACACGTGTTCAACCTCCTCATGGGTGAGGCATCTCTAGAGAATGGAGTCAATCCCACGTCTATACCAGGTATCATTCAAGATAAGATAGTACTTCATGTGGTGATGGATATGGCAGCGATCATCGCGAGATAAATATGGCTGAAAACGTTGGGTGCGGAGATAAATCAACAAATCTCCATACCAAGGATCAGTAGTGCTAATCAAGAAAAGGAATTCATTCGAAAATGAATCACTGGGCTTAGATTCCATTGCAGCACATGGAAGATCACACATAAGCTCTGCAAAAGCCAAGGATTTCTTTGATGTGGCCTTGGAAAACTCCATATCTAACTCCTGAAGGATGACGATCCAATGGGAGTATTTTCCCCCGAGTACCTGACAAGTCAGAATGTAATACATCGGGTTCTGGTCTGCCAATACGGTGGTAGTGTAGAGTAGAATGTAGTGATGAAACTTTTGCACAGCAATGACCGTGGCCAATGCTAAATTCTCCACATGTGAATAACGAGTTTCAGAATCAATAAGATTCTTACTGGCGTAATAAATCACATTTTCCTGGCCGTGGAGATTGTCGTGCACTAAAACCATGGCAATGGTAGTAGCGGAGGCAGCAATATACAAGAGAAAGTCCTTTGAATAATCCAGGGGGTGTATCATGGGTGAATGAGTCAGAGCATGCTTAAGATTATCAAAGGTGCATTGGTCCTGGTCATCCCAGAATAATGGAGTGTTATTCTTGAGGAGACGCATATAACTGTGCGTTTTCTCTGTGAAATCGCACATGAAACAGCGGAGAAAGTTTGCCTTCCCTTGCAAACTTTGGAGTTCAAGGAGGTTGGTTGGGGCTAATAGATTAATGATAGCGGCAATCTTCAAAGGATCGATCTGGATGCCATCTTTGGATACCATGAAGCCAAGCAGATGTCATGCCTCAATGCAAAAAACAAATATATGCGGATTGAGTTGTATATTATAATGATAGCATCTCAGGATTATGTCTCTAAGATGACCAGGGTGGTCCTCCTGTCGTTGTGAATGAGTAGGGAGGTCGTCAAGGTATGGTTCAACAACATGTTTAATGTCATGAAACACATAGGAAATTGCATGCTGGAACGTGGCTTCAGAAATTTTCAAGCTGAAAGGTAACTTATTATACACAAAGGTTCCCCATGGGAAAATGAATGCCATCTTATGTTGATCGGAGGGCAATATCTCAATCTAATTGTAGCCAGAGAAGCCATCCATGAATGAAAAGATGACACTTCGAGCACAATTGTCGATAATCTGATCGATATGCAAGGTAGGAAAGTTGTCCTTGGGACAAGGTTTATTCAAATCCCTAAAGTCGATGCAGACTCTAATGGTGCCCTGCTTTTCATTAACAGGGACAACGTTCGATACCCATTTCGTCAGAGGTACAGGATAAATAAAACCAGCTTTCAGAAGTTTCTCAATCTTAGCTTTAATAGCTGCGGGCTTTTGAGGATGGACTTGCCTAAGTTTCTTCCTGACAGGTTTAGCCGTGGGATAAGTTTTAATCTCATGGACCACAGGGGAAGGGTTAATCCCTGACATCTCTTCATAGGACCAGGCAAAAATATCACAAAATTCCTTGAAAAGTGCCTTATATGCTTCAAATTCATCTACAGAGCAGTTCTGCCTAACATGAACGTGCTCGATAACATCAGGCTTGGTTGATATGTTAATTGGGTTTGTCTGAGTAATGTTGCAAAGGTTTCCTTCAGAATCTGTATCTTGCAACAATATAGGACTTTGCGGAACGTTGACAATATCAATAGGAAACAAGGCTGCAAAATCATGGCTACCCGAACTGGTGTTGGGGAGGAACATGGATCTATGGTGGTGATGCTCCCAAATGGGCTCATCCATGTTCATGATCTCTATAATGGACTCATCGGAGGGAAAAGTATCAGAGAGATAGTCTAGAACTGGAAGAGAAGGTTCTAAACAGTACGGTAAATGGTAAGGATCCGAAGCCACTAGATGGAGGTCATCAGTGTGATCATCGGAAAAGGTTTGAATGGTGTCATACATAGATTCATGAGGACTCAACGAGGTGGAATCGAAAACATTTTTTCCCTTAGGCTCATAATCAAATGAGGCGATCATATGTATTGTCACGGTATCCGTGCTAAGAGGAGTAGATGGGAAAATCCACATAAGGGATGAATCATTCAATATGCCTACCCCAATCGACTGGTACGGAGGAGGAGACTAACCTAACATGGGGATGTTATTAGCCATGGAGGTAGTAACATCCGGCATATAGAAATCAAGCTGATCAATTGTAACAATTCTCCCTAGATGTGGGAATTGGACCGTTCGAAATATTGTTGAAGCAACAATAGTCATGGCATAGAACCAATTCCTTCCTAGAAGGAGGTTGTAATCTAAAGGGGCATCTACCAATTATACTTGGATGGAAATGGTTTCCCCCCCCCAACTCGACTACGAGGGCTAATATGAGACCGTGGGATTGGAAACCCTGTCCATCAAAGGCTTTAAGGGTTGTAGGTGATGTAACAAGCTCGGGAGAGCCAAGAGCTTTCAAACAAGTCAGAGATAACACCGAGGTCGAAGATTCTTCATCTAGTACCGTTTGAAAGAATTTATTTCCCACTACTTTCATAATGATCTGAAAAGCAAATTAATTTGGTAATCTAGGTTTATAGTTCTCAACATTGAAATGAATCAAGTTAGTGTTATTGGGGTCTAAAGCTCCTAAAGCGGTCAACAAGTTCTTGCGCTGTGTGGGGCAACTTTGGAGTACTTCTAGGGTAGACATGGCACAAGGTTCCTGAGTGAGATATTCAACCACATTATAGAATTGAGCAGCTCAGGCATTGGGATTAAAGACAACCTTCCGAAGAGTACTCTTAGATGGGTGGAAAATCATGTCGAGAGTAGGCTTCTTGATAGATAAAGGGACAGTAGACGAGGATTCTAGAGAACTAGTAGAGGGAGATTTCCCTGAAGAAGATTGATATTCTTTCTTATATATAGGTTTATCATAATTCTGACTTTGATTTTGTAGATGGATGGTGTCTGAAGACATCATACGAATTTCCTCCGATGAACTAGAGTTACCTTGGTTAGACATGTGGTCTACCACTTGTTGTTGAGAGGGAAAGGGATCCATAAGTACTGCAGGTGCGATATTAGACTTGAGAAACTAGGAGATTTCATCCCGATGGGGACAATCCTTTGAAAAATGGTCACCACCGCATAACATACAGGGATATTTAGCCTTCTTATTCCCTTTGTCGTTGTCGTCATTGGTTGGTCATGGAGTCTCTTGTTGGTTTCCAGGTTTTTTATTTATATTTTTACCTTTCTTTTTATTACTCGAGGTTTGAGTGCTTTGAATGGAATTGACCTCGACAGAAACCTTAGGAGTCGAAGGAGTAGCAGTTTGGGTTTTCTTGGCAAGTTTCGCTACAGACGGGGACTGGATTGAACCAACAATCCCATCAACAGGTACTTCTGTTGGTGGCTTGGCACGGTCAGTGCTGGGGAGAGGAGCTCGAGGAATCAGGTCATAGAGAGTTCCAGACTGGGAATAGACCAAGTCTAGGTACTGAGCCTGACTAATAGCTTGCTCTTTGGTAATGGCACCTCCCATAGCCACATCTCGGGAAATAGGAAGCAACAGGGACTTAGTGAACCAATCATCTAGCAACTGATCCAGAATAGGGGCCTTAATAAGCCTTCTCTGCCTTCTCCATTCATGAATATGATCGAAAATGTGGGTGGAGGTGTTCTGTCATAGAGAAGTTAAAATATCAGTGCCCATTTCATAATGAATAGGGAGCTAAAAGTGTGTAAGGAACACGGTTGCCAACGAGCCAAAATCCACAAACGAATGTTGTGGGAGTTTAATGTATCACTTCATGGCTATACCGGTTAAAGTTCGCTGAAAGAGTCGTAACCGAATGAAATCATCCATGAGGGAGTTAGAAGAACACCATAAATGAAAAGTCATAACATGGTTCTTCGGATTGTCTCCCTACTCCCATCGAATTTCGGGATATCCGATGGTAACTTTATCGGAATGGGAGGCCACGAGGGATTGTCTTGAATGGGATCATTAGTCAACTTGGATAGATCAGGAAAGTCCAAAGTTGCTAGGAAAGGTAACTATCGATTGGGTTGGACATACTAGTAATATTGATATGGCATATAATTACCAGTAGGACCATAGGTAGACTGATAAACAGGTTGCTGTGAGGAAGAACCATTGAAAGATACGCCCATGGGGGGTTGATTTCTGAAATTAGGATCACTAGGACCACTAGGGACACTGGGACCACTAGGGACCACTAGGACCACTGGGACCACTAGGACCACCAGGACCACCAGGAGGCGGACCACCAGACCCTCTGGAGCCTCCAGGAGGTGGTAAACCTCTAGAGCCACCAGAACCACTAGGTGGAGGGACACCAAACCCTCTAGATCCAAAAGGAGGAAAACCACCAGGTCCCCCAAGACCACTAGGACCACCGGGACCATAAGGAGTAAAGTTTCCAGATCCTCCGAGACCATTAGGTCCCCTAGGGGGAGGACCTCCATAAGGTGGTCCTCCTGCACCTCCCGCAGTATGTATAGGTATCCCTCCCATAGCTGGCATGTAAGACCAGTCGGGTTACCCCCATGGTATAAAAGTGTTACTAGGGTATGCTATTCCAATATAAAGAATTCCTGTAGGATTAGATGGGTGATTACCTATAGGTAGTTGATAACCATAACCTCCAGAAGACTGAATAATTATAGGTTGTGCCCCCAAGGGCTAACTTGAACTAGATGGGGGATTTACCACATTAGTATGGGTGGGAGGGAAAAAAACTATAGATGATTCTATGTTAGAGGTCTGCCCTTGACTAGGTAAAATTTCGGTATCAGATAACGTAGGTCATGCCGGGGGTTGTCCCCCGGCATTAGAAGGTATTGACGAAACAAGAATTGAAGGTTGGGCCCTAGATGCATAAGACCTGGAAAGATTTGGAACAGACATAACATGAGAGGTGAGAGGGGTGGTAAATTGACCTGGGTTATGGGTTGTTAATGGATGATCTATAATCGGTTCAATGGGTCTAATAGAATCGGCCAGTAAATGATATCCCACAGGAAGAGATGTGGAATGTACTGGTGTAGAGCCTAATAGGTCATCAATATGCTTTTCTACCTCCTGTGCACGGAGAATAGCAGCACGGTATTGGTTTCTTTCTTCTTCATCATCAGGAGAACTTACATGGGTGCCAAATGAGGCAATGGCCTGACCTATAGGTGTCTCCCAAAAAGGAGCATTGGGACCAAAGTCGGGACAGGTTGTATCATCAACATGAACTTCTAAGGGAGAATGGAACGATGAATTTCCCCGAGAAGGTTGTTGGACCAAGGGAGGTGAGTGTGAAGAATATGGTACTCCACTTTCCACCACCACATTGTCTCCCACTTGGGAGGTGGTAGCAGCTCCTTGGTCGATAGATTCCATTGGATTTTCGCCTGAAACAGGAATAAAATTGGGTGGCAAGCCCTGTACTCTCCTGGACTATCTTAACTCAGCTAGTTTTTACAATTCCTATCTAACATAGGGTCTAAAAATATAGACAAAACACACCAAAAGACTTCCCTACACAAACTATAGGTCAAAACAAGCAGACTTAAAATGATAGGAGGAGTTCAAAAGTTAGGCCTTTCACTAGGATTGTCAAGAAGGTGCCACTCGCGATATACTTCGAGGGTACATGCATAGTAATCTCCCTGAATGCTGTTTTTGGTGTATGGCTCCAAACAAGACAACCAAAGGGCTTTTCTTAGATAGATAAGGTACCCTAGTGGGGTCTCCCGATATACTCAAGGTACGTGGGAGCTCAAATCGGTAGTAGTGCTGTCTAATGCATAACCATACACAAGGGGCCTTCCGATATACAATCGAGTACGTGAAGTACCTTTCTATATACCTCAAGGGTACGTGAAAGGCCGTTCGATATACCGATGATACGTGGAAGAACCACGCGAGTCCCAGAATGTAATGCGGACAAATAACGACAGCTCCTACATTTTACGATGCCAGAACACATCTCTAACCTATGACTCAACTTACCTCATAAATTTTAATCTAAAACTATCGTTAATTTTAACTTGTACAGTTAGGTTAATGCATGATGTTTTGACAGAAAAGTAAAACCATGCAATATGCTTGTGCAAATGTTCAGTTTACCGTTCAGTATGCATACTTACGGGAGGGAAGAGAGTGTTTCCTTTTTGTTTCAAAACCAAAAATCATTCCAATCAACAGTCATGAACATCAAATCAAAGACAAGCAAATATTTTTCCAAACCGATTTCTTCTTTTCGAAAGCAAATGAGAAGGGTGGGAATCTCTTTTCCTAAATGAACAACACGAAGCACACCTATATGCCAATGCACTCTAACTTTTCAATTTTCTCAAAAACATAAGCAAATCTAACTTAAAACTACCATTTTTTTTAATATTTTGATCGAGATAGTCCTAAATGCATGAGAGACGAAAGATCATAAAGGTTATGAAAGCTTGGAAATCCAATCAGAAAACCCAAATCCAACACTCAATGATGATTCCTAGTCTCAGTCAAAACTTTTCTTTTTTGAAGGAAGGAAAAAGAAGTTTACTATGCAAGTAAGAAATGAAACCTAGAAGCTAATCTAGTGTTCTTCTTTTAGTATATGCAATGAAAAGAGATTTCAATGAGCACCCTAAACTTTTTAGAAAACAAGAAATCCTTCTTAAAGCACAACCAACAAGCATAGAAGTGGATGAACAATAAAAAAGATTTAAACAAACTTTTGAAATTCCACTCAAATAAATCTTAAACCATCAAATCAGCAAGCCACACACATCAGATTCAGTAACACAAGACTGATAATAGAACTGAAAGCAATCAAAATCCAATTTTTTTCAAAGAAAAATGAGGAAAAAATGTTTTGGAATGATGTCTACCTGGCACCGTGCTTCGTAGGTGTTGACAGTGCGTTTCGAAGACAACACCGCTCCTTGCAAATGGGTTACAGGTGGTGGAACCGCTTACTATCCACTTTGTTCAGGCAGTGGCACCACTCCTCATACACAGCATAGGCGCGGTTCGCTGTAGATGACCAAAACAAAAAAAGAACGATGGATAAAGTTAGAAAAGACTAGATCATGGAAAATACTGTTGAATTGAGTATGGAAACAATGCATAAAAGACCGAAATGACTCAGATCTGAATAGATCTAGAAATTTCAAACCCAAATAATGAAAGTCAGAAAGTAGATCTGACTGAAGAGAGTTGAAGAAAATGGAGTCTGGATTCGGACAAGAGTTGCAGACTGAGGAAGATCAGAACAACTGATACACTAATTCCGCAGCGAAGTCGCCAGATTTGTTAGTTGGAATATTTCACCTCCTGCGGACAGCAAGGTGTTCCACTGGTCTGAATGGTTCAGATCCAGAACAAATAGAGGACATAGGTTGAAGACTCTCCCTAGATGCTGTAGATATCTGGAATACACGGCTTTGATAGTCCACCTGTGTACCTGCAATCAAGCTCAACATGAAATAGATCAAAGCAACCAGAATATTATCTACTAATCTATGCTAGTGACTAAGGAATCTAACAACATATATGCAAAATCACAACAACAACAACATATGTGGGACATAAATCAACTTGCATTAAAGAATATGAAAAAGTTTACAACCAAGCCTTAGTGTTGAAATGCATATCCATGAAACCAGACCTTCCATCCCCAAACGCTCCGACTCTAGCTCTCTATGCTCTCTCCAAATGATCTTGGGCCAATGGTCAATCCAAAAACGTAACAATACCTCAAGTGTTCTCCCCTCAACCATGGCTATGAGCTCTTATTTATAGGGCTTTATTGGATAGAGATAGTTGAGAAATTAGTGGGTGAGGTGGCCTCTAAGATCCTAGGATGAGGGATCTTGAGCTCAACCAACCCACAGCAGTAGGGATAAGGAAAGACACGAGGCTTGTCATCTAGAAGCATCGAGAAACTTCTCTTTTTCCCTTTATACCTAGGGTACCGCATTTATTCTTCTATGACAAAGAGGTTATGGTAATAACCGCTTATGGACCAAGGAAAATAAGCGGTGGCACCTCTTATGGGCAACAGAAGATGATCAATGTGAACAGGGGTACCACTCTTGGATAAAGGGGCATGCACGGTTCTGGGAATTTGTATGAAATATTGATGAAAAACCATTTAGTTTCCACTCCAGAAGTTGGGATTCAGGGCAAGTAGGTATGTCAAATGTCTTATCACATGATGGTGACAGGATTTTGGTATAACAGGATGGCCCCCAAAGCATGAGTCTTAGAGGGATATGATAAACAAGAGCTTTGAGAACAAGTCGTCACCAAGAGATGAAAATTTTGGCTTGATCGAAGCATGTTGTCAAGTAGGAATCTGTAGTACATCAGTATGTTGACTCATAGATACAAGTAACCAAACTCATAGCTGCAGAACTATAAACAAGATTGGCATCTACGAAGATAAATGTCTGCGCAAAGAAAACTGTTAGCTCCTCCCAAGTGGTTATTTCTTTGCGCAACTCCGGTGATACATACTAGGAACTTGGCATTTCATCCAAGGTGTGAATAAAGGCATGGACCATTCATCCTTTGGTCACGATGCCCTCAATGTTTGGCATTCCATCAAATGGTTGCTAGGGTCGTTCCGTCCATCATACTTCCCAGTGTGATACACCTTTGTGTTGCCAAAGCAAACTATCGTTAACCGTCGACAGTGATCCCATCCAGTAATTGTCTTTTTATGAGTCGCCCACCAGTGTATTGGAGTAGCCTTTAGTGCTTCCTCAATTGCCATCAATCTCTGTGGTTCCGAGACCTTTTCTTCAAATTCCATTAAAAAATCCTGAAATTTCAGGTATCCCTTCATAAACCGATAATTCTACAATCTCAGTCGTGACATGAAACAACGATTGTGTGATCAAACCACATTTTCTGAATGATACCTCGTGCATACGGTTTTGCCAATTTTCTATTGCATCCTCAGAATCAGGAGACGCAGAACTAGCGCTGCGCCAACCGATTTCTCCACCAATAGTTGGGTGGATATAATATTTAGAGATGTTGTAAGTGTGATCCCATCCCCTACCAACTTCATCCTTTACTGGTTCAATGTATCACTGTCCTTTGTTGGGATCCATAGACGCAATGAGTCTAATGTATTGATTCTCAAAAGTCATCATCCTTTTCTTGAAGTTAATGACTGCCATACTATCATTGGCCCATCCAATCCCCATCAGTATAGGATAGGATCCTTCACCATTAACAACTTCAATCACATCAAAGTCCACATAAGTTTTCATACCTTCAACTTCCACAACCAGGTTCGACACATGTCCAATTGGTTGCACTTTAGCTTGACTAGCCAATCACAATTGTATAGGGGACCAACCCAATGTCGACCTCCCCATCTTCTACCAGGTCTTTTTTGTTAGGATATTCACATTAGACTCTAGATATATGATGTCTGAATTGACTTCAAAGTCCCCAATTTGAATGTTCATGCACATCTCCTTGCCTGTATTTTTCTTGTGTAAAGAGTTCACCGCGGAATACTTCCGTTCCTTACCCGGGCGGTTCAACAATTTTTTCAATCTCGGCTAGAGCATCAGGATCTCTTGCCAGTGATAAGAAGCTCTCAAAGAAGTGCTGCAAGGTACCATGCTTCCATGATGGTCTTACCTCCAGTAAAGGATCAAAAGTAGAAGGCATTTCATAAATAGGTGACTTACCAAGATTTCTTTCGATTGCATCCCGGGCTCCAAAAAATGTCTCCTTGTCTTTTGCGATATCAAATGGTGCCTTCTTCTATCCATCCAATCGAATATGTGGGTGGGTCCCATCCTCTCCTATTATGGTTCCTATGTGGGTGACAATGACAACGTCAACATCCTCTGTTTCGGGCTCTGCTGAGATCGTCACAACCATCGGTCCTTGATTCTGGTTCATCGACGGATTCTGAGTCAGCAGTAGATTCTGGTTTGACGGAGGGTTCATAGGTTGATTCATAGTCTAATTCTAGAGTGGAAATTGACTTTGGGCTAGATTCTGCAATTGGTTTTGGTTTTGTAGCTGATTATGAGTCTGTAACTGATTTTGACTCTGCGACTGAGGAACATTCCTAGCCTTCCATCTTGCGATTAGCTATGGAATTAGAGAGAATTTGAGGTAAAAAATGGGCCTCCTAAGAGATGTACTACAAAAATATAAGTTATATTAAAATATTATGAGTTAGGGGTTTTATGGGGTAGGTATATATGACAACTCACCTCCTACACTACTTTTTATGCACAATATAAATAACCATGGTTGAGTTACTTTTCTAAATTGACTATAAATAAAATTAATAAAATAAATATACAATGATGTGACTAAGATTCATTGTAAATTCTCCAAAATTTATTGTCCTTTAGCATTTATTTGTCTTGAACTTGTAAATAAAATTAAACAAAAATAAATTTAATTTATATGCATAACTATTATATTTTTTCATATAAATATCATTCAAGATTATATATATATATATATATATATTAGTTTGACATTATGATATTAAATACAATA
>LPNX011004401.1:275866-324861 GCA_001517045.1 Pseudotsuga menziesii | reverse complement strand
GGGGATGATGTCATCTACTAGAATGTAATTGGTTGATTTTTATAGTACATTTTGGTCCTTTTGAGGCCCATTTTTGACCTCAAATTCTCTCTAATGGTAGTTTTCGATAGTATAATCAATTTCCGTGTAGTATGTACACAAGCACTGCAAGTGTGGGAAGTCCCTCTGGTAGTGCCCAAATACTCCACAATTGTAACACTGTACAGATCCATGACCTTGTCCTATTCCTCTTCCAAAGCCTCCTCCTCATCCGTAGAATCCTCCGTGAAATCCTCCTTGCTACTGATACTGCGACTGAGCCATCTGTTATGGAGGGGGATTCAGATGTTGCTGAACATAGTGCATAGCTTGAACATATTGTGGCTGTGGCTGAGGCATCACCATTTGATTGTACTGCAGCTGTAGTGCAAACTGTGGTTGTGGCTGTGATGGTATAAATTGCATCTACGACGGTGGTGTATACTGTGATTGTGGTCAAGAGTTTACCACCTGAGGCTACAGTTGTGGTTTTTGTACTGCATGATGATCTTCACCCTTAAAATGGTATGAATCATATGTTCTTTCCTAAAGTAGATAATATGCATGACAATATTTATCTTCATGCCCCATAGATCGACAAAATGAACAATATAGGTTGGCTGGCTTTGACACTATCTTCTGCATGTAGCTACACTCTTCATTTCGGTGTCCATAGACTTGACATATGCGACACCATGGTACACTACCGCAACTTAGTGGGTTCGGTGCCCTAGATTGCATATAATTTTGGAAGGTACGGTAAGTCTCTTTAGTGTGTCCATCTACGTGACACCGAGTGCACCAAATATTGTTTTAATTCTCTTTCCATTTCTTAATGTCTTGCAATTGCAACATCAAGTTTGCCAGCTGTGCCTGAATTTGGTTCATACTAGCTGCATTCTCTCCAACAGGTGAAGCTTCTAACTTCATTGCGATCTACAGAGCCTTGCTCTGTGTCACGATCTTTTGCTGCATTAGTGGTTTCTGGATATGAGGTACCAAGGCTATGATAAACCACTCTTTATGCTGAACATCACTCATATCAAAGCTGACTTGTGCCATCAATGTCTTAAATATTTGATCGAAGTCCCAAATAGTTTCATTAGGAAACTGCTTAATCTCTTTTAACTCAGTAATGTATTGCGCCTCAGACTTAGGTTTTTGAAATTCTTCGATCAGTCCCTTCCAAAATTCTTCCAATGTTTTTTTAGGGTCCCCGTAGGAACTTGTATAAATTTCATTTACCAATCTAACGTACGACCCTGGAGAGTAGTCGCCAGTTGGCCCTTCTTGACATCATCATCTATGGCTTGTCTAACAATCCATACTACCTTGCAAATAAACCAATACTTCTTGGGATCATCAATCCCATTCCCATGAAACAAAGGTAACTTTGTGTCATCTCCCACCATATTGGGCCTTCTTCCTGCAGATGCTGGCCTAGTACTAGAATGCTATTGACATGTCAAGAAAGTTGACGTGGAATTTGTATTTATCCCTGAGTTTGAAGTAGTGCATGGAGGCATGGGTACGTTGCTGCTAGGGTTTGATATTACTGCTGTCCTGGGCGTAGTATGGGTATGGTCATCCTCTTTGTCACTATAGGTTCGCTTCATCCCATGTGGTTGTCCTTCATAGTTTTGCGTTTTGATTGCAGCGGGACCTTCCCCTGTCCTCTACCTCTTCTATTGTCAAAACCTTTCTCCTCCCCTTGTACAACCACTTTCTTCCTTGGATTCCCTCACAGTCTTGTCGAAACTCACACCCATCTACCCCTTATATTTCCATTCATCTCCCCCCTTAAGTTGCTCTATCTGCTGCCTCTGCACACCAAATTTCTAATACTCTAGGTGCATCTTCAGTATACCCTTTTCGTAGACAAGCATTTTAATTGACAACTGTAGAGACACCAAGAACCTACCTCTGGGTTCGTTGAAAATTTCCCTTTCTGCTTCTGTGTAGGACTTGGTAGTGTCAACTATAAATTCAGTGATATATCCTTCTAGGATACTATCCAGCCAGACTTCAACAGTTCACGACGCTATGTTGTCAGTTTCTCATAGCTCCTGGATCAATTTAGGGGTCCAAGATGTTGGTTCTCCTCCTTGGAAATTTGTATGTGAACTGCGCAAACCACTTGTATAGTATGATGGGGAAATCATAGAAAAAGTACTCATGAGGACCTTAGTGTATGTATCTCACCAACCACTTGTCCGTCTTCAGTCCAGGGTTCTGATTTTCTGCTTTAGAAAATTCTCGTAGTTTCTGATCAAACCAATCTTGAATTTCTGATCGCGTTGGATGCCACATACCCTCCTATCAGTCACAACAAGGTCCCATCAACAGAACCATTTGTTGGCACAAATCCCACCAACAAAACCCAGTCGACAGGGCTTCCCACTCTGTCGACATCCAACTCACTACAATCTCCCTGAGCATCGGCCCAGACAGGTTTTTACCCTGTCCAGCAACACCCGCAGAGCGGATGAAGTCTCACCCTAGATGTTCAAGGGAGGGCTGATGGAACCAAGTTTCCGTAGAAAAGAAGAGGACTATGGGAATCGACAATTCATTTCTCTATCTATTAGATCTAGTCATTCACATAATCATTCAGATCGCATCATTCAACTATCACAGGATTAACCATGATAATTGCGCAAACAAATCTAATACTATGACATCATTTATAAGAAATAAACATTGCATCATAGATCCATGTTGCATAGTAACTTCATCATTGGATTTTCACAACAAAAAAACATGGAAGAGATAAAAATATAACAACAAGACAGGAATTCAGATCAATCTCCTTCTCATTATATTAACCCCATGCAATCAATTGCAAATTCAAAACAAATAGTTCACAGTCTACAACTTGATCCTCTTTGCAATCTCTCTCTCCAGATATATATCTCTTCATCTATTGATGCTTACATTCAAAATTATTTTTCTATTTATAGGCTTGTGCCTTTACATTCATGGTCCACTTGGACAATTTCTAACTAACTCCTAATTGACTAATGACCAATATCCACAAAATGTGGTCAAAGGTACAAAAAGTGACACAAAATGTTCATAATTAATCTATTTTCTATCTTGCGCGATGTCTTCTGAGCTTACACATCATCCATGATGCTGCGCAACTAGCTTGCCCAGAACCCCTTGCCAAAAGGAGGATTTGGTCATGGAAGAGGCCAAATTATATGTTATAATTGTGGACAACTAGGACACTTTACTAGGGACTGTGTGAGTCCTACAAAGACATGTTCATACTGCAAATATTTTGATCATACTATCGAACAATGTCTGTAGTTGATTGTGAAGTGGTAGGATAGAAATGTGGGAAATCCATACCCTCTACAGAATCCCAAGCCGAACCCCAATCAGAATATCTAGAAGATTTATACTGAGCCGAGGGAACCACATATAGCTATCATAACAAGAAGAGGTGTTGTGATTGGACCAGACCAAGAAGCACATCCTAAACAATTGCAGGTGCAACCGACAACACAAAAGAAAGTTCCATTCGACATCTAAATAGAAAAGAAAGTATTCTTGTATGTGTGACCATAATTCATTGAAAAGAATAAAGCATCAACTTCTGCTGCTACACTATTTGGAAGAACAATCACGGAGATGGCTGAAAGATTTGACCAGCTGTTACGAAAGAAACTGATGAGAAATGTTTGTGATCCTAAATAGTTCTTTAAAATTTTGTTATCTCTAATACAAGATAAATATGTTGTATAAGAATTAACAACTCTAATAGAAGAACCTCAAGAAGAGGTGCGACCAGACATAAGGATTAACCATGTGGGAAAAATATTAAAGTCTGGTCACAAGTTAAGAATGAATTCCTAGATAGGATACTACGATATGGCCTATATTATTATAGAATTGGGATATGATGTCAACATTTTGGAAAGACAAACATGGGATATCACGGGGAAACCATGACGTTCATGGTCTCTTGTCCAACTCTGATTAGAGAATCAATCAAAATTCCTACCTATCGGTCGACTGAATTAGGTGTCTGTTGACATAGAAGGCCTAAGAACATATGCTGAATTTGAAGTAATTAACATTTTTGATGACACAAATCCGTATCCTGTAGTTTTGGGGATCAACTGGCTGATTGATAATCATACCATTCTAAATTTTAAGAAAATAATCTTAACATTTGAAGATTTAGAGCTAAGGGTGGTCGCACTAATTGATCCAATAGAAGGTTAGAGATACGTCGAGCCAGTAAATAGTGAAGGACAAGGTGACTATCTGGACCATATTTATAAAATCACATCTGTAAGGGACGATTATGTGAATTCAATGGCTGATGAGAAGCTGATTTGGTGGAGTATTAGTTCTTGTACATCGGATTTTGGTGAAGCATTGAAAATTGGAAAAATCATATGCATGAAGTATCCATGAGAAGCTATGTTACACATAAATCTTGTCATCATCATGTGATGAGGTCCCAAACATCAATATTTTCCCTAAATCCCAAGTTGTGAAGTGAAAATACTGGCCCAGAATTCAATCTTGCATATGAAAATCCAGCACCACTTCTGCCCTTAAATCAAGGAGCGTTACCTTCTTTAGTTACGCCTACATTCTATTGATAGTAGGAGGTTCCACTGCCTTTACCTTTTGTTCAAGGAACGAATCTGCCCTGTCACCGCTCTCTCATAGTGGAGAAGAAGCAGTGCCCTTGGTAAAACATGGAAAAGAGAGGATTCCATGAAGCTTCTCGAAGGAAGGCTTCGTGGCACTCTTATCCCTACACTTGAGGACCACTTGGACTTGAGATCCATCCTTTTGGGATCTCATATCCACCTCACCCACCATTTAATCAACCATCCCTATCCTCCCAAGGCCTATAAAATCAGGCTCATACCCCATGGTTGAGAGAGATCAAAGTTATACTGTTGCATTGAAATTCTGGTCTAAATCAATAGGGTGAGCATAGGAGGAGCTAGTTGGAGCTTTTGGGGACAATAAATTGGCATATGAAGGAGAATATCAACAATAAGGAGAAGTTTTTAAACTTCTTCTTCATCATTAATGCAAAGTTGGTTCCTTTCCCGTAAATTATTTTGTGTTATAATCATGTATTTTACTATTGGATTCCTTAGTCATTGACATAGATTTGTGGATTATATTCTGGTGCTTTTGATCTTGTTTGATGGTTTCATGTGATTATCCAGGTATGCCCGTGAAGAGACATCACCACAAGAAAACAACTACACCACTCCATTAAAGGGACTCATTTGAGATCTCCACAACTTCTAAGGGAAGTCTTCCATCTCTGTTGTAACTCATTTATTCTAGATATGAACCATTCAGACTAGAGGAACAACTCTTGTGCACAAGAGCAGGGATGATTTTAGGGGCGAATTATAGCCCATAGGCGAATTCTAAGGGGTGGAAAAAAGAAGGTGGGCGAATTTTTAATATTAAAATGTTTTTTTTTAATTTAATAAATTATCCCATTTTTTATTATATATATAATTTCCCCAAATTAAATATCCTGGGTGGTGAAACTGTGAAAATTCATAAAATGGAGTTTATCCCACTCCATTATGGGGAAAATATTGACATTTGCCCGGATTTCTTCGATAATGGAGGTCAAATTGCCAGAAATTTCTAGTTTTGGAGGAGAAACAGAGCTGGTTCGCCCAAATTTATGAATTATAGGTTAAAATTTTTGGTATTTCGCCCTCGATTTATGGATATTTGAGGAAACTAGTCAAATTTTGTCCTTGATTTGGGTAAAATGGGTAAAATAAACTTAGTTCGTCCTCAAATTGGGTTTGTGGAGCAATTTTACCTTCCCATCTTTTACCAAATCATCCTGCGTCTGTCGATTTGGTTCTCTTTTGAGAAAAACATGGAGAATTAGTTGTTTTGGTACTCGACTTGGTACAAAGAAAAATGTTGCTAGATTTAGTCAATTGGGGACATTTTTGACCTATATAATTCCACCAGGGGCCAGGGATCAACTTCAAGCTTGATTTCATGCAAATTGTGTTTTTCTAGTGGATTTGTGGAAAACAATTTCACAGCGGTTGACTCCTAAGTGGAAGATATTACATCTTTGCATTTGTTCAAGGTTATTTCTATCTACAGACTTTACAGGTTAGTTTTTTCTTCTATCTGTAGACTTTTCAATGCAGATAGATTATTTAATGTCTACGTCTTTCTAATTTTCTGTTTTCTATTTCGATATTTTTGTCTTCTACCGAGGGAGTGGTGGTTTAAAATTTCAATATCGCTCCTAAAATCATCCATGGTTAAGAAGATAGAATCTCACCCCCACGTTCATCAAATCCTAGATATAACTATTATTTCAGTGAAAGGAAGCGTAATGATGAAAAGTTTTGGTATTATAGTCCCACTCTTTCACCCATAAAGTGCAACCCTTCAATCTCTAGGTGGATTCTACTTGCACCAAAATCCTCGCTCTTTTTCCTTCCAACTCCAACAATTCATATTTTCTATCAACCGAGAAAATATCACCATCAACCCACTTGTCCCGTTCCGCAATTTTGTCTTCAATGCAAACTAGCACTTTAAAATTTCATTCTTCTTCTTATTTTCCCATTTCACAACTTCTGCTTTTAGTAACTTCAATTTCTTAGTCAAACCCTGCATCAGAGACATACCAATCTAATATGCAAATGATAACCAACACTTTGTAACCAGGTATTCAAACTCATAATAATGCAACCTATGGAACATATTCCTGTTTTTTTATTGGAAGTGATTCTTACAAATACACTTGGTGACATGCACTGCAAATATTGACCTCCTTAACCTTAGATGCCAGCCTCTCGAGTTTTGAGGATATCTATTTTTGAAAATTGGCTTTGGAATTGCATTCGGTTTAGTTATTTGTATAACATGTTGTTTATATGGGGTGCTACATAATGAAAACGTAACCCTGGTGGAGTGCTTATACCTCTGAACCTTCCTAATGAACCAAATCCTAGAGCTATGGAGCATATTATTGTTCAAATCTCTAGATTTTAATCTATTTTGAAGTGATCTCTTATGTTGTCTATTAACTGAATGTCTACAAATTTGTAGCTAAAATTGAGACAAATATGTAATTGGTGCTCCTTCTCATTCATGTTATAGGATTTAACCTTCTCCATTGCTTTATCATAAATAAGGGTTGTGTAGTTAAAGGGACATTCTTTATTTGTAGAATTTTTTGTAAGGATGTATATTCTATATAAGTATGGATCCCATAAGCTTCTTGAATTTGGGCCTCCTGGTTGGTTGGTGAAATGAGAATGTTGTGATTCTTCTATCATAGTTCAAATCCCCTAGAGATATGTTTACCTCTTGTGAGTCAGTGTGCTTGAGTAAGGAGGTTGTCTATTGCAGTTGGGGCCATGCACAATTTATGCACAAAATTTGACATAACATATAAGTCCCATCTGCTCGAGTAAGTGGGTTGTTTATTGCAGTTGTGGCTAGGTGCAATTCCTAGGATATCTCCCTATTACAACTAGTTGGTTGAACAATGGTCATTGTAAGTGTGTGATACATACTTGCTCCATTGTAATAAATTCTAATACTAGGAAAAAGAGTGTGCTAGATTGTCTAAACATCCATTAAAAAAATTGTATTTTTAAGAAAGAAAAAAAATATAGGCAATAGGATACTCAGAAAAAAGATATCATTCATTGAAAGAACCAACTTGCTGATAATTTTTCTGCTTTTCCAAATGGGTGCCTTGAAGGCCACTGATAATGTTTTTAATTAGAAACCTTTTTCTAGGAAATTCAATGCATCTTCTGGGACGTATCTTCACAGGATTTTGTTACAGGATGCCATTACAAATAACCAACAGCTACTACAGTAGAACCATTCTTGATGCCGATAATGCTTAAACTAGTGAATTTTCACCACTGTTTGTTGCTATTCTAGGGTACAAAGACGAGGTTTTAAGGCTTCTTTTGACTATTGTTACCCTAAAATGTTATCCTTAGGAGTTGGGGCTTCTTCGGTGTTGTTTTGGTATCCAAACCAGGATAAACCTTCCCAAAATTGATGCTCACTGTCAACAGGTGGTTGTCTACTGCTGTTGCTCAACATTTAACTTTGTTATGTGGCCAAATCGAACATGATATATGCCTCTTTAACTGTGTTATGTGCCCAGAACTGACCTTACATGTGCCTAGGAATTTGATCTAGGGTTTTTCATGAGCCCATAATATCCAAAATGTACCCAGATCTACTCTTTCCACCACTTCTATCCTCAAAACTATTGGTGGTATTAACTGTTGAAGATCATTGTAGTTATTGGCTTGTTAGTTTCAGATTTTGGGTTGCTTTATTTGTTAGTTTTTAGTTTTTTTGGGTTTCCCTATTACACCAGTTAAAAGATAAGAATACCAAGAACAAAAATGCAATTCAAAGTAATCTCAAGAATTCCTAGGAGGTTGTTAAGCATCTAAAATTGGAGAATGAAAAACTACAGAGGAGGAATGTTGAGATCAAAAGAAGAATGCACAGATTTGTAACAAATCATAATAAACTTTTTGATTTGTCTCATAAGCTTATGAAAGATAATAAGAATATATATAGATACGGAAGATGTTGGAATGTGAAATGGATCCAAGAAAATCATAGAGGCCAAACCAGTAATATGTTAGAACAACTTATAGGAGCAGTGCCACAGGTTTGACAGAGCACAATACATATTTTGATGATCAAGGTATAGAAGAGTTTCAAGAAGCTATTTCATGAATGTTCCCAAATTTGGAGACAAAGCATGTTTCTACAACAACTTTGTATTATTTTGAAGCTAAAAAGTTACTAAAAAAGTAGCACAAGTTTGATGCAAGTTACAAGTAGCAAGACCACTACAGGAATTTATGAAATTTTGTAGAGCCTATCACACAGAAATTTGCAAAAGCGCTACAAAATTTCTTGTAGCTTGATTTTTCACTCTTTTTGATAGATTTTGAGTTTTTGTGAGGTTCCTAAGGATGTTAAGTCCAAATTAACTTCCTATTTACATTTTATTATGATCGATGGATCCCTATTTTCTTTAAATTCTCATCGGTCAAACTTTTCTGATGGGTTAATGGGAAGAAGATGGTGTTTACCTTTTGCAAGGAATCCTTTGCCCAAATGTAATTCTGGTGTTTATGCTAGGGATATTGTATATTCATGGTATATAAATATTTGGATTCCCCTCATATTATATTGTCTAGATGGTTTGCCATATCTTGCACTTTCCCTTACATTGCTGATAGAAGGAGTTGACATTCTTTGTATCACATTCAGAGGTAGCTTTAGTGCCCTGTTTGATTTCCAACTCAACCACCTGAGGTAGTCATCATCCCATACCGAAATATATGACATGTGGGTTAGCTACTAGGCCTTAAACCATGCTTGCTTATTATGGAAGTTTATACTTTCTTGCACATTTTTTGCCTCGTTGATTTATTGTCGATTCCGAGTCTAGTAAGTATGAGAAATATACAAAAATTATCTCTCCTATTACAGCTCTACATGTAAATACTAATAGCAAATATGTTCAAATAATTAAGTTTAACATTTTCTATTCCAATCTTATTTCTAATGACAATGAGAGGACTGTAATGTTAAAAAGAATTTCCACATTAGAAAATACTATAGATACTGCAAAAGACAGGAACCACTGACTTTTAGAGTTTGTGTAAAAGCTATAAGAATTGAAGATCAACTTGGCATAAGTGCCTCCATTGAGTCAAAGTACTCACACAAGCATAACTTTAAATATCATTCTAAATAATCAAAAGCTACGTTGCCACTCAAACATTAAGTTCTCATTTTAATCACATTGATGTAATAAATGAGGAAACAAAACAAAGAGCATCCCTGCATCCTACCATACAACGAAATATTCCCAACATTCCAATGCTTATTAGTTCTTTCTATAGAAGGGTTGTGGAGGAATATGTGTGTGTATGAAAGCATGCAAGTATTTTTTCTGTAAAGGAGACCTACAATTAACATCAATAAAGAGAAAAACAAGATAAATAGGCAGTCAGAATTTAGAGGTTAGGATCTTGCCTCAAGAATTTCAAGATTGGGACATATCCTAGCCATTTGACAATGATTTTTTGTGCTAAAAAATGTATACTGTAGATCCAATATCTTAAGGGTAGAATCTCTTGGGAATATAGCAGGCATCTCAGCATCCAGCATGAAGTTTAGTCCTAGCAATGATGTCATCTTTGGAGGAAATTTAATCATCTAGGGCATATTGATTTCTGCTGGATGATCTTCACTGATGTTAAATGTCCCACCACCAAACTCCTCCAATGCAATTTCCTTATTCAGAACACCTTTCATACCCATTATATCACAGTCACCAATCTTCAAGGATGTTATTGAGGGGCAATTTGTTACTATTATCTCAAGATCACTAATATTTATCATTTCTAATGTTGTCATGTAGAAGTTCAATACTTCCAAAGAAGAATTGTTAAGAGAAAGTTCATGTAGCCAATCCCAACTTTCCTCTTTAATTTGACTCTCATCCAGCATTAAGGTCTTAAGAGATCTGCAAATAAAATAGAGTGTTGAGTAAGGTTTTAGTTTAAAACTGTGACAAGAAAGAATAGAAAATTACTCTAGAACTTCTCAAACCAAACAGTCAAGTGAAATTTCAAGTCAATTGCCTAAAAAAACTCCTTCTTGGTCCTTTTTTAGTTTAGTGAAGTTAAATCTAAGTGGTTCACAGGATGTAAATACATACTATGGTTTCAAATTTATCCCCAAATTTGAACAGGTGTACTATTTATGATCCTGTGCATAGCTGATCAATTCATTATCTTAGTGATACCTCTCTCGGATTTTATTTTGTACATTCCAGTTATCCATTTTGGGTTGTAGTTTATGTTTAGGTCAAGTACTATATTCTGAGTTCACGGCTTTAAAAGAGAAAGAAATTTGAATTTTGGACAAAATTACATGCATGTTACTTTGTGGCACTCATTTCCCTCATTTGATAAAACTAAGGGGAGATGTCTCCACACTTATCCTCGGCATCTAGTCCTGTACTTGTTAACATCATCTCTTCTTGATCAACTTCAACATTAAGTGCCTTCTTCTTATGGCACTCTAGTGTCTTTGAATCATATTGTGTACCCATACTTTATTTATTATGCTTATTTATTAACCTTATTAGCTTTATTAGCTAGATGTTAAGCTGGTATTTATGTGCTTAGAGATTTTAGCGTCGTTCTACAAGTTGCTTTTGCACTCCTACACTGTAATTTATGTTCCTGGATGTCCTCTTTAGTCCCATTGGACTACTTTTTGTGGTAATTTGTTGTACATCAACGAAATAATCTCATCTTATCTTGTTTGTGAATGTTTGCGTTAATATTAACAATCATACTTCTGTAACTCAAGTTTAACTGTTCATTAGTTGCGACAACAATCTAGTGTTAGAAATTGTACATCGAATAGTCTTCTACAACAACATGACACACTCAACAAATTTGCACACTTTGATTTCTATGCAGCATGATGATCTGTGGATGAGGGCACACCAATAGAATAGACTAGGTAGGGTACACATCTTTATTTACATGATTTCAGTGGTGAGGGCACATGCATACACCAACTATAAATATGATTCAATAAAGTTATACTTAGATTCCAGTTCTAAGAGATTTCATGACGTATCTAAGTTAAGTAGAAAAATATTGCATACAATCCAAGTTCAGTTAGGTGCATGCATGCAAATAAGGGTGTAAATATCTAGTAGGATGCATGTTTGCATGCCTCAAATCATCTCCAGTTGAGATGTTGTTGTGCATGTGTCCAGATTCACGATACTTTCTCTTCTTCCTAGTCTATAAAGGAGAAAGGCGAGGTATACATTTATTCATTTCAATATTTTGTTCACTAGTTAGCAATTTGTTGTTTCCTATTACAAAATTCATTTTCATAATTAATGAAGAGTAGTAAGTTAGTAACAGGTTTTCAAAGTCAATTCATTGTGTTTCCCTTATATATTTTTTACAGTATGTGTTTATAGATTCTAGCATTAATTACAGAAAATAGTTTTTTTTTTTGTAACTAGGGGAATCAACAACTGGGATGGGGCTGGTACTGATCATGTGACACAAAAACAGGGGTCCAATCCTATTTTCTACCACTATACCGCTAGGTACACTCACACAGCCCACAAGCATGGGGCACAGGTAAATCGGGGTGATTTGAACTCATGAACTCCCTTTACAACATGTCCTTTATATCAAGTGAATCTCCAGTTAAGCTACACCCCTGCGGGCATTACAGAAAGTAGTTTGTAGTAGCTTAAAATTTTATGCTGTTTAGTTTCCTACAAGAATTATTTTAGAGCATAGAATTTGTTTACCATGGTTGAGAAAACCTAAGTTTCGAACATGGTATCAGAGCACGGTTTCTTAAATCTTCCAATTTTTTATGTTGGATAGACAAGTTATATGGTGTAGAGAGTTGTTAGGGGTTCAGTGGGAAGTATGTCCAGGATTCAATAAGTAAAGTAGATATGTGCCAATGCTCAACATGTGGACATCAAAAGTTGCAAGGTGTGAAACCCTAGTTTATCCAATGAGTAGAGATTGAATCTTGTTCAGTGGAGCTGCAATGATGGCCATTCCTAGTATACAAGAGTCACTTGTTGGAGGGAGCCTCTAACTTTGTGTTGTGGAAGTTGAGTTGGAAGAATATATTGGAAATGGTAGACTGATGGTACCTTATGGAGAAGGTTGTTGCATCACCTAGAAATTTCAAATATCTGGTAAAACACAACAAGAATCCAATAAATGCAAAGCAAATCTTATTGTATTTGGTGAACAATCATCTTATCCCTCATATTTATGGGAAAACGATTACCAAAGATGTGTGTGATTCCTTGGGAGTTGGGACCCCTATACCAATGTGTGAATGTATTTAGGAAGATGCTCCTAAGGAACAAACTCACTACTACTTGCATTTGCAAAACATATACAAGGAGGAAGAATCAGAATCTTCATGTTGAGGGAATTAATTCTTAAGTCATATCCTTTAGGTGTGATAAGCACAGTCACTATGATTCTTAGACTTCAGTGTCCTCAAAGGAATAAGGGGAAGGGAAAGCAACAACAGGAGTTTGTGGGAGTTGAAATAGCTTCAAGTGTGAACAAGTCAATTCCTAGGATTGATACTACCTTTACCATGGTGTTGTTCCTTTTCATAAACACAATTTCAAGTGTTGGATGGTATGTGTAAAATTGAGCTTCCATACATATGACTTATAAGTTATGATAGGAAATTACTCATCATGTTTGAAGAGTAAGAGGGAGGGCTACATGTGGAATTAGGTGATAATGCCACGTATCTTGTGAAGGAATTGTGCTCCATATCTTTCGAGATGCATTTAGGGGATTTTCTTAAGGTAAATTTTGTCTTATATGTTCTTGAGTTAATAGAGAGGAGAGTCTTTTTTAGTTTCTTGAATGAAAAATTTACAGTGGTTGGATGAGTTTGATGGTCATCAAGTTACAACTAGAGACTGCAACCATGGATATAGTGACAGTGCCATGTATATTGTAAAGGAGTTGGGCTCCATATCTTTCTAGATGCATTTAAAGGATTTTCTTGAGGTAGATTTTGTCTTATATGTTCTTGAGTTAATAGAGAGGAGAGTCTTCTTTCAGTTTCTTGCATGACATATTTACATTGTTTGGCTAAGTTTGATGGTCAACAAGTTACAACCAGAGACATAAGCCATGGATCTGGTTAGGTTTTGCTTGAGTATGAAAAGGTGACATTTATAGGCTACTCACATATCCAGTTGAGCAAATATAGCTGAAAACCATGATGGATAATTGTGTCCGCAAGTTGAGGAGATAGTTAGAGAATCAACTATGGAATTAGTGATAGAATCCTTAATTACATGTGGCGAGAGTATGAAAGAGAGGCAGGATAAAGTTGTTATAGAAGGATTCTGTCAACAAGAGGGGCTACAATTGATGAGACTCTTACTCCAGTGGTCAAATGATTCTCCCAGTTTTGGATTTCAATATCAACAAGTTTGTACACATGTTGTGTTTACCGTTTTTCTAAGTCTAATGCATATTTTGACTTGTTATGTTATTTTTTATCTTTACCCTGTATAAAGTCATAGAGATGAGTTCATTATTGTATAAAATCCTAGACAATTCATGATATGGTGTGAGAATATTCTAACCAGTGAAGATGGCATGAAGGACAAAGAATGTTGGCAGGTTGTTGATGTAGTGTTTCCTTGTGTATAAAGTTTTCACCTTGAATATTCTAAAGAATACTCAAGATACAGAGGGAAGCAGTAATCCTGATTCATGTTTCTTCAGGTTTTTTGGTGTCAGGTGATTGACCAAGCCCCTAGTAGAGGAGAATTTCCATATTTCCAAGGAGAAACTTGGATTAGTGGAGAACACTTTCGTCAGAAAAAGGGAGTGTTATAAAGTGTACATAGGATAGAATTCTACATCAACATGACACACTCATTAGATCTGCACAACATTGATTTCCATGAAGTATGATGGTTTGTAGATGAGCTCATAATAGTAGAATAGACTAGAAGGGGGACACATATTTATAGGCTTCCAGTAGTGACTATCCATGCATACATGTGCCAGCTATATATAGGATACAACAAGGAGACCCTTAGATTCCTATTCTAGGAGATAAAATGATACATGTAGTTGCATATAGTAATTTAAGTTTATTAAGTTTTCTAATTGTATCTTAAGTCTAAGTTCAATTAGGCACATGCATGAAGATAAGGGCACCAATCTCTAGGAGGATTCATGCTTGCATACCTTAGATCATCTTCAATTGAGGTGATGTTGTGCATGTGTCCAGAATACAGATTCATTATACCTACTCTTCTTCCTAGTCTATATAAGGAGAATGCAGGGGTGTTTTTAGATTCTACCATTAATTATGAAGTACAATTTTGAGTAGCTTTAAGTTTTATTTTGTTTAGTTTCCTGTAGGAATTCTTTGAGTGCAGAATCTATCTACCATGGTTTGAGAAAATTTGACATCTAAAGCAATGATTAAGTGTATTTTAGCTAAGACTTCATCATGGGAACTTTGTTGAAGTTATAACTGTAAACCAAGCAGATAAACTCACAAACTTTACAAGTAATAAAAAATTTACAAGTAATAAAAATTTTACAAGATAAAACAAGTAACCAACTAGCATATAACCACTACTGATTAGTTCGTATGTTTCAAAATTTTTATACTAAAAATTACCATTTTGATGCGCCATTATGAGTTGATATTTCCTCACATATATTATAACGTAAGTAGAAAATTAGAGATACTTTTTCTGTCCATTCATAACTTTGTTGACTTTCTATAGTCCTCCACATGTGAAAGAAGTTAAACAATGACATCAAGTTGGCTCGATAATATTTTTCATGTCTTTAATGGGACTCAAAACTTGTGTGAAGCACATACAGGAAGATTGAAGATAGTGATAAATCAAATCTTGTATGTTTTCAAGTGTTTGGGGAGCTTAAACATTCATCAACCATTTTTTCCAACCATCTCAAAATTATCTGAGAATATAATTATGTCTTGGGAATTTTATCTTTAGTATAACAATATGAATATCTATTTTGTCCAATCATTTCTAGATCTTATTGATCCCACTCATTCAACCCTCTAAATGGATTGAATTTTTTATATACTGATTCTTAAATCCAGTCCAATAAGACAAGAATTCTACCTCTTGCAAAATACTAGTAACTTGTAATTTAACACACTTAAATTATAGTAAGTTAAGAACCTTGTTTCCACTCCTAATTTTGATTTTGAGCTAACAAAGATCAGGGCTCAAACATAACTCTGTGCTTATTAGGCACCCATATTCTCATAGAGGTTTGGCTGGTCAACACAATCCATTTGGTCCCATGATGAAGCCATTTTTTACTGTGCAGAATAATAAAGAGCATAAACATAAAATCCATGTCTAGGTACTGTTTCAGTAGTTCTCACTTGGACCAAGAACCCTCAGCAAAGGGACTATCATCTCTCACATCACTACAGAAAGGGGCATGACATCCAGTCCTATAGGTGGCATAAACTAGGGTTGTAAAACAAGTTGTTGCTCATTCATATCCATATCTAGTGGTGTATCTAGTACCATATCATGTAGAATTACCAATAGCACCACGAGTAGTATGAACAACATATGTAGCTATAAGATAGAAGTATATATAGTATAAGATCCAATAGTTATAACCTATCCACTAATAGAAAAGGTATATATCGGTAATGTTACCCCTAATTTTGATGAGAGTAATCCTAGTGATTCCTTCACTAGACCTTGTACTTTGAAAGCTTGGATGACAGGGGTACTTACTACTATATCGACAAGTAATATTAGACCTAGCACTAAGCATATTGTTTCTGGCCTAACAATTCAAAAACTAAGTATGTTTTGTTATGATTGTTTGAAGGATTTGACTTGATATACTGGTGACAACATGTAGAAGCACTAGTAAGTTAACAACAATTCTACCAGTCAAATAATGAAGTTCTGGGTAGAAATAACATGATACAATGGGTGACAATAATACTTTGGACATCATTTTGTGTATGCATATATTACCATTCAAGCATAACATGACCATGCACCTTATATAGTTGAATAGTGAAATCTAGGCCTGAAACAAATCTATAGCATGTGAGAATCCAATAAGAGAGAGGTTTCTATGATAAGATTATGGTGGCGCCTTCTATTTTTTGTGTACTTGTTTTTAATTTCATTTATCATCGTAGGGGGCCTCTTGTACCATAAAACTTAGAACTAGCCAGACTTAAAGTTTAGATATTTTTACTGCTGTTTATGCTCAGAGTTGAGTTTTGATGGTACTTCTACTTTCAATCTCAACCTAGAATTTTCTACACCCTTTTGGTCATTGCTTTTCAGTGGCTGCAAAATGAATTTTGACAACTATTTTTGCTCAAAACTTCCTAAAAGGTGCCGATATTTGAGTACCAGGGCATTTTTGATGGTGGAAATAAACTTAGAACCCAAGATGAAGAGTGTTAACCTCATTAATGATTCCCAAAATTTCTATAGGTCTCTTTTCAATTTTTTCATGCCTAGAAAGCGCCTAGAATTAGGGACTTAAGACTACTTGTTGCTGTTATTCATGCCCGGATATTAAAGTAAATATGGCAGGATTGATCTCTACATTATATGACAAGCTTAGAAAATTAAATAAGAAACATAGTGATTTTCTATATGAAGTCTTTGAGTTGAATAACAATGAAAATAGAATCTATTAGCTTGTTTTAATATGATGGAAGAGTAAGTCATCTATGTAAATATTTATCTTATATGGAATTGAATTTGAGTTTAGCAATCAAAATCCAGATAATTAATGGGAATCTATAAACATGAGAATTGTGTGTGTAGATGCTGAAGGGATTATACGTATAGAATCTATGTTACGTATAGAGATTGATATTATCCTCGACATTGTTACTCTAATTTCTATACATTGTTAGCTTTGTATAACAAAGAAAATACGAAGGATAAGTGTTCTATATAATGTGTTTTGATGAGGATAGAGCATCTCAGTTTCTTTATTGAAAAGGATAGGTTATTCTAAATACATATATTCATTCAGTGGAGCTTTCAAAAGCTAGGCATTTTGGGTAAATATACAAAGGATAATTTGCAAGTTGTACAACTTGGGCTTAGAATTCATTTATATATTATTCATTTCTTTGTTGATGTGATGTCAATGCTTGTTATTTCAAGTTGGTGAATAAGAAATTATAGAAATTGTGTTAAAAATGGGCCATTATATACCTATTCAGTACACACCATAAGAGACATTTGTCATCATCTAAGGCAATGATCCTTTATGTTACATAGAACAAAGTCTACATATGTGTATGTCATGAATGTTGGGATTTTACGACATGATGTATGTCATGCTTGTTTGAATTCTGTGGATTGTTTGCCAAAAGAATAATGTGGATCATATATGGTATATCAATCTTCTTCTCATGTGTAGAGACCTCCATCTTTTTTTCAAACAAAAATGTTGTATTTTGAGCTTGTTGATTTGTACTTAAACTGATAATGTCTTTCATTTCTTATAAACTATTCGCTTTCATTGAATTTATTTACTTGTGATCTTCTCACCACCATACTACATAGGCATGTCATTGTAATAATCTAGGATTTCCTTGCTTGTAAACTATATTGATCTTGATTTGGATATCTTTCCTTGTAAAATAGTTTGACCTTGATTTGTTTATCCAATATGTTGCAATACCTATTCTCTCTGGGTTTCAAGATTAGCTTCATTTACCAATGTCAATTTCACTTTGAGGTAACTGTCATGTAAATTGCATAGAAAAGTGATAGTAGAAAGACTTGAGGTCTACATAAAGTTATAATTTTTCTTTCAATATAAGACTTTTCATGATATGAAATGCGTCTCACATTGAAGTTATTTGCATGATTTGAACACAATAATGACCTCAATAGGCTAGTGGAGGCCAAGATCGAGCATAATTTCTAATTCTATTAGTTTATCGGTTTGTCAAGATCAGGTCCCCACATGTCTGCTGGATCATTAAGGAACGAGATAACAAGTGGAGTCCCCACTTTCCCTGAATCTAGTCAGTGCAATTGTGTTTCATTGACACCTTCCAGTTGTATTAGTGTTATACCTCCTTTGGGGAAATAGTCAATTAAAATTCATTGAAAGAGTCAATGTAAACACTCATTATAAGTCGGGTCAATATAAATTGATAATGTGCCATTGTACTAATTTTATATCATTTTTCTCATGCAGGCTTCACTTCTGGTTTCTATATCGTTTGGAATTTCAATTTTGGAATATTAAGTAATATGTTGAACATGGATTGTGGAAAGAAAAATAAAACATATAAAAGGATGTAATATCATATTTTCAAAAGCCTCAATATAATAATCCACATCCTATTCATGCTTCAAGATATCTTGAGCAAGATATCTGTTGGCAAATGTCTGGGTTAGTGAGTTGCGCAGCACCGCGGAGGCTGCGCAAGTTCACGCGACACTGCGCAGGACCAAATCAACATGATAGATGGAGGAATAATCGTTTTTGGAATTTCTTATGCAATTTTGTACCGTTTGACCACATTTTGTGGATATAGGTCACTAGTTTGTTAGAAATTACTTAGAAGTGGACCTTGGATGTAAAGGCGCAAGCCTATATATAGAGTTAGAATTGAAATTGTAAGAAGAATCATGGAGAATCATCATATAGGTGAAATATCAATCGACCGATCCATTTTGTGATTTGATTATGATCTTGTCGCTTCATTTTGTTCTTGAGCAGTTTTGGCTCTGTCTGTGTCGACCAACTCTTGAATCTTGGGTTGTGATCAGTATCCTGCTGTGGAGAAGTACTGTATGATTTTTATCTGTTGCACAGAAGTAATATGACATGACAAATGTTGCCCTAAATTGATCTTGTCTCTTATTTCTTTTCTGTATTTATGTGCTACGATGTCAATGATGGATGTTTATTGAATATGTTATATGCATGAATGTTACTGCTATAATGAATAAGTGAATGATGCGATCTGTTAGCAATCTGTTAATTATGATGATAGATCTGTGATGAATGCTGCGATACTGATCAACTATCTATGAAGAATCTAATGATTATGTTGTTGAGTCGTTGATGCCCTTTCCTTCCTTCTTATTTCTGGAAACTTGGTTTCGATAGCTCTCCCTTGACATCTCAGGAGAGATTTCATCCGCTCTGCGGGTGTTGTCGAGCAGGGTCAAACTTGTCTGGGCCGGTGCTCAGGGAGATTGCGCTGGTTGGGAGTCAATAGAGTGGGAACCCTTGTCGATGGGGATTTGTTGGTGGGTTTTCATCAACAAATGGTTCTATTGCTGGGACCTCGTTGCAACTAAAGGGAGGATATGTTGTGGCACCCAACTAAACTGGAGATTAAAGATTGGTTCGACCTAAAGCTGCGATAGTTTCTAAAATAGAGAATTAGAATATGAAGTTGTCGACAAATGATTAGATGGCCAGATACATCCATGACGGTGCCTATGAATGGTTATTCTGTGAATTTCCTATCATACTGTATGAGTGGCTAGAGCGGTTCACTTATAAGAAGAACAACCATCAAGGAGGGGAGATGACATCCTGGACCCCTTAAATGATCCAAGAATTGTAAGAAACTAACAACAAAGCATCACAAGTTGTCGAAGTATGGCTAGATAGTATTTTGGAAGGTTACATCACTGAGTTTACAGTTGATACCAATAAGTCATACAATGAATCTGAAAGAGAGTTCTTCAACAGACCATGAGGTAGGTTCTTGCTATCTCTACAATTATCTATTAAGATTCTTGTGTACGATAAGGGTATTCTAAAAATGCACCTTCAGTAGTCGAACTCTGGTGTGTGGAGGCTGTGGACACTAGGACAAAAGGGGGGAAGAAAATGGCAAGATAAGGGGTAGGTGGGTATGAGTTTTGATGAGACTGTGAGGGTCATCGAGTAAACAAGTGGTTGTACAAGGGGAGGAGCAAGGTTAAGACAAGAGAAGAGGAAAAGGACAGGGGAAGGTCCTGTTGCGATCGAGACATAAGGCCATGAAGAACAACCACATGAGACAAAGTGACCCTACAGTGATGATGAGGATGACCAGACCCAGGCTATGCCTAGGGTAGCGGTAAGCTCGAACCCTAGCAGTAAACTACTCCACCGACAGGTAGAAAAGCACATTCTACATCAACTTGTTTAATATGCCAACAATAGTATAGTAGTAGAACACCATTTGGAGGAAGAAGGTCCAGAATGGTAGGCAACGAGATGAAGCTACCAATATTCCATGGAAACGAGACTAATGACCCAGAGTAGTACTGGTTCTTGTGTGAATTACTCTGGACTGCCAGACAGATTATGGAAAATGATATCAAGAAAAGCTAGTTGGCGACCACCCTTAGGGGTCGTGCACTTGACTGATACATGAGAGTCATGCAGGTTCCTTAGGGGACTGCGACGAAAACAATGAATGAGATATGGGAAGGGATATTCAAGGAATTTAAGAAACCCAAATCTAAGGCCCAGTGTATTACAGGACTCAAGGATATCAAGTAGTTTTTGAATGAAATAATTTGGGATTTTGATCAATCGTTTAAGGCGTTGATGGCTTGAGTCAACTTCAAAATGAGTGATGTTTAGCATAAGGAGTGGTTCATCACTACACTGATCTTATACATCAGACAACCGTTAATGCAACAAAATATTGTGACACAGAGTGAGTCTCTAGAGATCGTGATGAAGTTAGAAGCTTCGCCTATTGGGGAGACTGCAGTTGGAATGAACCAGATTCAGGTGTAGCTAGCAAATTTGACACTCCAACTGCAAGATATCAAGAAGGAAAAGGAAGAACATGATGACCTTTGGTGCACACGGTGTCATCTGGATGGACACACCAAGGACACCTGTCCAACTTTATGAAATTATTTGCTCTTAGGAGCACCGAACCCCTTGATTTACGTTGGTGTTCCATGGTGTCATGTATTTCAGGTATATGGGCATTGACATGAAAATGGTAGCTACATGCAGAACATGGTTACAAAGGCAAAAATATTGTATTGCACCTTTTGTCACTCAGTGGGGCACAAGGATAAATACTGTCGAGCTTATGACTTGTTTCAAGAGAAAACATATGATTCATACTGTTATTTCCCAAAATAATTTATTTCGATAGTATGAAGAATTTAATTCACGTAATGAGGGATATGAATACCACTGACAGTTTGAAAGCCTCTATTTTGATTTGGATGAAAATTTCACATGTTGTAGCTTTCAGTGGCTTGGGATAGGATTAGAACATCTGATTAGCCACCAAAAGTTGGAAGATAAATAACAGGTGGAAAACCCCTTCGACAATTAGATGTATTGATAAATTTTTTACTGCCATCAAAACATTTTTAAACAGCAATCGGAGGTGTATTCCTCTATTACGTCAATGTTTCAAAGTTTTAGTCCACTACGACACCGCCACTATGGAGAATCTAGTGTTTTGAAGTCCCGATCATTTTTTGGCTTGAAGTTCTGATCGTGAAGCTAGTGGTTTAAAGTTCTGATGGGCTAGAGGAAAGAGCTTTTGATCGCCGATGTATAAACTGCCGCAATGCTAGTGATTTGAGACACCAACACTGTAGCATCATTTTGGTCTAAGGCGTCGATGGAATAGTGGCTAGAGCTTTCGATTTTTTATCATGAAGCTAGTGGTTTAAAGTTCCGACACTGTAGCAGCGTTCCGGTCTAAGGTGCTGATGGGATAGTGGCTAGAGCTTCCAAGTTTTGATCATCGAGGCTGAGAAGATTAGTCGTTTGAATCTTCGACATCATGGCAACATTCAGCCTT
Source organism: Pseudotsuga menziesii (assembly GCA_001517045.1). NCBI lineage: Eukaryota > Viridiplantae > Streptophyta > Pinopsida > Pinales > Pinaceae > Pseudotsuga > Pseudotsuga menziesii. Next base: position 302,394 of record LPNX011004401.1, on the reverse strand, counting down.
GAGGTTCCAATGCATTAGTTATTATAGCTTCCGATCACCGACAAGCTAGCAATTGAAAGCACCGATATGTTCAGTCTTGGGGATCCAATCGTTGAGGCTGAGAATATTAATCGTTTGAATCTCTGACACAATGAAATAATTCAGCCTTGAGGTTCTGATGCATTAGTTATTACAACTTCCTATCGTCGAGAATCTAGTGATGGAAAGCGCCGATACATACAGATATAAAGCGCCGATGGGCTAGAGGACAGAACTTCCAATCGCCAATGCATAAACCATTGTGACGTTAGTCATTTGAGGTGCTGACAGTGTGGTAGCATTGAGGCTTGGGGTGCTGATGGGTTAGAGGTCCGAGCTTTCGATCGAAAATAGGGTAGAAAATTCCAGTGGATTAAACAAGAAAGATCACGTCAGTTAACCGTCGAAACGTTGGCTTTTGGCCGCAAATTTACATTGGACCAACACCCATGATCACTATCAAACACTTTAGTTATTAAATGATTCACTCAGTAAACTAGATCTTTGCAATAGATAGACAAATAGTTAGGTAGGGTTCGAAACCCTAATATGAAAAAACTATCACTTTCAAGTATTTTTGGTGTAAACAGATCGAATTTTCAGGATCTGTATTTTTTGTAGAAGGCTATAAAGCCTGAGACTGATTTTATAATAAGGGTTCAACATCAGGGATTTATGAGCTGATAATGCTTTCAAGATTCTCAATTTACTTATTCATGATATAAGCTCTTTTGTTGTGATCTGTTCAGCCATCATCTCTTTCTTTATTGTATTTATGCCTGAATGTGTATTTAGGTCATTTTCAGATGGATTAAAAGGCTAATAGCTGTCATCCTATTGGTTTATTAGTGCTATTTTATTTATAAATACCATCCTCATAAGGATTTAACCATTTATATGCATGTGTTTTGTATGTAAGTCTACCATCCTGGTGAGTTCTCCATCCCTACAACTTATTGTCGAACTTCTGAGCAATTGCAACTAAAATCCTTGTAAACGAGTGAGTTTTATGCATGCCTTGAGAGTGGAAAGGTTATATAAGTCAATTTACTTGATCCATATTAGAAAACCCTAAAAACATTGTAATTTACCAGGCATCCTTGATCTACAACCTAGATGAGTTTCCTGGATTGATAACAAATTGGTGCCGTTGCCAGGGAGAGGAGATTGAAGCTTAGCTTCCCTGGGAGACGACATAGATCCATGCTTTGATGATAGACAAAGCTTAGACATTATTATGGTTGTAATAATCTATCTAGAGACTCCATTGATATAAGGTGGCTTCAAGAAGACCAAGTACCAGAGAAAACCCAAAGGGGCCACCGACAACACCTGTTTCAGATCCAGAAGAGATTTTGAAGAAATCTAGGGCTTTACTAAGACAGACCAACAGTGCTGCACAAAAATCTACATCAAGTATTTCAAGAAATATTTCTACTATTATTTCTTCTGCTAAAACTCTTAATTCCCAAGAATTTTTAGATACATCAAAAAAATCTAGGGGTTGGGCATCTTCAAGCACTTCTGCTTGTGAAGATCCAATCCCGGGTGACTCCACTGGGATAAGTATACTACCACCTTCTCAGCAAGTATCTTCATCAGTGCTGCCTTCCACAACCCTATCCATACCCATTTCCAATATGGCTGCCCCTCAATTGACCAATATGGAAAGGATCCTGGTAGCTAGGTATGCACCCCTAATTTTTCCAAATCCCCTCGTAGCCATGCCTACTAGGGATTATCTCAAGTATATGCCTAAGTTTACAGGGGAACGAGATTTCACTACTGAAGAACATCTAGAGGGTTTTTACAGCTATGCTGAAAATATTAACATAGAACATGAATATGTATGGACTAGGGTTTTTATGCAAATCCTAAATGGCCAGGCTAGGAAGTGGTTTAAGGAACTTCCTGCCGGATCAGTGGCAGGAATAGAGGCCCTAGATAACATTTTCCTAAAGCATTGGGGAGAAAGGAGGGACCACCTCTACTATATCATAGAATTCAACAACCTGAAAAGAGAAAATGGGGAGCCTATCTCCAACTTTACAAAGAGATTCAACAATATGTACAACAAGATCCCTACCAAAATTAAGCCCACTGATACCTCAGCTAGGATAAATTATGCAAATTCCTTTGACTCTGACTTCTGCTTACTTCTCAGAGAAAGGAGGTCTGCTTCCTTATCACTCATGTGGGATGCTGAATAGAGGTAGAGTCAAACATTCTGGCATCTCAGAAGGTAAAAGGGAAGATAGACAAGAAAGAGCAGTCAACAGACTATAGTGGGGCTTCAGCATCAGAGAACAAGATTGAAAAAATGACCAAACTTTTAGATAAATTGACCACTAAAATGTCTAAGTTGAAGGACCAAGGACATCTACCTATGAGGGATAAAGGGCCAAGTGAATTTTCTCCTAGAAACCTAAATTTTGTTCCTTATAGAAGAGGAAACCCCCAATTCAGATTATCAAAAGGGAGATAAATCAAGGGGAATATTAGAGGATAAGAGATCCATTTCAAAATGCTGTATTAGAAGAAGAGCCATAATTCATTGAAGAAGAAGGAGAAGCTGAAGACAATATCCACTACATGGAGGATGAGGTGGACTATTATTTTCTGACACAGGCAGAATATGAGGAAGCCTTGATTGATGAGCAGATCATTGAAGAGGCTGTCTATGGGCTAATGGTCAGGGAGGCTACAAACTGAGGTCTAGGCTGGTTTCTCTCCTCAAGAAGAATGCTGAACCTGTCAAGCAGCCTGCTGCACCGGCTAGAAAGGTTGCTGTTTTACCAAAGAAAGTGGTTGTCCCATCCAAAGAATTGCATAAGCCAACACCTTCAGCCACACCTGATCAAGTCCAACTCAAACCTATAGCTCATGAGGTAAGGTTTCCAGATATGCTGAATTATTCCTTCAACCTCAAGTCTGAAATTCAAAAATTGAAAATCCCTTTCCCTTTAATTGAGCTAATGAAGAATGATGCATTCAAAACCTCCATTCTGAATTCCCTTCAGCCCAAGGTGCACATTGACACTGAATTTGTGAACCTGCAAGATGACAACCTTGTTGTAACCCTGGGAACCATGATCGAAAACCTAAAGGACTCCTACCCACCATTCTATATATCTTTGAACATCCATGATAAAATCCTCCATAACTGTCTGCTGGATTCAAGAGCCTCTCATAACCTAATTCCAAAGGCTGTGATGGCTGAGATTGGCCTCAGCATCACCAAGCCCTACCATGATTTATTCTCCTTTGACTCTAGGAAGTTCAAGTGCTTGGGCCTCATCAAAGACCTTGCTGTAAAATTAACACAACTACCTTTGAAAAGTGTAATGATGGACATTGTAGTGGCCGATATTCCTCCAAAATTCGGCCTCTTGCTATCTCAATCATGGAGAAAAAGACTAGGAGACACCCTTCAAATGGATCTCACATATACCACCATTCCCATGTTTGGAGGGGAGACTAAGAGGCTGTACAGGTAAAATCAGCTAGCATACATTATAAGCAAGGAGAGCCACTCAGTGAATCACCCCATCTACGCAGTGGACACTAATTTTGGGTCTTTCATTTTTCAAATAGATGATAATTAGTAGACACTGGTTCAGCTCACTAAGCCCACCCGTCAGGAGCCTGAAGAAGTAACAACGACAATCTGGACCATGTATTTTGATGGGGCTAGCGCTCAAAGCTCAGCAGGTGCAGGTGTAGTATTGATCTCCCCATCTAAGGAAAACATTCACCTGTGTTATAAGATTGATTTCAAAACCATGAACAACACAGCAGAATATGAAGCCTTGCTGCTAGGAGTTAAAGTTTCCAATGAGATGGGGATCATGTGCATGAATATTTTTGGATACGTAGAACTCATCATACAACAGGTCAACAACACTTTCCAGACAAAAATATCAGATTGAAGGCCTACAGGGACGAGGTATGGAAACTCAGAGACTCCTTTATGTTTTTTGAACTATCATATATTCCTAGGGCTTTGAATCACCTGGCTGACTCCCTGGCCATCTCTGCAAGTCTGTTTGTTCCTCCTTTACCCCCTAAGCTCAGCTATGATGTTCAGGTCAAGTACAGACCCTCTTTTCTAGGAAACAAAAAATTTTGGAGGGTGTTTGAGAATGATGAGGAGATTAGTAAATTCCTTCAGTTAGTATATGAATTATCTGACATACACATAGACCAGGAAAACTTTAACATGGAGGAATCCAAACAGCATAAGTTAAAAGATAAAGTGACTGAGCAAAATATTGTCCAATTTCCTGGCAACTACATACCCCGAGGGCTAGTACCACTGGAAGAAATCTTTGATCAAAATGAAATCCCTCTCAAGCCTACCAAAAAAGAGCTAGACACTGCTATCCAAGAGAAAAACACAGGCAGCCAAAGCCATCCTAAACTGATAAATATTTCCACGGGGTTGAATGCTGATCAGAAGTCTAAATTTTGCAGCTTGATAAAAGAGTTTGCTGATGTTTTTTCCTGGGAGTATAGTGACCTAAAAACTTACGACACCAATATCATCCAGCACATAATTCCTTTGGAGAAGGACACCATTCCTTTCAAACAGAAGCTAAGACCCATCATCCCTCTCCTATTACCAGTGATTGAAAAAGAGATCCACAAGCTCCTTAAAGCCAAGATCATAGTTCCCCTCAGATATTCCAATTGGATTGCAAACCTGGTAGTGGTAAGAAAGAAAAATGGAGAAATCAGGTTGTGTGTGGATTTTAGAAACATGAAAAAGTGTTCCAAGAAGGACAACTATCCACTACCCAAGATGGAACACCTATTGCAGAAAGTCTCAGGGGCTAGAGTTATGTCCTTCCTTGATGGCTTCTTTGGATACAACCAAGTTGCTGTGCACCCTAATGACCAAGAGAATACTGCCTTTACCACCCCCTGGGGCACCTTCATGTATGCTAAAATGCCATTTGGGATAATGAATGCTGGGGCTAATTTTCAGAGAGCCATGGACCTATCTTTTGTAGCGCTAAAAGATAAATCTATGCTAATATATTTGGATGACTTAACAGTTTACTCTCACAACCATCATGACCACTTGCAACATTTAAGGAAGGTATTGCTGAAGTGTAGAAAGTATGGAATATCACTGAACCCCATGAAGTCCCAGTTTGCACTCAATGAAGGAAAGCTCCTAGGCCACATAGTCTCAGTTGAAGGTGTAAATATCGATCTGGTGAGGGTGGAAGCAATTCAACAGCTGTCAATACCAAGGTCAAAAAGAGACATTCAGTCCTTTTTAGGAAAGATAAACTTTGTCAGGAGATTCATTCCTAATTTCTCCGAGCTGGTAAAGCACATAACAATCATGCTAAAAAAGGATGCAGAAATAAAATGGAATGAATAGGAAAGAAACTCTTTTGAAGACATTAAGAAAGCCATCATGGGGGCCCCAACCCTGATTAGTCTCGACTACACCAAGGGCTTTTACATTTTCTCTTTTGCATCTTATGACACAGTGGAAGCTGTACTATTACAAAAGAATGATGAAGGTATTGATCATCCAATTTATTTCTTCAATAGAAACCTAAGAGATGTTGAGATGAAGTATGACCCAACTGAGAAGCAGACATATGCTCTCATAAAATCTTTGAAGACTTTTAGAATCTACATTCTCCATGCAAAGGTCATTACATATGTCCCTTCAGCTGCTGTGAAGGATGTTTTGACTCAGCCTGACATTGATGGGAAGAGAGCTAAGTGGATTTCCAAACTCATTGAGTTTGATGTAGAGGTGAAACCCACCAAGCTGGTAAAGGGATTAGGTCTGGACAAACTCATGGCCAAAGAAAATTGTGAACTGATGGGAATAAATTTCACATGTGTCAGATCAGTAAAGGTGTAGACTGTGGTAGCAGCTGAAACAGAAGTAAATCAAGATTAGAATAACAGTCCATCAGTAGCTGAGAACATATCTTCATGTGAGTGGTACTCAGGTATCATTCAATTTTTGTAAAAATTAGAAGTTTCTCCTGATCTCACTCCTAACCAAGCACGAGCTCTTAAGTTGAAATCTGTTAAGTTTTGCATAATTGACAAACTACTGTACTGGAGGGATCGGTCTGAAATTTTGTTAAGGTGTCTAGATAAAGAGGAAGCAGAGCAGGTCATGCATCACTTTCATTCCAGTACATGTGGAGGCCACCACTATTGGAAAACCACAACCCACAAGATCTTAAGAGCAGGATACTATTGGCCACTCCTCTTTCTTGATGTATGCACTTTTGTAATGGCCTATGACCAATGTCAAATATTTGTAGGGAAGCAACAACTCAAATCCTTGCCCCTTAGGCCTATTATAGTGAATGGGCCTTTCCAGTAATGGGGTATGGATTTCATAGGTGAAATAAATCCATATTCTAGTGGATAGCATAAATGGATCTTAGTAGCCACTGACTACTTTACCAAATGGATAGAAGCAGTACCCACCAAAAATGCCACTCATCAAGTCATCATGAGATTTTTATATGAGAACATCTTCAGCAGGTTTGGTTTCCCAGTAAGGTTAGTAACTGATAATGCACAAGATTTTAAGGCTAGGGAATTAGATAAAATGTGTGAATCAATGGGTATTCAACTGGTGCAATCCACATCCTATTACCCACAAGGCAATGGCCTGGCTGAGTCATCCAACAAAAGGTTAGTCAGAATCATTAGGAAACTGCTAGAGACAAATCATAAAAGCTGGGATTCAAAGCTTAGGTTTGCTTTATGGGATGATAGGGTAACAGAAAAAATATCCATAGGGACTTCTCCTATCAAGCTAGTTTATGGCACTAAGGCCATATTTCCTATATAGCTCATCCTTCCAGTGGAAAAGTTCTTTCAGGAGGAGGAAGATGAACCAAATGATATGATGAAAAGGATGATGGATTTGGTGGAGTTACAGTAGATCAGGGAGCAAGTTGTAGGAAAATAAAAATCTCATCAACAGAGGATAAAGGGCATGTTTGACAAAAGAGCAAAGGCAGACAACTTCCAGGTCGGAGATTGGGTCCTCAAGAGGGATGATGCTAGACATGACAAGGGGAAACATGGAAAATTCAGCTCTTTGTGGATTGGCCCTTTTGTGATAGCCCAGGTAGATAAGAATAACACCTTCAAATTGTAGAGTCTGGAAGGTGAAGAGGTATTTGATGGCCTAGTAAATGGGCGGTTCTTGAAGCTCTATTTTATTTGAGGCTTTGAGGCCTTATGATTGTAAATTAGTAGATAGTAGGTTGTTTTTCTTTTAGAATAAACTCCGTGCCCAATGGAACAATAAAAGATAGTGTTAATTTGCTTAGTTTCTTTTAGGGAAAGGCATTTTGGTCTGGGGTTCTTGGGACCTCACTGGGAGGTTCCCATCCTCAAGTAGGAGCCAGATGTTATCTCCCAAAATAATTTATTTCGATAGTATGAAGAATTTAGTTCATGCAATGAGGGATATGAATATCACTGATAGTTTGAAAGCCTCTATTTTTGATTTGGATGAAAATTTCACAAGTTGTAGCTTTCAGTGGCTTGGGCATGGATCAGAACATCTCATTAGCCACTGAAAGTTGGAAGATAAATAACAGGTGGAAAACCCCTTCAGCGGTTAGACATATTGCTAAATTTTTTACTGCCATTGGAACATTTTTAAACAATGATCAGAGGTGTAGTCCTCTATTATGTTGACGTTTTGGAGTTTTAGTCCACTATGGTGCCACCACTACGGAGAATCTAGTGTTTTGAAGTCTCGATCATTTTTTGGCTTGAAGTTCCGATCGCGAAGCTAGTGGTTTAAAGTTCCGATGGGCTAGAGGAAAGAGATTCTGATCGTCGATGTAGAAAACATCACGATGCTATCGATTTGAAACGGTGACACTACAACAACATTCTGGTCTAAGGCGCCGATGGGATAGTGGTTAGAGCTTCCGATTTCTGATTGCGAAGCTAGTGGTTTAAAGCTCCAACACTGTGGCAGCGTTCCGGTCTAAGGCACCGATGGGATAGTGGCTAGAGCTTCCAAGTTTCGATCACCAAGGTTGAGAAGATTAGTCATTTGAATCTTCGACACTGCGGCAACATTCAGCCTTAAGGTTTCTATGCATTAGTTATTACAACGTTCAATCGCCGACAAGCTAGCGATTGAACACCGATACGTTCAGTCTTGGGGTTCCGATCATCGAGGCTGAGAAGATCAGTTGTTTGAATATCTGAAACTGCGGCAGCATTCAGCCTTGAGGTTTTGATGCATTAGTTATTACAAATTTTGATCGCCAACAAGCTAGTGATGGAAAGCACCGATACATACAGATATAAAGCACCGATGGGCTAGACGATAGAACTTCTGATCATTGATGCATAAACCATTGCGATGTTAGTCATTTGAGGCACCAACACTACGGCAACATTGAGGCTTGGGGTGTCGACAAGTTAGAGGTCAGAGATTTCTATTGGAGACCGTGAAGACAGGGTAGAAAATTCTAGCGGATTAAACAAGAAATATCACGTCAGTTAACTGCTAAAACACTGGCTTTTAGCGGTAAATTTACATTGGACCAGCACCCATGATCACTATCAAACACTTTAGTTATTAAATGATTCACTCAGTGAACTAGATATTTGCAATAGATAGACAAATAGTTAGGTAGGGTTTGAAACCCTAATATGAAAAAACTATCACTTTCAAGTATTTTTGGTGTAAACAGATCGAATTTTCAGATCTGTATTTTTTGTAGAAGGCTATAAAGACTGAGAATGATTTTATAATAAGGGTTCAACTTTGGGGATTTATGAGTTGATATTGATTTCAACCTTCTCATTTTACTTATTCATGATATAATCTCTTTTGTTGTGACCTGTTCAGCCATCATCTCTTTATTTACTGTATTTATGCCTGAATGTGTATTTAGGTCATTTTTAGATTGATTAAAAAGCTGATAGCTGTCATCCTATTGGTTTATTAGTGCTATTTGATTTATAAATACCATCCTCATTAAGATTTAGCCATTTATATGCATGTGTTTTGTATGTAAGTCTACCAGATTGGTGAGTTCTCCATCCCTGCATCTTATTGTCGAACTTCTGAGCAATTGAAACTAAAAGCCTTGTAAACGAGTGAGTTTTATGCATGCCTTGAGAGTGGAAAGGTTATATAGGTCAACTAAATTGATCCATATCAAAAAACCATAAAAACATTGTAAGTTACCAAGAATCCTCAAGCTACAACCTAGAGGAGTTTCCTGGAGTGATAACACATACTTTGTGAAGGGCGAGGATGCCCGTACGATCTAACAGTCGTATCCTTAGCAGCAGATGGTGCAATCGACATCTCAGGTGTAGTATACACCACCTATACAAATGCAGTTTGTTCCATAATAATCGTAGCCATAGTTCACACTGCAGATGCTATTTGTGGCACAAACACAGTTTGTACCACGACCGCAGTACAATCAATTGCTGATCACTCAGCCTCAACCGCAATATGTTCAAGTAGTGCACTATGTTCAGTAGAAATTGAATCCCCTGTAGAAGATAGCCCAACCACAATATCAACAAGTAGCTCAACCACAGTACCAGCGGTAAGGAGGATTTCGAGGAGGATTTAGGGGACAAGGAGGAGGCTTCGGATGAGGGGGAGGAAGACATCGAGAGTCAATCCAGTGTTACACCTATTGAGTATTTGGGCACTACTAGAGGGAGTGTTTGCATGCAAAGTGTACATACTGCACAACAAGTGAGCATAATGTTGAAAATTTCCCTCAATTGATTGTGAAGTGGCAGGCCGGGAACATCCCTCAATTGTAGAACCAGTTCCAAAACCAAAACCATGTACAAAACTAGCAGCCGTTGCGGAATTAGACATAGATCCCGCTACAGACTCAAAATCAGCCTATGAACCCACGAATGAATCAAAATCCACCTACGAACCAAGGTCAGAACTAGAATCAAGGACCAATGGTTGCGACGATTCTAGCAGAACCCAGAACCTAGGCTGTCGACATTGCTGTCATCACTCATGTAGGTGAAACGACCGAAGAAGATGGACCTCATCAACAAGTTTAGTTTGCTAGGAAGAAAAAGGCAACATTTGACATTGCGATAGAGAAAGATACCTTCTTTAAGTGTAAGCATGTAATTCGGAGAAATCCAAGTAAGTCACCTATTGTTGAAATTCCATTTGCTTTTGATCCATCCGTAGAGGTAGGACCATTGCGACATCATGGTACCCCGTAATAGTTTTTTGAGAGCTATCTATCACTAGCCAGAGATCTTGAGGTTCTCATTGAGATTGAGAAGTTGTTGTACCACCGAAATTGGACGTTGAAGGATTCCAAAGTGAATTCTATCCAGAAGAGAAAGACAAGTAAAGAGATGAGAATGAACATCCAGATCGGGGACTATGAAGTCGATTAATTTATCGTAGATCTTGGGTCAGATGTGAATATTTTTACCAAGCAGACTTGGCAGCTGATGGGGAAGCCAACATTGGGATGGTCCCCCATGCAACTATGACTAGCAAATCAGGCCAAATTTTTGCCTATTGGCTATGTCTCAAACCTGGTCGTCAATGTTAAAGGTATGAAGACATATGCTGATTTTGATGTTATTGAAGTAGTTGACAGTGGAGGCTCTTATTCCACACTGCTAGGGATTGGATGGGCCAATGATAACATGGAAATTATCAATTTAAAGAAGCAGGTTTTGGCATTCAAAAACCAGGATATCAGGGTCATTGCTCCCATGGACCTTCAGGAAGGACGTCGGTATATTGAACCTGTCAAGGATGAGGTTGGTAGAGGCTGGGATCAAGCCTACAATATCTTTGAAGACTATATCCACCCTATTGTTGATGGAGAAATTGGATGGCGCAACGCTAGCTCTGCGTCCTCTGATTATGATGATGCTTTAGAAAATTGACAAAATCGGCTGCATGAGGTGTCTTTTCAAAAGTGTGGACTGGTCACACAATCCCTACATCACGTTGAGACTGAGGTTATCGAATTACCGATCTACGAGGGGCTACTAGAGTTGTCCGGATTCCTTAAAGAATTTGAAGAGAAATTATTTGAACCACAGAGGTTGTTGGCACTGGAGAAAGCATTGAAGGCCACCCCAGCATGTTGGCGGGCAACTCACAAGTAGACAATCCATGAATGGGCACAGTGTCGATGATTGATGATGGTGTGCTTCAGTGATTCAGAGATTTATCACACTAGGAGATACAATGGGTAGAATGAACCCACTGGTCATTTGATGGAATGTCGGGACTTGTGGGCGTCTTGACCCAAGGATGAGTGGGTCCATGCTTTTGTTCATACTTTGGACGAGATGCCTAGATCTTGGTATGTAGCGATAGAACTATGCAAGACCATAACTACCTGGGAGGAGCTATTGATTTACTTTGCATAAACTTTTAGTTTCTAGGATGCTAACCTTGAGGTCCATAATACACTCCAAATCATCCACGATGTAGTATTGAAGGTTGTCCCAGTCACATGCCTTGTAGATCCGCATGCACAATATCATATACAATCCATGATGATGTGTTACAATCTATCTAGTGAACCTGAATATGATGATGAGCTGCAGAATGTCAATATTCCAGAATTAGAAGGAAGTCACGATGTTGCATCACCAGACATACCAACGGATCCCATGAGTCAGCCACTGAAGATCCGAAAGTTTAACATCGGCACTAAAGAAAACCCGAAGTTTGCTAATATTGGGGACTATTGGGATGATGAGACAATGGCACAGATCACAGATCTGCTGCAGGAGTTCTAGGATCTCTTTCGGACATGGTTCTCATAATTGAAAGGGATATTAGGGGATCTAGAGGAGATGAAAATCCCGTTGAAACCAGATGCAAAACCGGTGTGACAAAGGCCGTATCAACTGAACCCATGATACAAAGAATGTGTCAAGGCTAAGCTCAACCAGATGTTGGATGCTAGAATCATTAAGCCCGTCGAAGAATTAAAATGGATAATCCCTATGGTGGTTCAGGACAAGAAGATTGGAGAGGTTCGCATTTGTGTTGACCTGAGAAAGATGAATGATGCCTACCTGCATGACTCTTTTCCAACTCCCTTTACAGATGAGGTCCTTGAAGGGGTAGGCATTTAGGAGATGTATTCCCTCACGTATGGATTTTTGGTGTATCACCAGATATGAATCATAAAGGAATATTGACATAATACCACATTTGTCACTGAATGGGGTTGTTTTCAATATACAGTCATGCCCTTTGGATTGAAGAATGCACTAATGATATTTTCTCGAGTGGTTGTCACTGCATTCAAATATTTCATTCAGAAGTTCTTGCAAGTATACATGGATGATTGGACAGTTTATGGTCTGGTTAAGGATCATTTATCAAACTTGCAATTGATGCTAGGAAGGTGTCGACAACATCAAATTGCATTGAATTCAAAGAAGTGCATTTTTTGTGCACCATTCGGGATGCTGTTAGGGCACATAGTGTGCAAGCAAGGTCTATTGGTCAACCCTAAGAAGATCACACTTATCCTTAGTCTGTCAGCACCGACAAATGTGAAGATGCTTCATGCGACACTGGGACACACGGGGTACTATCGCAAGTTCATCAAAGGATATGCTACAATTACTGCCTCTATGGAAAAGCTTTTAAAGAAGGATGCTGCATTTGAGTGGAATTAGGAGTGATAAGGAAGCTTTGATACACTGAAGGCCAAGATGGCGTTGGTGCCTATACTTGTATTCCCCAATTGGAACAAGGAGTTACATGTCCATGTTGATTCCTATTTTGTTGCTCTGGGGGTAGTACTCGTGCAACCAGGCGAGAGTGACCTAGATCATCCGATCACATTTGCAAGTAGGAAGCTGTCTTTTCCTAAAAAAATTACACAACCACTAAGAGAGAGGGATTGGCCATGGTTTACGCATTGCAGAAGTTTAGGCACTATCTGTTGGGTAGTCACTTCAAAATGTTCACGGACCACTCCGCTTTGCAATATTTGGTCAATAAGCCTGGGTTGGGGGGAAGATCTATTGATGGCTACTACTTTTTCAAGAATTTGAATTTGAGATAATTGTGAAACTAGGGCGATTGAATTTTGGCCCTAATCATCTGTCTTGCATTGAAACAGGAGAAGAACCTACCAATATTGATGTTATACCAAAATCCTGTCACCATCATGTGATAAGACATTTGACATACTTACTTGCCCTGAATCCTAACTTCTGGAGTGGAAACTAAATGGTTTTTCATCAATCTTTCATACAAATTCCAAGCACCGTGCATGCCCATTTATCTAGGAGCGGTACCCTTGTTTGCACCACCCATCATCTGTTTCCCATAAGCGATACCACCGCTTATTGTCCTTGGTCCATAAGTGGTTATTAATAGAACCGCTCTGTCATAGAAGGATAAACACGGTACCCTGGGTAAAAAGGGAAAAAGAGAAGTTTATCGAGGCTTCTAGATGATAATCCTTGTGTCCTACCTTATCCCTACTGTTGTGGGTTGGTTGAGCTCAAGATCCCTCATTCTAGGATCTTAGAAGCCACCTCACCCACTAATTTCTCAACCTACTCTATCCATTAAAGCCTTATAAATAAGAGCTCATAGCCATGGTTGAGGGGAGAACAATGGAGGTATTGTTATGCTGTTGGATTGATCATTGGCCCAAGTTCATTTGGAGAGAGCATAGAGAGCTAGAGTCGGAGCTTTTGGGGATGAGAATGTTTGGTTTCATGGAGATGCATGTCAACACTAAGGCTTGGTTGTAAACTTCTTCATATTCTTTAATCCAAGTTGATTTCTATCCCACATATGTTATTGTTGTTGTGATTTTGCATATGTGTTGATAGATTCCTTAGTCACTAGCATAGATTAGTAGATCATATTCTAGTTGCTTTGATCTGTTTCGTGTTAAGCTTGATTACAGGTACATAGGTGGACTATCAAAGCCTTGTATTCTAGATATCTATAGTGTCTAGGGAGAGTCTTCAACCTTTGTCCTCTATTTGTTCTGGATCTGAACCATTCAGACCAGTGGAACACCTTGCTGTCCGCAGGAGGTGAAATATTCCAGCTAACAAATCTGGCGACTCCGCTGGGGAATGATATATCAGTTGTTCTGATCTTCCTCAGTCTACAACTCTTGTTTGAATTCAGGCTCCGTTTTCTTCAACTCTCTTTAGTCAGATATACTTTCTGACTTGCTTCATTTGGGTTTGAAATTTCTAGATCTGTTCAGATTTGAGTCATTCCGGTCTTTTATGCTCTGTTTCCATACTCAATTCAACAGTATTTTCCTTGATCTAGTTTTTCCTGACTTGAACCATCGTTCTTTTTTTTTGTTTTGGTCATCTATAGGGAACCATGCCTATGCTGTGTATGAGGAGTGGTACCACCTCCTGAACAAAGTGGACAGTGAGTGGTGCCACCACCAGTAACCTGTTTGCAAGAAGCGGTGCTGTCTTGGAAATGCTCTGTGAACACCTACAAAGCACGTTGCCAGGTAGGAATCATTCCAAAACATTTTTTCCTCATTTTTCTTTGAAAATTTTTGGATTTTGATTGCTTTCAGTTCTGTTATCAGGCTTGTGTTACTGAATCTGATGTGTGTGGCTTGCTGGTTTGCTGGTTTAAGATTGATTTGAGTGGAATTCCAAAAGTTTGTTTAAGTATTTTGATTGTTCATTTGCTTCTATACTTGTTGGTTGTTTTTAAGAAGGATTTCTTGTTTTCTGAAAAGTTTAAGGTGTTATTGAAATCTCTTTTCATTGCATAAACTAAAAGAAGAACACTAGGTTAGCTTCTAGGTTTTGTTTCTTATTGGCATAGTAAACTTCTTTTTCTTTCCTTCAAAAAAGAAAATTTTTGACTAATATTAGGACATCATCATTGAGCCTTGGATTTGGGTTCTCTGATTGGCTTTACAAGCTTTCATAACCTTTATGATCTTTCGTCTCTCATGCATTTAGGACTATCTCGATCAAAATATAAAAAAAATGGTAGTTTTAAGTTAGATTTGCTTATGTTTTTGAGAAAATTGAAAGGTTAGAGTGCATTGGCATATAGGTGTGCTTCATGTTGTTCTTTTAGGAAAAGAGATTCTCACCCTTCTCATTTGCTTTCAAAAAGAAGAAATCGGTTTGGAAAAGCTTTGCTTGTCTTTGATTTGATGTTCATGACTGTTGATTTGGAATAATTTTTGGTCTTGAAACAAAAAGAAAACACTCTCTTCCCTACTGTAAGTAGGCATACTAAATGATAAAGTGAACATTTGCACAAGCATATTGCATGGTTTTACTTTTCTGTCAAAACATCATGCATTCACCTAACCGTACAAGTTAAAATTAACAGTAGTTGTAGGTTAAAATTTATGTAGTAACTTGAGTGATAGGTTAGAGACGTGTTCGGGCATCGTAAAACGTAGAAGATGTCGTTATTTGTCAGCATTACATCTCGGGACTCATTCGGTTCTTCCACGTACCGTCGATATATCAAATGACCTTTCACGTACCTTTGAGGTATAAAGAAAGATACTTCATGTACTCGATTGTATATCAGAAGGCCCCTTGTGTACGATTATGCATTAGATAGCACTACTACCGATTCAAGCTCCCACATACCTTGAGTATATTGGGAGACCCCACTAGGACACCTTATCTATCTGAGAAAATCCATTTGGCCGTCTTGTTTGGAGCCATACCCTGAAAACAACATTCGGGGAGATTACTACGCACGTACCCTCAAGGTATATCACGAGTGGAACCTTCTTGACAATCCTAGTGAGAGACATGACTTTCGAACTCCTCCTATCATTTTAAGTCTGCTTGTTTTGACCTATAGTTTGTGTAGGGAAGTCTTTTGGTGTGTTTTCTAGATTTTTAGACCCTAGGTTAGATAGGAACTATACAAATTGGTCGAGTTAAGATAGTCCAGGAGAGTACGAGGCTTTCCACCTAATTTTATTCTTGTTTCAGGAGAAAATACAATGGAAACTATCGACCAAGGAGCTGCTACCACCTCCCAAGTGGGAGATAATGTGGTGGTGGAAAGTCGAGTACCATATTCTTCACAATTGCCTCCCTTGGTCCAACAACCTTCTCGGGGAAATTCATCGTTCCATTCTCCCTTGGAAGGTCATGTTGATGATACAACTCGTCTGGACTTTGGTCAGATGCTCCTTTTTGGGAGACACCTATAGGAGGTAGAAAAGTAGATTGATGACCTATTAGGCTCTACACCAGTATGTTCCACATCTCAGTCTTTTATGCTCTGTTTCCATACTCAATTCAATAGTATTTGCCTTGATCTAGTTTTTCTTGACTTGAACCATTGTTCTTTTTTGTTTGTTTTGGTCATCTACAGGGAACCGCGCCTATGCTGTGTATGAGGAGTGGTGCCACTGCCTAAACAAAGTGGACAATGAGTGGTGCCACCGCCTGTAACCTGTTTGCAAGAAGCGGTGCTGTCTTGGAAACGCTCTGTCAACACCTACGAAGTGCGGTTCCAGGTAGGCATCATTCCAAAACATTTTTTCCTCATTTTTCTTTGAAATTTTTTGGATTTTGATTGATTTTAGTTCTGTTATCAGGATTGTGTTACTAAATCTGATGTGTGTGGCTTGCTGGTTTGCTGGTTTAAGATTGATTTGAGTGGAATTCCAAAATTTTGTTTAAGTCTTTTGATTGTTCATCTGCTTCTATGCTTGTTGGTTGTTTTTAAGAAGGATTTCTTGTTTTCTGAAAAGTTTAAGGTGTTATTGAAATATCTTTTCATTGCATAAACTAAAAGAAGAACACTAGGTTAGCTTCTAGGTTTCGTTTCTTATTGGCATAGTAAACTTCTTTTTCTTTCCTTCAAAAAAGAAAATTTTTGACAGAGACTAGGACATCATCATTGAGTGTTGGATTTGGGTTCTCTGATTGGCTTTACAAGCTTTCAAAACCTTTATGATCTTTCATCTCTCATGCATTTAGGAATATCTCGATCAAAATATAAAAAAAAAATGGTAGTTTTAAGTTAGATTTGCTTATGTTTTTGAGAAAATTGAAAGGTTAGAGTGCATTGGCATATAGGTGTGCTTCGTGTTGTTCTTTTAGAAAAAGAGATTCTCACCCTTCTCATTTGTTTTCTAAAAGAAGAAATCGGTTTGGAAAATCTTTTCTTGTCTTTGATTTGATGTTCATGACTGTTGATTTGGAATAATTTTTGGTCTTGAAACAAAAAGAAAACCCCCTCTTCCCTGCCGTAAGTAGGCATACTGAACGATAAAGTGAACATTTGCACAAGCATATTGCATGGTTTTACTTTTCTGTCAAAACATCATGCATTCACCTAATTGTACAAGTTAAAATTAATAGTAGTTGTAGGTTAAAATTTATGTAGTAACTTGAGTGATAGGTTAGAGATGTGTTCGGGTGTTGTAAAACGTAGGAGTTGTCGTTATTTGTCAGCATTACATCTCGGGACTCACATGGTTCTTCCACATACCGTCGGTATATTGAATGACCTTTCACGTACCCTTGAGGTATAAAGAAAGGTACTTCATGTACTCGATTGTATATCGAAAGGCCCCTTGTTTACAATTATGCATTAGATAGCACTACTACCGATTCGAGCTCCCACATACCTTGAGTATATTGGGAGACCCCACTAGGATACCTTATCTATCTGAGAAAAGCCCTTTGGCCATCTTGTTTGGAGCCATACCCCGGAAAAAGTATTCGAGGAGATTACTACGCACATACCCTCAAGGCATATCGCGAGTGGCACCTTCTTGACAATCCTAGTGAGAGACCTGACTTTCGAACTCCTCCTGTCATTTTAAGTCTGCTTGTTTTGACCTATAGTTTATGTAGGGAAGTCTTTTGGTGTGTTTTCTAGATTTTCAGACCCTAGGTTAGATAGGAACTGTACAAACTGGCTGAGTTAAGATAGTCCAGGAGAGTATAGGGCTTGCCACCTAATTTTATTCTTGTTTTAGGAGAAAATCCAATGGAAGCTATTGACCAAGGAGCTGCTACTACCTCCCAGGTGGGAGATAATGTGGTGGTGGAAAGTGGAGTACCATATTCTTCACACTCGCCTCCCTTGGTCCAACAACCTTCTTGGGGAAATTCATCGTTCCATTCTCCCTTGGAAGGTCATGTTGATGATACAACCCGTCCAGCCTTTGGTCCGATGCTCCTTTTTGGGAGACACCTATAGGAGGTAGAAAAGTAGATTGATGAACTATTAGGCTCTACACTAGTACATTCCACATCTCTTCCTGTGGGATTTTGTTCATTGGCTGATTCTATGAGACCCATTGAACTGATTATAGATCATCCATTAAAAACCCACAACCCAGGTCAAATTACCACCCCTCTCACCTCTCATGTTATGTATGTTCCAAATCCTCCTAGGTCTTCTGCACCTAGGGCCCAAACTTCAATTCCTGTTTCGTTAGTATCTTCTAATGCCAGGGGGGAACCCCTGGCATGACCTACATTATCTGATGCCAAAATTGTACCTAGTAAAGGGCAGACCTCTAGCATAGAATTATCTATAGTTTTTTTCCCTCCCACCCATACTAATGTGGTAAATCCCCCATCTAGTTCAGGTCAGCCCTTAGGGGCACAACTTGTAATTGTTTAGTCTTTTGGAGGTTATGGTTATCAAATACCTGTAGGTAATCACCCATCTAATCCTATAGGAATGCCTTATGTTGGAATTCCATACCCTAGTAACACTTTTATGCCATGGGGGAAACCCAACTGGTCTTACATGCCAGCTATGGGAGGGATACCCATACATACTGTGGCAGGTGCGGGAGGACCTAATGGTACCAGAGGATATGGAAACTTTCCTCCTTATGGTCCTGGTGGTCCTAGTGGTCCTGGGGGACCTAGTGGCCCTCCACCTAGTGGTTCCAATGGCTTTGGAGGTTTACCACCTTTTGGAGGCTCCAGAGGGTCTGGTAGTCCACCTCCTAGTGGTCCTGGTGGCCCTGGAGGTCCTCCTCCTGGAGGCCCTAGTGATCCTAGTGGTCCTAATTCCAGAAATCAACCCCCAATGGGAAGATATTTCGGTGTTTCTTCCTCTAAGAAACATGTTTATCAGTCTACCTATGGTCCTACTGGTAATTATATGCCATATCAATACTAATAGTATGTGCAGCCCAAATGACAGTTACCTTTCCTAGCAAATTTGGACTTGCCTGATTTGTCCAAGTTGATTTATGACCCCATTTGACACAATCCCTTATGGCCTCCCATTCCGGTAAAGTTACCATCAGATATTCTGAAATTCGATGGGAAGTAGGGAGACGATCTGAAGAACCATGTTATGACTTTTCATTTATGGTGTTCTTTGAAATCCCTCATGGATGATTCTGTCCAGTTATGAATCTTTCAGAAAACTTTGACTGGTACGACCGCGAAGTGGTACATTGAACTCCCACAACATTCGTTTGTGGATTTTGGCTAATTGGCAACCACATTTCTTACACAATTTCATCTCCCTATTCATTATGAAACAGGCATTGATCTTTTAAATTCTCTGTGACAGAACACCTCCACACATTTTCAATCATATTCATGAGTGGAGAAGGTAGAGAAGGATTATTAAGGCCCTTATTCCGGATCAGTTGTTAGTTTATTGGTTCACTAAGTCCTTGTTGCCTCCTATTTCCCGAGATGTGGCTATGGGCGGTGCAGTTACCGAAGATCAGGCTATTAGTTGGGGTCAGTACCTAGACTTGGTATATTCCCAGTCTGGAACTCTTTATGACCTGATTCCTCAAGCTCCTCGTCCCAGCACTGGCCCTACCAAGCCACAAGAAGAAGCACCTGTTGATGGGATTTTTGGTTCAATCCAGTCCCCGTTCGCAGTGAAACCTGCCAAGCAAACCCAAATTGCTACTCCTTTGACTACTAAGGTTTTCAGTGAGGTCAATTCTATTCAAAGTACTCAAACCTCAGGAAATAAAAAGAAAGGTAAAAATAGAAACAAAAACCTGGAAACCAACAGGAGACTCCACGACCAACCAATAATGACAACAACATAGGGAAAAGGAAGGCTAAATATCCCTGTCTGCTATGCGGTGGTGACCATTTTTCAAAGGAGTGTCCCCGTCGGGATGAAATCTCCAAGTATCTAAATTCCAATCCCACACCTGCAGTACTTACAGATCCCTTTCCCTCTCAACAAAAACTGGTAGACCACATGTCTAACCAGGGTAACTCTAGTTCATCGAAGGAAATTCGTATGATTTCCTCAGATACCATCCATCTGCAAAATTGAAGTTAGAATTATGATAAACCCACATATAAGAACAAAGATCAATATTCTTCAGGGAAAGTTCCCTCTACTAGTTCTCCAGAATTTTTGTCTACTGTCCCTTTATCTATCGAGAATCCTACTCTCGACATGATTTTGTGCCCACCTAAGAGTACTCTTCAGAAGGCTGCCGTTAATCCCAATGCCTGAGCTACTCAATTCTATAATGTGGTTGAAGATCTCGCTCAGGAACCTTATGCGATGTATACCCTAGAAGTACTCCAAATTTTCCCCACACAGCGTTAGGAGCTTTAGAGCCGGATAACACTAACTTGATTCATTTCAATGTTGAGAACTATAAACCTAGATTACCACATAGAATTGCTTTTCAGAGCATTACGAAAGTAGTGGGAATGAAAGTCTTTCGAATGGTAGTAGATGAAGGAGCTTCTACCTCGGTGTTATCTCTAACTTGTTGGAAAGCTCTTGGCTCTCCCGAGCTTGTTACATCACCTACGACCCTTAAAAACTTTGATGGACGAGGTTTCCAACCCCATGGTCTCATATCATCCCTCATGGTCGAGCTGGGGGACAAAACTGTTTCCATCCAAGTAGAAGTGGTAGATTCCCCTTTAGATTACAACCTCCTTCTAGGACTGAATTGGTTCTATGCCATGACTGCTATTGCCTCAATATTATTTTGAACAGTCCAATTCCAACATCTAGGGAGAATTGTTACTATTGATTAGCTTGATTTTTGTACGCTAGATGTTACTACCTCCACAACTAATAACATCCCCATGTTGGGTCAGTCCCCTCCTCCTTACCAGTCGATTGGGGTAGGCATGCTGAAGGATTCATCCCTCATGGGGATCTTTCCATATACTCCTCCTAGCATGGATACCGTGAAAGTACATATGATCGCCTCATTTGATTATGAGCCTAAGGGTAAAAATGTTGTTCAGTACACCTCCTTGAGTCCTCATGAAGCTATGTATGACACCATTCAAACCTTTTCTGATGATCACACTGATGACCTTCACCTAGTGGCGTCGGATCCTTACCATTTACCGTACTAGTTAGAACCTTCTCTTCCGGTTCTAGACTATCTCTTTGATAATTTTCCTTCTGATGAGTCCATTATAGAG
Source organism: Pseudotsuga menziesii (assembly GCA_001517045.1). Classification (NCBI taxonomy): domain Eukaryota; kingdom Viridiplantae; phylum Streptophyta; class Pinopsida; order Pinales; family Pinaceae; genus Pseudotsuga; species Pseudotsuga menziesii. Next base: position 280,956 of record LPNX011004401.1, on the reverse strand, counting down.
ATCATGAACAAGGATGAGCGCATTTGGGAGGATCACCATCATAGATCCATGTTCCTCCCCAACACCAGTTCAGGAAGCCATGATTTTGCATCCTTGTTTCCTACTAAAATTGTCAACGTTCTGCAAAGTCCTATATTGTTGCAAGATACAGATTCTGAAGGAAACCTTTGCAACATTACTTAGACAAACCCAATTGACATATCATCCAAGCCTGATGTTATTATGCATGTTCATGTTGGGCAGAACTGCTCCATAGATGAATCTGAAGCATATAAGGTGCTTTTTAAGGAATTCTGTGATATTTTTGCCTGGTCCTAGAATAGATACTGGGGATTGACCCTTCCATTGTGTTCCACGAGATTAAAACTTATCCCACAGCCAAACCTGTCAGGTAGAAACTTAGGCAAGTCCATCCTCGGAAGGCCGTAGCTATTAAAGCTGAGATTGAGACACTTCTGAAAGCTGGTTTTATTTATCCTATACCTCTGACGGAATGAGTATCGAACATTGTCCCTGTCAATAAAAATTAGGGCACCATTAGAGTCTGCATCGACTTTAGGGATTTAAATAAATCCGGTCCCAAGGACAACTTTCCTACCCCACATATCGATCAGATTATCGACAATTGTTCTGGAAGTGTCATTTTTTCATTCATGGATGGCTTCTCTGGCTACAATCAGATTGAGATATTGCCCTCTGATCAGCATAAAATGACATTCATTTTCCCATGAGGAACCTTTACATATAAGAAGTTACCTTTCAGCTTGAAAAATGCTGGAGCAACATTCCAGTGTGCGATGTCCTATGCATTTCACGACATTAAACATATTGTTGAACCGTACCTTGATGACCTCCCTGCTCATTCATAGTGATAGGAGGACCACCCTGGTCATCTTAGAGACATATTCCTGAGATGCCGTCATTATAATATACGGCTCAATCCGCATAAATATGCTTTTTGTGTTGAGACGAGATGTTTGCTTGGATTTGTGGTATCCAAAGATGGCATCCGGATAGATCCTTTGAAGATTTATGCTACCATTAATATACCAGCCCCAACCAACCTCCTTGAACTCCAAAGTTTGTAGGGGAAGGAAAACTTTCTCCACCATTTCGTGTGCAATTTCGCAGAGAAAATGCACGGTTATATGCGTCTCCTCAAGAAGAACACTCCATTATTTTGGGATGACCAAGCCCAACGTGCCTTTGATAATCTTAAGCATGCTCTGAATCATTCACCCATGATACACCCCCCAGATTATTCAAAGGACTTTCTTTTGTATATCGCTGCCTCCTCTACTACCATCGCCATGGTTTTAGTGTAGGACAATCTCCATGGTTAGGAGCATGCGATTTATTATGCTAGTAAGAATCTTATCGATTCCGAAACTCGTTATTCACATGTGGAGAAGTTAGCATTGGCCATGGTCATTGCTGTGCAAACGTTTTGTCACTACATTTTGCTCTGCACTACCACCGTATTGGCAGACCAGAACCCGATGTACTACATCCTGACTCATCAGGCACTCGGGGGCAAGTACTCCCGTTGGATCGTCATCCTTTAGTAGTTTGATCTGGAGTTTGCCAAGGCCACATCAAAGAAATCCTTGGTTTTTGTAGAGCTTATGTGTGATATTCCCTATGCTACAATGGAATCTAAGCCCAGTGATTCATTTCCGAATGAATTCCTGTTCCTGATTAGCACTACTGATCCTTAGTATGGAGATTTGTTGATTTACATCTATACCTAGTGTTTTCAGCCACATTTATCTCACGATGATCGCCACCATATCCGTCACCACATGAATTACTATCTCATCTTGAATGATACCTTATATAGATGTGGGATTGACTCCATTCTCCGGTGATGCCTCACCCATGAGGAGGCTAAACACATGTTTAATGATTGCCACTCTGGAGCATGTGGCGGTCATTTATCTGGGATGGCTAAAACCCAGAAAATCCTTTGTGCTTTCTATTTCTGGCCTTTTGTCTTCAAAGACTGTCATGAGGCTGTTAAGAAATGTCCACCTTGTCAACATTTTTATCCTAAAAAGCGCACCCATCTTGCTCCACTTCACCCCGTAGTTTTCATGGGCCCATTCGGCAAATGGGGGATTGAATTCATGCATTGTAAGCCTACCTCAGTCGGGGGGCATGGTTACATCATTGTAGCCATGGATTATTTCACAAAATGGGCTGAGGCCATCCCTACATATGCAGAAGATGGTAAGACTGCCACTCTCTTCTTGTTCAATCATATCATAGCTAGATTTGGAGTTCCGCAGTCCATCAGCATTGATCACGGATCTCATTTTCGTAATCAAATGATGGAGGAAATGAGTGCCAAGCTAGGTTTTCACCATGAAAAATCTATGTCGTATTATCCGCAAGCTAATGGATAAGTAGAGGCCATTAACAAAGTTTTGAAAACCATGCTTCATCGGATGGTTGGAGATCATAAATCCAATTGGAATCTCGTACTTTTTTCCGCTCTTTGGGCTTATCGGACTTCTATGAAAACAGCTACTAGTTTCACACCATTCCAGCTTGTCTATGGACTTGAAGCTGGCTTGCCGATCCAATGTCAGATTCCATATTTACAACTTGACGTCGAACTTCTCTTGGACACTTCCGCAGAGGAAGAGAGATTTTTGTATTTGAATAACCTTGATGAGACTCATAGAGATGCTTCCTTGGCTAATGAGGCACATAAGAAATGCGTTAAGGTGCAGTATGATAAATCTGTCTAGCCTTGTGTCTTCAACGAGGGTGACCTAGTATTGACTTATGAACAGAGATATGACAAACTAGGGAAGGGTAAGTTTGAGTCCATGTGGTATGGACCTTTCATTATTTCTAAGGTGTTAGAGAAAGGAGCTTACGAGCTCGTTGATTATGATGGAATCCCTTTGGGGAAACCTCGCAATGGGTTGTACCTGAAAAGGTACTATGCCTAGGTATTCTTGGATAGTATCTTGTATATATGTATATTGATTGACTTTCAATGTGTTGTTAGTATTTTCAAGATGGTTTTGAGTTTTAGTGTTTGAATCTATTTATACCATGTTTTGGTCATGCAGATGGATTTCTACGGCTTCGCTGATGGTGCTTGCTACCACACCTTGAATCTCACCTCGGCTTCTTGGGTTCTCTATTCCCCAGCTGAAGATTTGGTTAGTTCAAGAGTGGTTTGCATAGGTCTAGCTACTAATAACATCACAGAGTATGAAGTAGTCATCGGTCTTTTGACTGAAGCTGCCTCCTAGGATGTCCGTGATCTAGTAGTATTGATGGAATAAGAACTCATGATTTGTCATTTGAACCATGTCTACACCATTAGGAACCCGGTACTCCTTTGCCTCTTTCAGAGGGTAAGTTTGTTAGAAATATCATTTGAAACCATTACCTATAGGCATATCCCTAGGGAACATAATATAGTTGCTGACTCATTGGCTAATTACATCCTAGATTGGCATATTTCCCATTCATGATGTCAAATCAAACATGGTGCATTGTAAATAAACATTCAAAGACACATAAAACTCATAGAAAATGCATTTTCCATTTGAAACATATAAACACCATGTAAAAGTCTGTGTATATATATATACGAAATTTTTTTACAAAAAATAAGTCCCGAGACCTCATTTGAAGCACATAGGCTTTCAGGCAAAATCATCATACAAAATCCTGAAGCTATCAGCTTTCAGTATACATGTCTCATACACTAGTGGTGCTTGTGATAGCACATCACTGCTCGATCTGCCTGGTACTCCCATTGTAGATATCTGATATCTAGTTGGGAGGTCATCTCTGTCAGCATCTGGGATGTCTAGAGACAAACTCTCCAGGTTCTCCTCCATCTCCTCGGTGATATCATCACCCTGTGGTATGAAGCGAGCTATGGCTCACCTATCCAATGGAGATGCTTCTCTAGGCCTCGCTACTCCAACATCTCCATGATAAAAAATAGGTCTCGTCACTTATCATAAAAAATATAAAACTTTAAAAACATAAAAACATTGTCCACTTTATGGTTTCTTGCTTCTTATCGATGTCACCCCACTGCCCTCTAGGAGGGAGTGGTAGGTTGGGATCTCCTGTAAAGTTCGTGCCTGCATAGGCATAGTCCTCGACCATGAGCTTCTAATCCCATAACCATTTGAAGAACGGATCATCGAACTTCACTCTGCCCCTACCCGCTCCTGTGCGAGCCATGACCTGGATCCACCTCAGCATACGGGGGTCCTGTGCTCTCAGACTCTGGAAATCCACCTAGGGCCTCATCTATGGGACCCACTGGAAGAAGAAGAAGGCTAAGATGGAATCAAAGCTGAAATGCTTCAGCTCTCCCTGTCGACATTTAGTTAGCTGATCCTTGAATATTGGAATCATTGCTTCCACCCAGTTGAACACCGTAGGTGCCATGGACTCTATGGCGTACAACATGTGTGCCCTGTAAGCCCGATGCACACCCTGGCTCCCAGCCACCCTATGAATGGTGAGCAGAACAATCCGTAGAGTCCTGTTTGTCACTGCCCTGATGGGGATTTTATTCCCCGATGTACCTGTACCTGGTGCACATTGGTGATCTATAAGCTCTCTGGTGGTAATTTCCTCGTCACGGGAACCTTTCAATGAGATGGGGGCACCCCGTCTCGATATACCAGTTAGGAAGTAGATATCCTCTACCTCCACTAAAAGTATATGTGCCCCCACCTCGAAATACTGTTGTTTTGGATTCCACATTTGTAGTATGTTTTCCAGTAATCTCTCGTGGGACACCATGCTTGGGGTCCAAAATAACTTTAAGATTCCACAGTCCCATAGTGTGGCAATGCAACCCACATTTCTTACAGCAGCAACATCCTCGTCATCATGTGTTCTTTCGTTCCATATCACCATGTTTTGAGTCACCTCGACCTGCCAAAAACAATAATGGTATGCATTACAATCATCCTTGAATCATTGCAAATCAAAATAATGAATAATTGTTACCCATATCATTTGTTTAAGTTCTCCATCGTTGGTACCTCCTGTGCCCTATTGGAGATGGGCAGTGGCACCGCCTGTCGGTTGTGTTCTTG
>LPNX011004401.1:67312-275609 GCA_001517045.1 Pseudotsuga menziesii | reverse complement strand
CTCTGCTAGAGGTAAATAGTGAAATGTTTTGATTTTTTACTATTTACTTGACTTATATAGACATTTTTGGGTCCGAATTACTATAGTTTTGATATAAAATCGTATTTTAGTCTAAGTTCATTTGTCATAATCCCTTAATGTTGATTTTGAATGCATTTAACACTTGTTTTTGAGTCGTCTGCATGATAAGAGAACTTTGGTAAGAAGATGTTATACCAAAATCCTGTCACCATCATGTGATAAGACATTTGACATACCTACTTGCCCTGAATCCTAGCTTCTGGAGTGGAAACTAAATGGTTTTTCATCAATCTTTCATACAAATTCCCAGCACCGCACATGCCCCTTTATCTAGGAGTGGTACCCTTGTTCACACCACCCATCATCTATTTCCCATAAGCGCTGCCACCACTTATTGCCCTTGGTCCATAAGTGGTTATTACCAGAACCTCTCTGTCATAGAAGGAGAAACGCGGTACCCTGGGTAAAAAGGGAAAAAGAGAAGTTTCTCAAGGCTTCTAGATGATAAGCCTTGTGTCCTGCCTTATCCCTACTACTGTGGGTTGGTTGAGCTCGAGATCCCTCATCCTAGGATCTTAGAGGCCACCTCACCCACTAATTTCTCAACCATCTCTATCCATTAAATCCTTATAAATAAGATCTCATAGCCATGGTTGAGGGGAGAACACTTGAGGTATTGTTATGCTGTTGGATTGACCATTGGCCCAAGATCATTTGGAGAGAGCATAGAGAGCTAGAGTTGAATATTTTGGGGATGAGAAGGTTTGGTTTCATGGAGATGCATGTCAACACTAAGGATTGGTTGTAAACTTCTTCATATTATTTATTGCAAGTTGATTTCTGTCCCACATATGTTGTTGTTGTTGTGATTTCGCATATATGTTGCTAGATTCCTTAGTCACTAGCATAGATTAGTAGATCATATTCTGGTTGCTTTGATCTATTTCATGTTGAGCTTGATTGCAGGTACACAGGTGGACTATCAAAGCCTTGTATTCCAGATATCTACAATGTCTAGGGAGAGTCTTCAATCTCTGTCCTCTATTTGTTCTGGATATGAACCATTCAGACCAGTGGAACACCTTGCTGTTCGCAGGAGGTGAAATATTCAAGCTAACAAATCTGGTGACTTCATTGGGGAATTAGTGTATCCGTTTTTCTGATCTTCCTCAGTATGCAACTCTTGTTTGAATCCAGGCTCCGTTTTCTTCAACTATTTTCAGTCAGATCTACTTTCTGACTTACATTATTTGGGTTTGAAATTTCCAAATCTATTTAGAGCTGAGTCATTTTGGTATTTTATGCTTTGTTTTCATACTGAATACAAAATACTTTCTTTCCCACTACTTTTGTAATGATTTGAAAATCAAGCTTATGCAATAATCTAGGTTTATAATTCTCAACATTGAAATGAATCAAGTTAGTGTTATCCAGGTCTAAAGCTCCTAAAGTGGTCAACAAGTTCTTGCGCTGTGTGGGGTAATTTTGGAGTACTTCTAGGGTAGACATGGCACAAGGTGCCTAAGCGATATCTTCAACCACATGGTAGAATTGAGAATCTTGGGAATTGGGATTAAAGACAACCTTCCGAAGACTACTCTTAGGTGGGTGCAAAATCATGTCAAGAGTAGGCTTCTCGATATATAAAGGGACAGTGGATGAGGATTCCAGAGAACTAGTAGAGGGAGCTTTCCCTGAAGAAGATTGATCTTCTTTCTTATCTGTGGGTTTATCATAATTCTAAATTTGAGTTTGCAGATGGATGGTATCTGAAGAAATCATAAGAATTTCCTCCGATGAACTAGAGTTAACTTGGTTAGACAAGTGGTCTACCAGTTGTTGTTGAGAGGGAAAGGATCTGTAAGTACTGCGGGTGCGGGATTAGACTTCAAAAATTGGGATATTTCATCCCAATGGGGATACTCCTTTGAAAAATGGTCACCACCGCATAATAGACATGGATATTTAGGCTTCCTTTTCCCTTTGTCGTTGTCATTATTGGTTGGTTGTGGAGTCTCCTATTGGTTTCCAGGTTTTTTATTTCTATTTTTACCTTTCTTTTTATTACCTGAGGTTTGAGTACTTTGAATGGAATTGACCTCGACGGAAAAATTAGGAGTCAAAGGATTAGCGGATTGGGTTTGCTTGGCAGGTTTCACTGCGGACAGGGACTGGATTGAACCAACAATCCCATCAATAGGTACTTCTGCTAGTGGCTTGGAAGGGTCAGTGTTGGGGTGAGGAGCTTAAGGAATCAGGTCATAAAGAGTTCCAGACTGGGAATAGACCAAGTCTAGGTACTGAGCCCAACTAATAACCTGCTCTTCGGTAACGACACTGCCCATAGCCACATCTCAGGAAATAAGAGGCAACAAGGACTTAGTGAACCAATTAGCTAGCAACTGATCCAGAATAGGGGCCTTAATAAGCCTTCTCTACCTTCTCCATTCATGAATATGATAAAAAATGTGGGTGGAGGTGTTCTGTTGTAGAGAAGTTAAAATATCAGTGCCTGTTTCATAACGAATAGGGAGCTAAAAGTGTGTAAGGAACACGGTTGCCAATGAGCCAAAATCCACAAACGAATGTTGTGGGAGTTCAATGTACCACTTCGTGGATGTATCAGTCAAAGTTCACTGAAAGAGTCGTAACTGGACAGAATCATCCATAAGGGAGTTCAAAGAACACCATAAATGAAAAGTCATAACATGGTTCTTCAGATCATCTCCCTGCTTCCCATCGAATTTCAGAATATCTGATGGTAACTTTACCGGAATAGGAGGCCATGAGGGATTGTGTTGAATGGGGTCATTAATCAACTTGGATATATCAAGCAAGTCCAAATTTGCTAGGAAAGGAAACTGTCGGTTGGGTTGCACATACTGGTAATATTGATATGGCATATAATTACTAGTAGGACCATAGGTAGACTAATAAAAAGGTTGATGTGAGGAAGAACCAATGGAAGATCCACCCACGGGGGGTTGATTTATGGAACTAGGATCACTAGGACCACTAGACCCTTTGGAGCCTCCAGGAGCTAGTAAACCTCCAGAGCCACTAGAACCACTGGGTGGAGGGCCACTAGACCCTCCAGAGCCAAAAGGAGGAAAGCCACTAGGTCCCCCAAGACCACTAGGACCACCAGGACCATAAGGAGTAAAGTTGCCAGATCCTTTAGGACCATTAGGTCCCCTAGGGGGAGGACCTCCATAAGGAGGTCCTCCCACACCTCCCACAGTATGTATAGGTATCCCTCCCATAGTTGGCATGTAATACCAGTTGGGTAGCCCCCATGGCGTAAAAGTGTTACTAGGGTATGGAATTCCAGTATAAGGCATTCCTGTAGGATTAGATGGGTGATTATCTACAGGTATTTGATAACCATAACCTCCAAAACACTAAATGATTATAGGTTGTTCCCCCAAGGGCTGACCTGACCTAGATGGGGGATTTACCACATTAGTATGGGTGGGAGGGACAAAAACTGTAGATGATTCTATGTTAGAGGTCAACCCTTGACTAGGTAAAATTTCAGCATCAGATAACGTAGGTCGTGCTGGGGGTTTCCCCCCGACATTAGAAGGTACTGAAAAAACATGAATTGAAGGTTGGGCCCTAGATGTAGAAGACCTTGGAAGATTTAGAATAGACATAACATGAGAGGTGAGAGGGGTGGTAAATTGACCTGGGTTGTGGGTTGTTAATGGACGATCTATAATCGGTTCAATGGGTCTCATAGAATTGGCTAGTGAATGATATCCCACAGGAAGAGATGTGGAACATATTGGTGTAGAGACTAATAGGTCATCAATATGCTTTTCTACCTCCTATGCATGGAGAATAGCAGCGCGGTATTTCCTACATTCTTCTTCATCATCAGGAGAACTTACATGGGTGCCAAATGAGGCAATGGCCTATCCTATAGCTGTCTCCCAAAAAGGAGCATTGGGACCAAAGTCCAGACGGATTGTATCATTAACATGACCTTCTAAGGGAGAATGGAATGATGAATTTCCCCGAGAAGGTTGTTGGACCAAGGGAGGCGAGTGTGAAGAATATGGTACTCCACTTTCCACCACCACATTGTATCCCAATTGGGAGGTGGTAGCAGCTCCTTGGTTTATAGCTTCCATTGAATTTTCTCCTGAAATAGGAATAAAATTGGGTGGCAAGCCTCGTACTCTCCTGGACTGTATTAACTTAGCTAGTTTGTATAGTTCCTATCTAACCTAGGGTCTGAAAATCTAGAAAAAACACACCAAAATACTTCCCTACACAAACTATAGGTCAAAACAAGCAGACTTAAAATGATAGGAGGAGTTCAAAAGTCAGGTCTCTCACTAGGATTGTCAAGAAGGTGCCACTCGTGATATACCTTGAGGGTACGTGTGTAGTAATCTCCCCGAATGTTGTTTTCGGTGTATGGCTCGAAACAAGATGGCCAAAGGGCTTTTCTCAGATAGATAAGGTACCCTAGTGGGGTGTCCCGATATACTCAAGGTACGTGGGAGCTCGAATCGGTATTAGTGCCGTCTAATGCATAACCATACACAAGGGGCCTTCTAATATACGATCGAGTACGTGAAGTACCTTTCTATATACCTCAAGGGTACGTGAAAGGTCGTTCGATATACCAACGGTATGTGGAAGAACCGCTCGAGTCCTGGAATGTAATGTTGACAAATAACGACAGCTCCTATGTTTTACGACGCCCAAACACGTCTCTAACCTATCACTCAAGTTACTATGTAAATTTTAACCTGCAAATACCATTAATTTTAACTTGTACAGTTAGGTGAATGCATGATGTTTTGACAAAAAAGTAAAACCATGCAATATGCTTGTGCAGATGTTCACTTTACCATTCAGTATGCCTACTTAGGGGAGGGAAGATAGTGTTTTCTTTTTGTTTCAAAACCAAAAATCATTCCAATCAACAGTCATGAACATCAAATCAAAGATAAGCAAACATTTTTCCAAATCGATTTCTTCTTTTCAAAAGCAAATGAGAAGGGCGGGAATCTCTTTTCCTAAAAGAACAACACGAAGCACACCTATATGCCAATGCACTCTAACTTAAAACTAGCATTTTTTTATATATTTTGATTGAGATAGTCCTAAATGCATGAGAGATGAAAGATCATAAAGGTTCTAAAAGCTTGGAAAGCCAATCAGAAAACCCAAATCCAATGCTCAATGATAATGTCCTAGTCTCAGTCAAAACTTTTCTTTTTTGAAGGAAGGAAAAAGAAGTTTACTATGCAAGTAAGAAATTAAACCTAGAAGCTAATATAGTGTTCTTATTTTAGTATATGCAATGAAAAGATATTTCAATGAGCACCCTAAACTTTTCAGAAAACAATAAATCCTTCTTAAAGCACAACCAACAAGCATAGAAGCGGATGAACAATAAAAAAGATTTAAATAAACTTTTGAAATTCCACTCAAATCAATCTTAAACCATCAAATTAGAAATCCACACACATTAGATTCAGTAACACAAGCCTGATAGCAGAATTGAAAGCAATCAAAATCCAAATTTTTTCAAAGAAAAATGAGGAAAAAATGTTTTGGAATGATGCCTACCTGCCACTACACTTTGTAGGTGTTGACAGAGCATTTCGAAGACAACACCACTCCTTGCAAAGGGGTTACAGGCGGTGGCACCACTTACTGTCCACTTTGTTCATGTGGTGGCATCGCTCCTCATACACAGCATAGGCGTAGTTCTTTGTAGATGACCAAAACAAAAAAAGAATGATGGATCAAGTCAGAAAACACTAGATCAAGGCAAATACTATTGAATTGAGTATGGAAACAGAGCATAAAAGACTGAAATGACTCAGATATGAACAGATATGGAAATTTCAAATCCAAATAATGCAATTCAGAAAGTAGATTTGATTGAAAAGAGTTGAAGAAAATGAAGTATAGATTCAGACAAGAGTTGCAGACTAAGGGAGATCAGAACAACTGATACACTAATTTCCCAGCAGAGTCGCTAGATTTGTTCGCTGGAATATTTCACCTACTGCAGACAGCAAGGTGTTCCATTAGTCTGAATGGTTCAGATCTAGAACAAATAGAGGACAGAGGTTGAAGACTCTCCCTAGATGCTGTAGATATCTGGAATACAAGGCTTTGATAGTCCACCTGTGTACCTGCAATCAAGCTCAACATGAAACAGATCAAAGCAATTAGAATATGATCTACTAATCTATGCTAGTGACTGAGGAATTTAGCAACATATATGCAGAATCACAACAACAACAACATATGTGGGATAGAAATAAACTTGCATTAAAGAATATGAAGAAGTTTACAACCAAGCCTTAGCGTTGACATGCATCTCCATGAAACCAGACCTTCTCATCCCCAAAATCTCTGACTCTAGCTCTCTATGCTCTCATCTACTGTCCCTTTATCTATCGAGAAGCCTACTCTCGACATGATTTTGCGCCCACCTAAGAGTACTCTTCAGAAGGCTGTATTTAATCCCAATTCCCAAGCTACTCAATTCTACAATGTTGTTGAAGATCTTGCTCAGGAAACTTGTGCCATGTCTACCTTAGAAGTACTCCAAAGTTGCAACACATAGTGCAAGAACTTGTTGACCACTTTAGGAGCTTTAGACCTGGATAACACTAACTTGATTCATTTCAACGTTGAGAATTATAAAGCTAGATTACCGGATAAGATTTATTTTCAGATCATTACGAAAGTAGTGGGAAAGAAATTATTTCGAACAGTACTAGACGAAGGAGCTTCGACCTCGGTGTTATCTCTGACTTGTTGGAAAGCCCTTATCTCTCCCAATATTGTTACATAACCTACAACCCTTAAAGACTTTGATGGACGGGGTTTCCAACCCCATGGTCTCATATCATCCCTCACGATCGAGCTGGGGGGAAAAACTTTTTCCATCCAAGTAGAAGTGGTAGATTCCCCTTTAGATTACAACCTCCTTCTAGGAAGGAATTGGTTCTATGCCATGACTGCTGTTGCTTCAACAATATTTCGAACGGTCCAATTTCGACATCTAGGGAGAATTGTTATGATTGATCAGCTTGATTTCTGTACACCAGATGTTACTACCTCCATGACTAATAATATTCCCATGTTAGGTCAATCCCCTCCTTACCAGTAGATTGGGGTAGCCATACTGAAGGATTCATCCCTTATGGAGATTTTCCCATCTACTCCTCCTAGCACGGATACCGCGACAGTACATATGATCACCTCATTTGATTATGAGCCTAAGGGAAAAAATGTTGTTGAGTCCACCTCGTTGAGTCCTCATGAAGCTATGTATGACACCATTCAAACCTTTTTCGATGATTGCACTAATGACCTTCATCTAGTGGCTTCATATCCTTACCATTTACCGTACTGGTTAGAACCTTCTCTCTGGTTCTAGACTATCTCTCTGAGACTTTTCCCTCCGATGAGTCCATTATAGAGATCATGAACACAGATGAGCCCATTTGGGAGGATCACCACCATAGATCCATATTCCTCCCCAACACCAGTTTGGGAAGCCATGATTTTGCATCCTTGTTTCCTATTGATATTGTCAACGTTCTGCAAAGTCCTATATTGTTGCAAGATACAGATTCTGAAGGAAACCTTTGCAACATTACTCAGACGAACCCAATTGACATATCAGCCAAGCTTGATGTTATTGAGCACGTTCATGTTGGGTAGAACTACTCCGCTGATGAATCTGAAGCATATAAGGCACTTTTCAAGGAATTTCGTGATATTTTTTCCTAGTCCTATGAAGCGATGACGGGGATTGACCATTCCATTATGGTCCATGATATTAAAACTTATCCCATGGATAAACCTGTCAGGCAGAAACTTAGGCAAGTCCATCCTCAGAAGGCCGCAGCTATTAAAGCTGAGATTGAGAAACTTCTGAAAGATGGTTTTATTTATCCTATACCTCTGATAGAATGGGTATCGAACGTTTTCCATGTTAATAAAAAGCAGGGCACCATTAGAGTCTGCATCGACTTTAGGGATTTCAATAAAGCTTGTCCCAAGCACAACTTTCCTACCTTCCATATCGATCAGATTATCGACAACTGTGCTGGAAGTGTCTTCTTTTCATTCATGGATGGCTTCTCCGGCTACAACCAAATTTAGATATTGCCCTTCGATCAGCATAAGATGGAATTCATTTGCCCATGGGGAACCTTTGCATATAAGAAGTTACCTTTTGTCTTGAAAAATGTTGGAGCCATGTTCCAGCGTGTGATGTCCTATGCATTTCACGACATTAAACATGTTGTTGAACCGTACCTTGACGACCTCCCTGATCATTCACAGCGATGGGAGGAATAGCCTGGTCATCTTAGAGACATATTCCTGAGATGCTGTCATTATAATATACGACTCAGTCCACATAAATGTTTTTTTTTGCGTTGAGACAGGACGTTTGCTTGGATTTGTGGTATCCAAAGATGGCATCCGGATCAATCCTTTGAATATTTCCACTATCATTAATCTACCAGCCCCAACCAACCTCCTTGAACTCCAAAATTTGCAAGGGAAGGCAAACTTTCTCCACCGTTTCATGTGCAATTTCGTAGAGAAAATGCACGGTTATATGCGTCTCCTAAAGAAGAACACTCCATTATTATGGGATGACCAGGCCCAACACGCCTTTGATAATCAAGCACGCTCTGACTCATTCACCCATGATACACCCCCTGTATTATTCAAAGGACTTTCTCTTGTATATTGCTGCCTCCGCTACTACCATCGCCATGGTTTTAGTGGAGGACAATCTCCACGTTTAGGAGCACATGATTTATTACGCCAGTAAGAATCTTATTGATTCTAAAACCCATTATTCAAATGTGGAGAAGTTAGCATTGGCCATGGTCATTGCTATGCAAAAGTTTCATCACTACATTCTACTCCGCACTACCACCGTATTTGCAGACCAGAACCCGATGTATTACATTTTGACTCATCAGGTACTCAGGGGAAAGTACTCCCATTGGATCGTCATCCTTCAGGAGTTCGATCTAGATTTTGCCAAGGCCACATCAAAGAAATCCTTGGTTTTTGCAGAGCTTATGTGTGATCTTCCTTGTGCTACAATAGAATCTGAGCCCAGTGATTCATTTCCGAATGAATTCCTGTTCTTGATTAGCACTACTGATCCTTGGTATGGAGATTTGCTGATTTATCTCTAGACCCAGTGTTTTCAGCCGCATTTATCTCGCGATGATCACCATCGTATTCGTCACCACGTGAAGTACTATATTATCTTGAATGATACCTTGTATAGACGTGGGATTGAATCCATTCTCCGATGATGCCTCACCCATGAGGAGGCTGAACATGTGTTACATGATTGCCACTTTGGAGCATCTGGCGGTCATTTATCTGGGATGGCCACAACCCAAAAAATCCTTCGCGCTGGCTATTTCTGGCCTTCTATCTTTAAATACTGTCATGAGGCTATTAAGAAATGCCCACCTTGTCAACATTTTTATCCTAAAACTTGAACCCATCCTGCTCCGCTTCACCCCATCATTGCTGTTGGCCCATTCGCCAAATGGGGGATTGACTTCATGCATTGTAATCCTACCTCAGCTGGGTGTTGAAATATTGTAACTTCGAAGAATATTCTATATGTATCTTTTGTTGTCCCCGATGGTCCTACCGGGAGAACCACTTGTATTATCTTGTACCCCGATGCTTCTAATCGAAAGAACTAATAAGAGTCATGAGGTTGTCCCCTCTATTTGTAAATGTGGGTCATTAGCACCCCAGTGTGGTTACTTGAGCTTACATGTGTAACTCGAGCCTACATTATTAAATCAAGCCTACATGTCAGATGAGTTAATTCAAGTGAACGGATGAATATAAATAGAGGTGTGGTGCTCCTCATTTGAGACACACACACTCTCACTTGTGTAGTGCATTAGTGGAGAAGAGAAGTAGCTGGAGAAGGAGGAGGATCAGGCTTTGATCTCCTTGTTGGTTTTATCTTTTATCTTTTGGGGCATCTATATTGAGGAATCTTTTGCTAGGTTTTTCCCAGGATAAATCTTTGTGTTCTCCTTTTGTATGGTTGTGCTTGTTTATCTTTCAGTGATCCTGTTTATATGCTTTTGTTATGAAATCGAAATGAAATACTAATGATCTAGCTTAGCATATGAAAATTTAACATGGTAACAGAGCCACCCTGAAAGAAGACATTGTGCAGGTAAAGCATATAGGTATTCTTATTTTTTGGGTCTCTATCCATGATCGATTAGCAAAATAAGGCTAGACTGACTCTCCATTGAAGGGCGCATCTTTCTGTCGAAGCAGAATTTGATTCCGAGCATTTTCAGTTTTGGTGCGGAAAATTAGGGCTTTCTACAGAAGAAGAATTTTTGAGTGAGCCCAGCATAGGATTTTTCTTCCCATCAAAATCGAAGTTTAGAGACCTGGATCAAGAAATTTGGTTGGGTGAAACTCCGGGAAAGTCAAACCCTAGTTTGACCCCGATCTGGAAAAACCCTAAATACTAAAACTACTAGGTTTTGGTACATTCGATATATCCTGAGATTGGAGAAGAATCAAGAGTTGAAAATTACAGATGCCGAAGAAAAAATCCTGATTTACACTGTGTCCAAAATGCAGCCTCATATTCTCTATATTTTGGGAGATATGATCCCTCCTCGTTAGGGTTCCAGCCTCTTCCAGAATTCATCCCTAAACAGGACACCTGGGGAGAATTGCTGTAGCATGGGATACAGAGGTCCAAATGGAATTCCTGAAGATGTTCCAAAAAGAGAACGGACTTTACATTTTGTGGTCTGAATTTCTGAACCTGAAGATGAACCAATGACATGTGGCATGCCGTACAACTTTACTGTTCTGAATAGTCCTGTAACAGGTGACCTTGGGAAAATGATAATAAATCCCAATTGGTGAAACCAATTATGATCAAAACTATGGTGTTAGATCAGGCACATGTTAGGTTACCTCAGTACTAAATTTTAGACACATAGGAGTATTCAATTCGAATATATCATAGAAATAGTAACAAACATTTCTGCAGAAGAAATTGGAAAACTAGGGCTTCCTGTTTCGGGAGCTTCCCTCCACTGTTTTCAGAAAAGGAGTACATTGGACAGCTCCATTTGAAGAGATATATATTTCTATCCAATCAAATCTGAAAGATCCAAAGTTTTGAAAATTAGGGTTTCTCTGACAAACCCTAGATCAGCGAGCTCCGGAAGCAGGACAGACACCTCAAATCGGTAAGATCTAATCTTTTGCTATTTGCATTTGAGGTTCTCATTTCAAAGTGATCTATCACATCAGCTTGATGATAAGCTTGGTGAAGTTGAAAAATTCCAAGCATGGAAGTATTTGATCTCTTTGAAGAAAATGAATTGGACACCTACATGAGTAGAGAGGTTCCAGTTCTAGAGGGAGATGAGCTTCAAAGCCTTACACAAGAAGAACTTGATCAAGGCCAAGAAGATCATTGTTGATTCAATCACAAATCAACTTGTACCACAAGTGTCTTCCCTAAAGACACCGAAGATGTTTGATTCCTTGATCAAGCTATTTGAAGATAAGAACATAATTTAGAAGATGGATTTGAGAAAATAGTTGAATAATGTGAAGATCCAGAATGCATAACATCTTGAAGCGGTAGAAGAAGAAGAAGAGAATGGCCTCCCATGATCATGGGATTCATTCATGTGAGAAATGTGTGCCAAAAGGAAGTGATTACTTTCAATTGACTCTGGGACGAAAAGAAGCTTGTCTCATAAGAAGAGAAGAAGAAATATGGGAGCAAATTGAAGATCAATCTCTCACCATTCAAAGAAGATCCCTCAAGCAATGAGGAATATGAAGAACTCAATTCTTGACGAACCTCTTATCCATCCTATCATTTGGATAAGAAATGATGATTTCATGGATGAAGAAGATGATGAAGCAGAATGATCAAGGAGTCTACCCACGAAACAAACAAAAGATAAGTATTCAATTGTCATTTAATGATATTGTTTTGTTATGCATTTGATTATATTCAGTTGATGTGTTGTTTGCATGCATGTGATGGGTAAGTAGCTCATGGTTCTATACAAATCTCCATTGTTACTTATCTAGAATGAAACCTATTTTCTGACATATTGGATTAGTGCACAATCTCAATGATGTCATGGTAGAGATGGAAGGCATTTAGAAAGTTTCTGTGAGATATGGATGAATGTTGTATTGGCTAAATAGTTGCATGATGCATAAGAATTTGTCATTATGCATATGTAGTTCTAACCATGCAACTGGTGCATTTGAATTGTAGGAAAGGTTCTGTACAACCTCCTAAAAGAAAAGAAGGATGAGATTTGCTTCGAAGAACAAGTGATGACAATTCAATAAACATGAATCTAAAGCTCCCAGGGTCAGAGACACCATGATGAAAGAAAGAGCTTTAAAGAGCGGTAGATCCACCTCGAAGGATGAAGACCACCATGAGTATGAGAGATAACTCAAGATGAAGAAAAAAAATGCTATGAAAGAAGCTATGATCAAAGAATAACAGTTGATTATGAGGAATGATGTATATGATATGATTTCGGGACATAAAGGGAAGTACGTAGTATCTTCCATATGGATTTGCAAGAACAAGTGTACAAAGCAAGAATCATGATTTGACTCAAAAAGAATAGACTATGACATGACATACTCTATTGACCAGTATATATCAAGCATATAATCACCTATACAGAATGAAGAAGGAAGATAATACTCCACTTCAGGGGGAGTGACTACAAAATATATCTGAGTTTGACATGGTATGACATGATGGACAACTTCTTGATGGATCGAGACTTTACCAAGAGTAAAGTGGGTTCCAACCTTCAAAGTTGAATGCATAAGACTAGGATATGTTGATGATATGACAAGACGAACTCATGGAAGATGTTATGATGATGTTTGGGATATAGTACTCAAACAACAAATCAAGCATGTGGTATCTTACAAATGGATTTGCAAGATAAAATATGTCACTGATAGAAGTAAGGAAAGACTTGTGGCTAAAGGTTTCTATAAAAAAGATGGAATTAATTTTGAAGAGACACTTACTCTAGGAAGCAAGGTACACTTCCTTCAGAACTATGATGGTAGTTGCTTCCATGATGAAGTAAAGACAATCCTTCCTTAATGGTATGATTGGGGAAGAGTTTTACATCAAAAGGATTTGAAGTTGAAGACAGATGGACTCATATATGTAAGTTGAATAAGGGCCTCTATGGCATGAAGCAAGCTCCCAGAGCTTGGTATGGCAGTTTCCTATCAATTATGGGTTTTACCAAGAGTAAAGCTAATCCTAACCTTTATCTCAAGGTTGTAGAAGATGAACCTGTCATCCTATTATTATATGTGGATGACTTATTCTTGACAAGGAGGGAGAAACAGATCATGGAAAGCAAGAAGAAACTAGCAGAAGAATTTGAGATGAAAGACCTTGGGTTAATGCACTATTCCCTAGGTCTAGAATATGACAAAGTTCAGAAGAAATATTTCTCAACCAGGGAAAGTATGCGATAGAGATATTGAAGAGATTAAATATGTTGGAATGCAAAGCCATGGCCACACCCATGGACTCCAACCTGAAGCTGTTTGATGATGACTCATCAGAGTTAGTAGATGTGACTCATTATAGATAGATCATTGGGTCATTGATGTACTTAACAAATACTAGACCAGACATTTGTTTTGCTGTGAACACCTTAAGTCAATATCTTGTTCAACCAAGATGGGTTCACCTAGTAGCTGCAAAACATGTGATGAGATATCTGAAAGGGACTATAGACCTTGGTATATACTATGATGGTAGCCATGACTATATATTGTATGGCTATACAGATACAGATTGGGTTGGAAGTATCTCAGACAGGAAAAGCACATCAGGTAGATGCTTTTGTTTGGGGTCTGCTATGAGTTCATGGTTTAGCAGGAAACAGTCCAGTGTTTCTCTTAGAAAAACAAAAGCAGAATACATAGCAGATTTCTCTGCTAAGTTGTGAAGCCATATGGCTTCAGAAGCTGATATCAGGTCTCCTTGACCTGAAGATGGATACTACATTGATTCTATGTGATAACGAGAGTTGTGATAACAGAGAACCCTGTGTTTCGTCGTAACACATAGAAATCCGATATTTATACATACAAGATAAAGATGCAGATGATGATGTTTCAGTATTCCCATACTGAAGATATAGATGATGCTTTCAGTATTCACATACTGGAGATACAGATGGTGATAGTTCAGTATTCACATACTGAAGATGTAGATGATGATGGTTTAGATGGTGATGTGCTGACGAAGCCTCTGTCCCGAGTAAAGTTCGAACACTTTCGAGACAAGCTTGGTGTGGTTTGGAAAGACCTTCCTTGAAAGGGGGAGTATTGATGTTGCAATGGGATTGTATCATCCTGGGACATATGTCCAGAAGTGATCTAGAGACCTCAGTCTTCGAGAATGAAGAGGGATTGTATCATCTTGGGGCATATGTCCAGAAGTGATCCGGTGACCTCGGTCATCAAGAATGTAGAAGGATTGTATCATCCTTGAACTTTGGTGTAGAACGGATCCAGTGAACTTCAGTCATTGAGAAGGTGGTAGGATTGTATCATCCTTGGACTTTGGTTCAGAACGGATCTGATGAACTTTGGTCATCGAGAAGGTGGCAGGATTGTATCATCCTTGGACTTCGGTTCAGAACGGATCTGGTGAACTTTGGTCATCGAGAAGGTGGCAGGATTGTATCATCCTTGAACTTTGGTTCAGAACGAATCCAGTGAACTTCGGTCATCGAGAAGGTAGTAGGATTGTATCATCCTTGAACCTCGGTTCAGAATAAATCCGATGACTTCGGTACTCGAGAACGTGTGTTGATCCCGTAATTCCAATAGGAAGGACTGTCTGAGTTCCACATCTGTGTTGATCCCGTAATTTCGAAAGGAAGGATCGTTAGTAACTCCGTAAAGACCTAAATCCCGTAATTCCGAAAGGAAGGATCATTGAATTGATCCCGTAATTCCAATAGGAAGGATTGTCTGAGTTCCACAGATGTGTTGATCCCCTAATTCCGAAAGGAAGGATCGTTAGTAACTTCGTAAAGACCTAAATCTTGTAATTCCGAAAGGAAGGATCGTTGGTAGCTCCATAAAGACTTGATCCCGTAATTCCAATAGGAAGGATTGTCTAAGTTCCACAGATGTGTTGATCCTGTAATTCCAATAGGAAGAATTATCTGAGTTCCACAAATGTGTTGATCCCGTAATTCCAAAAGGAAGGATCATTAGCAACTCTGTCCTAAATCCCGTAATTCCGAAAGGAAGGATTGTTAGTAGCTCCGTAAAGACTTGATCTCGTAATTCCAAAAGGAAGGATCGTCTGAGCTCCAAAAATGTGTTGATCCCATAATTCTGAAAGGAAGGATCGTTAGTAACTCCGTAAAGACCTAAATCCCGTAATTCTGACAGGAAGGATCATCTGAGTACCATAGACATGTTGATCCCGTAATACTAAAAGGAGGATCATGTTGATGTTTTGATGATGATGATGTTGATGTTTTGATGATAATGATTTTATGATGATGATGATGTACTGATCGAAAGATCAGAGTGTGATGATGATGATATTTTGATGTTTTGATGATGTTGAATGTTTTGATCATAATGATGTTTTGATGATGTTGATGTTTTCATGATGATGATGATGATGATTTACTGATCAAAATATCAGAGTATGATGATGATGTACTGATCAAACAATCAAGAATATGATGATGATGATGTACTAATCGAAAGATTAGAGTGTGACGATGATGATGATCAGTATGTGATGATGATGACATATTGATCAAAAGATCAGAATATGATGATGATGGTGCTGATCACGATGTTTCTAATCAGAATGTGATGATGTTGCTGATCAAAAGGTCAAAATGCTGAAGATGTCTTTGCTGATCAAAAGAGCAAACTGCTAAAGATATTGCTGATCAAAATGCTGAAGATATTGGTGATGATCGAAAGGTCAAAGTGATGAAGATGTTGCTGCTGATCGAAAGGTCAAAGTGTTGAAGATGTTGCTAATCGAAAGGTCAAAGTGCCAAAGATGTTGCTGATCGAAAGGTTAAAGTGATAAATATGTTGCTGCTGATTGAAAGTTCTAAGTGCTAAAGATGTTGCTGATCGAAAGATCAAAGTGTTGAAGATGTTGCTGATCAAAAGGTAAAAAGATGCTGATGTTGATTAAAGAGTTGCTGTCGTCAAATATTGAAGATGAAGACTATATGATGTTGAAAAGCTTCCAATGATTTATAGATGTGTTTCCCTGATGATGTTGATGATGTCCTCTCCTACTATTGTTGTTGTTGATGTTGTTGTAGAATACCCTTCTCGTTAAGGGGGAGTGTTGAAATATTGTAACTTCAAAGCATATTCTATATGTATCTTTTGTGGTCCCAGATGGTCCTACCAGGACAACCACTTGTATTATCTTGTACCCCGATGCTTCTAATCGAAAGAACTAATAAGAGTCATGAGGTTGTCCCCTCTATTTGTAAAGGTGGGTCATTAGCACCCCAGTGTGGTTACTTGAGCCTACATGTGTAACTTGAGCCTACATGATTAACTCGAGCCTACATGTCGGATGAGTTAATTCAAGTGAACGGATGAATATAAATAGAGGTGTGGTGCTCCTCATTTGAGACACACACACTCTCACTTGTGTAGCGCATTAGTGGAGAAGAGAAGTAGCTGGAGAAGGAGGATAATTAGGCTTTGATCTCCTTGTTGGTTTTATCTTTTATCTTTTGGGGCATCTATATTGAGGAAGCTTTTGCTGGGTTTTTCCCTTTAGGGTTTTCCCAGGATAAATCTTTGTGTTCTCCTTTTGTATGGTTGTGCTTGTCTATTTTTTAGTGATCCTGTTTATATGATTTTGTTATAAACTCGAAATGAAATACTAATGATCTAGCTTAGCATATGAAAATTTAACACCGGAGGGCATGGTTACATCATCGTAGCCATGGATTATTTCACAAAATGGGTTGAGGCCATGCCTACATATGAAGAAGATGGTAATATTGTTGGTCTCTTCTTGTTCAATCATATCATAGCTAGATTTGGAGTTCTGCAATCCATCTTCACTGAACATAAATCTCATTTCCATAATCAAATGATGGAGGAATTGAGTGCCAAGCTAGGTTTTCGCCATGAAAACTCTACGCCATATTATCCGCAAGCTAATGGTCAGGTAGAGGCCATTAACAAAGTTTTGAAAACTATTCTTTGTTAGATGGTTGGAGATCATAAATCCAATTGGAACCTCGTTCTTTTTTCTGCTCTTTGGGCTTATCAGAATTTCATGAAAACAACTACTGGTTTCATGCTATTCTAGCTTGTTTATGGAGTTGAAGCTGTCTTGCCGATCCAATGTTAGATTCCATCTTTAAAACTTGCCATCGAACTTCTCTCGGACACTTCCGCAGAGGAAGAGAGATTTCTGTGTTTGAATAACCTTGATGAGACTCATAGAGATGATGCCTTGGCTAATGAGGCACATAATAAATGCGTCAAGGTGCACTATGATAAATCTGTCTAGCCTCGTGTTTTCAATGAGGGTGACCTAGTATTGACTTATGACTAGAGATATGACAAACTAGGGAGTGGTAAGTTCGAGTCCATGTGGTATGGACCTTTCATTATTTCTAAGGTGTTAGAGAAAGGAGCTTATGAGCTCGTTGATTATGATGGAATCCCTTTGGGGAAACCTCGCAATGGGTTGTACCTGAAAAGGTCCTATGCCTAGGTCTGCTTGGACAATATATTGTATATATGTATATTGATTGACTTTCAATGTGCTGTTAGTATTTTCAAGATGGTTTTGAGTTTTAGTGTTTGCATCTATTTATACCATGTTTTGGTCATGCAGATGGCTTTCTACGGCTTCACTGATGGTTCTTACCACCACACCTTGAATCTCGCCTCGGCTGCTTGGGTTCTCTATTCCCTAGCTGAATATTTGGTTAGTTCAGGAGCAGTTTGCACATGTCCCGCTACTAATAACATCACTGTGTATGAATAAATCATCAGTCTCTTGACTGAAGCTGCCTCCCAAGATGTCCGTGATCTAGTAGTCTTGATGGAATCATAGCTCGTGTTTTGTCATTTGAACCATGTCTACACCATTAGGAGCCCGGTGCTCCTTCGCCTCTTCCAGAGGGTATGTTTTTTAGAAAGGTCATTTGGAACCATTACCTATAGGAATATCCCAAGGGAACATAGTGTAGTAGTTGACTCATTGGCTAATTACATCCTAGATTGGCATATTGCCCATTCATGACGTTAAATCAAACATGGTACATTGTAAATAAACATTTGAAGACACATAAGACTCATAGAAAATGCATTGGTCCATTTGAAACGTATAAACACCATGTAAAAGTCTGTATATATATATATATATATATATAGAAATTTTTACAAAAAATAGGTCCCGAGACCTCATCTTAAGCATGTAAGATTTCAGGAAAAATCATCATACAAAATCCTGAAGCTATCAGCTTTCAGTATACGTGTCTCATACACTAATGGTGCTCGTGATAGCACATCATTGCTCGAGCCACCCTACATAGCAGCCTGCTGAATCTGCCCGATACTCCCGCTATAAATCTCTGATATCTAGTCGGGAGGTCATCTATGTCAGCATCTAGGATGTCTAGAGTCAACTTCTCCAGGTTCTCCTCCAAATCCTTGGTGATGTCATCACCCTATGGTATGAAGCGAGCTCTGGCTCACCTATCCAATGGAGATGCTCCTCCAGGCCTCGCTGCTCCAACATCTACATGAGAACATATAGGTCTCGTCGCTTATCATAAAAAATATAAATATTTTAAAAACATAAAAACATTGTCCATTTTAGGATTTCTTGCTTCTTACCGATGTCACCCCACTGCCCTCTAGGTGGGAGTGGTAGGTCAGGATCTCCTGTAAAGTCTGTGCCTACATAGGCATATTCCTTGACCATGAGCATCTGATCCCGCATCCATTTGAAGAACGGATCACCGAAATTCACTCTGCCCCTACCCGCTCTTGTGCGAGCCATGACCTAGACCCACCTTAGCATACGGGGGTCCCGTGCTCTCAGACTTCGAAAAGTCACATAGGGCCTCATCTGTGGGACCCGCTCAAAGAAGAAGAATGCTAAGATGGAACCAAAGCCGAATTGCTTCAACTCTCCCTTCCGACATTTAGTCAGCTGATCCTTGAAGATTGGAAGCATTTCTTTCACCCAGTTGAACACCGTAGGTGCCATAGCCTCTATGTCATACAACATGTGTGCCCTGGAATCCTAGTGCACACCCTAGCTCTCGGCCACCCTCTGCATGGTGAAAAGAATGATCTGTAGAGCCCTATCTGCCATTCCCCTGATGGGGATCTTTTTCCCCGATGTACCTGTACCTGGTGCACAATGCCGATCTATAAGCTCTTTGGTGGTGATGTCCCCGCCACGGGAGCTTGTCAGTGAGATGGGGGCACCCCGTCTCAATAGACCAGTTAGGAAGTAGATATCCTCTACCTCCACTGTAAGTATATGTTCCCCCACCTCGAAATACTGCTATTCTGGATTCCACATTTGCAGTATGTGTTCCAGTAATCTCTCGTGGGACACCATGCTTGGAGTCTGGAATAACTTTAAAAGTCCACAGTCCCATAGTGTGGCAATGCAACCCACATTTATTTCAGCAGCAACATCCTCATTATCATGTGTTCTTTCCTTCCATATCTGCATATTTTGAGTCACCTAGACCTGCCAAAAACAACAATGGTATGCATTAGAATCATCCTTGAGTCATTGGAAATCAAAAGAATGAATTTTTTCTACCCATATCATTTGTTTAAGTTCTCCACGGTCGACACGGCTTGTGCCCCATTGGAGACAGGCGGTGGCACTGCCTGTCCTCCGTGTTCTTAGCGTGGTTCTAGGGTGGTACCGCGTATCCCATAAGAGGTACCCGCGGTGCCCGCATATTGGGTTTTAGGGCTTGCAATATAGCCCCAATCCCCCCTCCCCAAATCTCAAAATAGAAGATATGAAATGAAATATGAAGGTCTTATATGTTACCTGCAACTGACGGTGCTGAAAACGGACGGTGGAAACTCCCGGTATCAGCTGTGGAAGATCTGGCTAGAAAATGCTCCAAGTGCTCTCTGCTAGAGGTAAATAGTGAAATGTTTTGATTTTTTACTATTTACTTGATTTATATAGACATTTTTGGGTCTTATTTACTATAGTTTTGATATAAAATTATATTTGAGTCAAAGTTCATTTGTCATAATCCCTTAATGTTGGTCTTAAATGCATTTAACACTTGTTTCTAAGTCGTCTACAGGATAATAGAACTTTAGTAAGAAGCTTTGGAAAGTTTGTTTATGGATTTTTTGTACTTTCACAAAATGGGAAAGGTCATCAAGAGTTTATTACGACACTTTTTCATGCTCATTAAAAATCTAGTATCAAAGTTCCGAGCCCATTTCAAGTTTCTTTCCAGGCACATAAAATACAACATTGTGTAAAGAAACGTCATGGAGTCCTCTTTCCACCTCTTTTTCAAGCTCCTTAAACACGAAAAATTCATCGAGTCCATTTACAATTCTTTCCAGGCTTGTAAAATGTGTCATTGTGCAAAGAAACCCTATGGAGTTCTCTTTAAACCCTTTTCAGGCTCCCTAAATACGAAAATATTGTCGAGCAATCTTGTCTTCTTCACGCTCGTTAAATTATTTGAAGAGTTGTCTGTCTGACAGTAGGTTATCTCTTTTTCGGTTCGGATTGGACAATTTACAAAAAAGGATCACTCCAGCCAATGATGACTAGAAGAGTTCTCTAGGGTATGATTTTGCACTTTTTCGAGCCTTAGAGACTAAATCATATGAAAAAGGACCCCTTTGGAGTTTTATTTCATATTCGTTCAGACTCTCTAAACATGAACGATACCGAGTTTTATTTCGGTGGACTTGTTAAATTAAACATTGAGAGACCCATTTTGGGAACGAACCCCTCCTCTCTCAGGTTTGTAAAACATATGAGTCTGGACTTGTCTTCTGACAAGCTATATCGAGTGTTTGTTACCCTCTTTGAACTCGTAAAACTGAAAAGAGGCACTCATCAATCATGATGGCGGAAATGGGAAGGGAATCATTTTGTAAATAATGGCAGTTGTTTGTCGTTACCTTTGAACATGGCACTTGTCTGCACAATCATGTCAGTCAATTGGGTATTCAGCTGATCTCCATGTCGATCCACTTTCATGAGTCATGTCAATCCTTTGAGTCTTTCAAAAGAATGCATTGTCCATTGTCGCATTGTGTGTCTGTCCTGTTTAGTCATGCTACCAAGTCTTTTGTCATGCCGCTTGATGTTCAAAGTAGATCCGAAGAAGTTTTACTTGTGTAGTCTACATAGTCTTTGTGTCAGTATCTTTGAGTCAGTCATATGGTTACTACATTCACATCATTCTAGAACTATGTTCTGAGTTTCGTGTCATCGATGTTGGACTCATCATGGACCTCCTTCGACGAGACTTTTCCTGTTGACATCAGCTCATCATTCGGGAAATAGTATTAGAAACAATATTTAGTACCTTGAGATCTGTATGCTTTAATGATAGATTCTCTCACTCTTGAGATAGGTTCACATCATTGACCTTTGATCAATAGAATTGACTGGGTGTTCAACATCAAGACATCTATTCACACTCAGTAGGTTGTACTAGGGTACCTTGGGAATCATTGGCATTAATGGTGATCTCCCTCACACTTGTTAATGGTTCACATCATTGCCTGGTAATTAAGTGGTTTGTACCATGTTCAACTTCAGATCATTGTAATCACATGGATATAATCGTACTTTGTGGAAGATGAGACGAAGACCCTGGGTATTTTTTTAAAGTGCTCATTGCTTTTTCCCCAGGATGCGATGGAGTTTTGTACATCTAGCATGGATCCACATTTGTATTGTCGTGTCTATGCTCAAATTTGCGTCAGTATGACATAGATCTACGTTGTATGTTTGGTAGCTATGTCCAAGTTTGAGTCCTCTATCACATGGATCTACACTGTATTCTAGTAGCCATGCTTGTTTATTCCTCTCATGGATCTGCCTTGTATTGGTCTGCAACCATGAGTTTGGTTACTTGTGTCTATGAGTCAACATACTGATGTACTAGAGATGCCTACTTGACAACATTCTTCGATTGAGACGACATTTTCATCTTGTGGCGACGACTTGTTCTCAAAGCTCTCGTTTATTGTATCCCTCTAAGACTCATGCTTTGGGGGGCATCCTGTTATAAAAAAATCCTGTCACCATCATGTGATAAGACATTTGAAATACCTACTTGCCCTAAATCCCAGATTCTAGAGTGGAAACTAAATGGTTTATCATTAATCTTTCATACAAATTCCCAGCATCGTGGATGCCCCTTTATCCAAGAGCGGTATCCCTATTCGCACTGCCCATCATCTATTGCCCATAAGCGGTTCCACCGCTTATTGTCCTTGGCCACTACTTATTGTCCTTGGTCCATAAGCTGTTATTACTAGAACTGCTATGTCATAGAAGGAGAAATGCATTACCCTGGGTAAAAATGGAAAAATAGAAGTTTCTTGAGGCTTCTAGATGTAAAGCCTCGTGTCCTACCTTATCCTTATTGTTGTGGGTTGGTTTATCTTGAGATCCCTCATCCTAGGATCTTAGAAACCACCTCACCCACTAATTTCTAAACCTACTCTATCCATTAAAGCCTTATAAATAAGAGCTCATAGCCATGTTTGAGGGGAGAACACTGGAGGTATTGTTATGCTGTTGGATTGATCATTGGCCCAAGATCATTTGGAGAGAGCATAGAGAGCTAGAGTCAGATATTTTGGGGATGAGAATGTCTAGTTTCATGGAGATGCATGTCAACACTAAGGCTTGGTTGTAAACTTCTTCATATTATTTAATGTAGGTTGATTTCTGTCCCACATATGTTGTTGTTGTTGTGATTTTGCATATATGTTGCTAGATTCCTTAGTCACTAGCATAGATTAGTAGGTCATATTCTGGTTGCTTTGATTTGTTTCATGTTGAGCTTGATTGCAGGTACATAGGTGGACTATCAAAGCCTTATATTCTAGATATCTACAACGTCTAGGGAGAGTATTCAACCTTTGTCCTCTATTTGTTCTGGATCCGAACCATTCAGACCAGTGGAACACCTTGCTGTCCATAGGAGGTGAAATATTCCAGCTAACAATTGATGATGGAATTCCTAATGCGCAGTTGTTCTAGGTAGAGATTGCATATGACCATTATTCTCCAATCATTCAGTTCTTGGCAACCATAGTTTCCTCGAAGCACCTGTCGATCAATCCAAAGAAGCAGTTGGTAGTGAAGGCTTTGGATTTCCAGCTGATTGTTGGGAAATTATACAAACTTGGACCAGATGAAATATTGCGATGGTGCATCTTACCGCATGAGCAAGGACCTATTCTAGCAGAAGCACATGTAGGAATCGTGGGAGGCCACTATGGAGGAAGGGCTACTATGTGTAAGGTGCTATGCGCTGGATTATGGTGGCCTACTTTGCATAATGATGCGACAGATTATGTGCATATCTACGATGTTTGTCAGTGTGCTGGTAAACCATCACGGTGGGATGAGATGCCGCTTGTGCCACATGTAACTTTACAACCTTTTGATAAATGGGATGTGGAATTTAAGGGGCCAATTAATCCACCAGGGAAGAGGAATGGTGCACGGTACATCATTACAACAACTGACTATCTGACAAGGTGGGTAGAGGCTGTGCCAATTGCAAATTGCACTGCTGTGACAACAATAAAGTTCATATTCAAAAATATTGTGACACGGTTTGGATGTCCCAAGATATTGATGAGTGACCAGGGTAGGCATTTTATCAATTGAATGGTGATAGCACTAACTGAGGAGTTGTAGGTGCAGCATAAGAAGAGCACACCATACCATCCACAGGTGAATGGGACTATCAAGGCCTTCAAAAAAATATTAGAAACTGCGCTTATGAAGGTATGTAATGCTAATCATGATGACTGGGACTTGAAAACTCCAGCAGTACTGTGGGCATATCACACCACTTGTAAAAGGCTGAGGAGACAGACACCGTTCAAATTGGTATATGGGCAAGAAGCATTCATCCCTATGGAATACATTGTTCCTAGTTTGAGTATTGCTACCACGCCTGGCATGGATAATATAGAAGCACTAGAGGAGCACATTGCACATTTGATCCAACTTGAAGAGGACTGCTTTATTATAGGTTTCCACCAACGCATCGAGAAGGATCAACAGAAGGCGTGGTATGATAGCCACATTAAGAATACAAAATTTACCCAGGGTGATTTGGTGCTCCTATACGATAGTAAGTTCATGAAGCATCCAGGTAAGCTACAGATGCATTGGTTAGGCCCATATCTTGTTCATTCAATTACTTCTGGGGGTGCAGTTCAATTACAACAGTTAGATGGAGTGGTAATGTCGAAGCTCGTAAATGGTAGCCGATTGAAAACCTATAGGACAGGGGCGAAAGGACGCACTGTCTGAAGCAGTGCGCAAAAAAAAGGGGGGGGGATATTTAGTTAACGAGTCAATGAGTTAGCAAAGCATAGCCAGTTAGCCATGTAGAATAGTTAAGATGGGTTCGTGTGATAGGAGGAGGTTGCACCGACTAAAGAGGGTTGCGACAAGGTGGTCTATCAAACAAAGGGGATGCAATAAGAACAAGATGGCGAATCTTCCAGAGGCTACGTTAAGTAGATAGAGACACCACATCCAAAAGGGACATGGTTTTTTGGGTACACAAGGTACTCCCAAAAGACCAAACACCTAGAGCAACCACTTCACACAAATAGATCACAGATCAATACACCGATGTTTGTCACATGGTTAAAACCCATGAGAGGGAAATAGTTCACGACCCCAGCCAAATAGCTACTTGGAGAAATTTACTATGCAAAAGAAATAAAGTTACAAATGAGCTTCTCATAATCAATCGATCAACTAGCCAAGAACCCTCCATGCTCTTTAAATAGAGATCATGGACCAATCAGGTGTTAAGCCACATATCAATGGTAGGTATGAGATAAGAGAAATTGAACCGTTGGATCACTTTATGTCTAGAACATATCGTGACCATCGGATCAGAATATTTACAAATGCATACTAATGCATACTAAAGAAACACACTTTACCTAACGAATATATTACACAAGTTGATCTTAACTAACTCCTAAGTGTCTAAATATCCTAACATCCCCCCTTAAGAACAACTTGGGATAGGATTGAAGAATTTACAAAAGTGACACTATTAGGAGAAGGAAGGAGGCATTAGAGCCTATCCCCCCTTAATGACACATTCCTCAAATCCTAACATAGATCAAATTTTAGAAACTTTTCTTCTGTAAGAGACTTGGTGAAGATGTCTGCAACTTGATCATTTGTAGGGAAATAGAGCAGTTCAAGAACATGATCACGAACAATATTTTTGATGAAGTGCATGTGTAACTCAATGTGTTTGTTGCGTTGATGTAGAACTAGATATTTGGCAAGCTTGATGGCACTTTGATTGTCGCACCAAAGTGGAGTAGGCTACTTTTGCTTGAATCCAAACTCTGAAAGGATCTGTCGAAGCCATAAAGATTCCTGAATGGCATTAACTGCAGCTCAATATTCTACTTCTGCTAAAGAAAGAGCAAGAGCTTGTTGTTTCTTACAAGCCCAAGTGACAGGTCCAAATACCAAGCTGAAAACATAACATGTAGTAGACTTTTGATCATTAGGATCACCGACCCAATCTGAATTAGTGAAAACAACCAATAAAGGTTTCCCCCCTGTACTGTAATGAATCCCAAATTGAATTGTACCTCGAATATATCGAAATATTCTTTTTGCTGTTTTCTAATGACTTTCATGAGGTGTTTGCATATAAATGAAACATGACCAACAACAAAGGAAAGGTTAGGACGGGAATGAGTCAAGTATAAGAGACTACCAACAAGCTGACGATACAAGGTGGCATCTACTTCAGGTGAAGTACAAGTGGCAGAAAGTTTGACTCCAGACTGAAAGGGAGAAGGGGCTGGTTTACAATCTTCCATGTGAAAGCGACAAAGAAGGTCACAAGCATACTTAGACTGGGAAATAAATATTCCTTCTTTGGTTTGCAAGACTTGGAGACCAAGAAAATAATGCAAATTTCCTAAGTCTGAAATTTCAAAATTTTGCTTAAGACTGGATTTCACATGGGTTAAAAGTTTAGGGTCACTACCAGTAAGGATAAGATCATCAACATAAAGAACAAGTATGATGAGATGGTTTCCTACTTTATTGGTATATCCATTGGGGTTAGAAATATCATCCAGAAAAACTAGTGTCAAGGAGAAAGCTATCCATTTTGGCATACCAAGCTCTAGGAGCTTGCTTAAGGCCAGATAAGGACTTCTTAAGGCGACAAACAAGGCTAGAGTTATTCTGAACATATCTAGGAGGTCTTTCCATGTAAATTTCCTCCTATAAATCACCATGTAAGAAGGTAGACTTAACATCCATTTGATGGACTTCTCAGTTATGTAAGGCTGCAAGGGAAAGAACAAGGTGGATGGAGTTCATTTTTGCGACAGGAGAAACGGTTTCATTGTAGTCAATCCCTTCAACTTGGGAAAAACCTTTGGAAACTAACCTTGCCTTAAGTATTTCAACACTTCCATCTGATGCATACTTAGTTTTGTAGACCCATTTACATTTGACAAGTTTTCTTCCTTTTGGAAGAGGAACAAGATCCCAAGTATCGTTCGCCATTAAGGAACGATATTCTTCATCCATAGCTGCATCCCAATCTGGATTTCTTGAAGCTTATGCAAAAATTTCTAGATAATGATTCTCAAAAACTTGAGCCAAAAGAGATGAGGATCGCTGAAACTGAGAATGTGTTCGATGTTATTCTCTAGGATCACCAGCAATATCACCAGCTCATTCACATGTTGAACAGACCCATTGAGGAAGCATTGGTGTTGGTGCAACTAAAGGAACATGAGTAGGAGGAGGTGGATTTTCATCCTCACTATCATCATCAGAAATTGGAGTTGGAAACTTGTCAAGGAATTTGGAAGTAGAAGAAGGCACAATCGCTGAATTAGGCTCGTAGGCCAAAGATTGCACACCCACAAAGTTAGGCTCACATGCCAAGAGATTTTCATCAAATTTAACATCTCTTCTAATGATTATATCATGAGAATGTGGCTGAAGAAGTCTATAACCTTTTACATATTTAGAATATCCAAAAATATGCACTTTTCACTTTTAGGATGCAATGCTTTCTGTTTTTTATCTAGAATGTGAGCCCATGCTTCACTTCCAAACACACGGAAGTGACTTACATCTGGTTTAATTTTACTCCATGATTCTTTCGGTGTTATACCTTGTAAAAAATTAGTGGGTGTGTGATTAACTATGTAATTTGCACAATTTATGGCCTCAGCCCAATATTGAAGGCTTAGTCCCTTAGATTGGATCATACAATTAGCCATTTCTTTTAAAGTGCGGTTATTCCATTCAGCTACACCATTTTTGTGTGGTGTATATGGAACAATGTGTTGTTGTTGGATTCCTTGTTCAGTGTAGAAAGTAGTGAACTTTTTGTTTACATATTCTCCTCCATTGTTAGATCTTAACTTAATAATTTGATGACCATATTGTTTTTCAACAAGGGCCTTGTAGGACAAGAACATGTTAAATACTTCGCTCTTAAGTTTTAGGAAGTAAAACCAAGTGCGTCTGAAGTAGTCATCAATGAAAGTTAAGAAATATTTGAAACCAGAAAAAGAAGCAGATGAAAGAGGACCACACAAGTCACTATGCATAAGCTCCACGGGAACCGAGGCATGCCAAGAGGCACGTTTGTCAAAATTGTCTCGATGATGTTTTTTGAGTACACAATCGGAACAAACACCATCTTTGAAAGATACATTCAGAAGAATAGTAACCATATTGTCTTTACATAGTTGTTGCAATGACTACTAATTTAAGTGACCAAATTGCTCCTGCCAAAGTTTGCTCAAGTTATCACTATGAGCAACAAAAACTGAAGGACAAGGTGATGACCCAAAGTTGTTAAATTTGTACAACCTGGTAATATCATCAACAATTTCGGTAGCTAGGAAATGTTGAGGATCTTTAAAATCCTTGATTACAACTTGGTGAGGTGTAAACATTACAGTTTTACCTTCACTAGAATGAGTGATTTGATAGACTGTACAAAAATTGCAGGAAATTCTTGGAACACATAGTACATCACTAAAATGACCATTTTATACTGGAACTATTCCAGATCCTACCACAGTTAGACAACTATCATCACTAACAAATATTTCTTTGGTGTTACATTCATGCATAGTAGAAAAGATGGCTTGATCCTTAGCCATATGATAAGATGCTTTAGAATCAATGAGTCATTCATTTGAAGTAGAAGAAGAAGATGCAGTATAAGTGTAACCAGAAGCACAAAGTGCATGTCCATGAGAGGTAGATCCTGAAGATGAATCTAGGCTGATGTGGTGCTTCTTCATTGCTGCTTCCAAGACTTCCATATTCTTGAAACACTTAGATTCATCATGATTATCTTTCCCACAAAAATTGCAATGACGCATAGTCTTCTTTCCTTTTGGCTTGGATCCTTTGTCATTTTTTTAAAGAAGGAGCTGATTGAGAGGGTTTGGGACCTTTGTTTGGATTATTATTACAAAAATTTTGTTTCTTGGGAGCCTTGGACTTTTCTTTCTATTGGGACAATAAGGCTTTCCTAGATGTATCTTCATTGTTAATTATTCCAATATGAATGAGCTTATCTTGCTCTCTAATTAAGGAATCACTAAAGGATTCAAGACTAGGCTCTTGATAGCTAGCTACAGTCAAGGATTCTTTCATGGAGTAAAATGTAGATACAAAAATAGAATATGCAGGTCCAAGTTTGGAAAGAATATGATACATACATTGTTTGTCTTCTTTCTTAATCTTGTATTCTTCACATAAGATTCTAAGAGTTTTATACTTAGATAAATAGTCTTGAATGCATGAGAAATCACTTGGATTCAAATAAATCAACTCATTCTTAAGTTGATGACCTCGAATTTCATTGTTTTTACCAAACACAGATTCCAACTTTTCCCAAGCTTTATCAAGTTCATCAATTCCAGATATGTGGAATCACAAATCAGTAGAGATTGACATTCCAATCAATTCACAAGCTTCATCACATCTATTTGTCCATTTTATTTTCTTATCATCATCAGTGGGTTCTGTTTCTTTCCCTGAGATAATTCTGAAAAGTCCCCTACTTCTTAGAACATCCTCCATACGAGATTTCCATGAGAAATAGTTAGAACTAGTAAATATAATATCACAAGGGGTGGCCATATTGTAAAATAATGGCTGAAATAACATAAAATAACTGCCTAGATGTAAAGAGCTCAAAAAATTAGGCTGTTTAAAAAAAACGGCATTGAAAACTGATTTTGGATGATAAAGTTATGCCTGATCAAAGAAAATGTTGAAGATGTCCCCAATAGTGACGTGGCAGATATTAACTCGACCAATTAAAAAAAAAACCTCCTTCTTCCCAAGATGAACCTTTGATAATCACTTACAAGATAGTTTCTTTTAAGTGAATCACTTTTGTAAAATAAGTGATGTTCACTTTTACAATAATGTTACTTTAAATAGTGCAGAAATAAATTAAACGACTTAAGTGACTCACTTTTTATTTTATTTTATTTAAGTGAGATGCACTTTTACAATAAAGTAACTTGAAAATAGAAATTGCATGCACTAAAAAGTAACGTAATAAGATTTGAACTCAAGACTTATTAAGGAATAAAGAAACTTTGAACCAAGTGAGCTAAGTTTAAAAGGTACGTAAAAGAAGGGAAAGAGGAAGGAGTTTTTTTTTACTCTTCTCTCTTGGTCTTTCTGCTTGCCTTTTTTTTCCTGCAAATCACAAAAAAACTGAAAAACAAAAACAAAACAATTTTTTTCTTCCACACTATGGGGTTAGATCTTGGTTAGATTCCCTAGAAAGTCTATGTTTTCAAGTTTTCTTGCTGTTTCTGATTCGCCACGATCGTACAAGGTGCACGACAAAGAGCATACATAGCCGAGAAGACAAAAAAAACTTCCCTTTCTGTTTTTGATTCACCGTGATCACGCAAGGTGCACGACAAAGCGGATACACAGCCAGGGAAGGCAACAGTCCGAGACTAAAACAATAAAGATCTAATAATAAAACTAATAAATATGAGAGGTTTAAAAAAAAAACAAATCTGTCACTGTAACATTATACCTTCAAATTTGTCGAAATGGGTGTTTTTGGATCAAACATAAGCGATTCTCGATGAAACAAAAACTATTTCCCAATGGAAATGATGCTCCAGATGCAATGAAACAACTTCCATAGGCCACAAATTCATAGAAAATCTAGAACTAGAAACAATTTCAAAGTTTCGACAACACCTGTTCCAGATCTTGATAAAAAATGAAAGCGACTCTTCATAAACGCTCCAATACCTTGTTCGGGCACACCCAAAATACTGAACACCTAGAGCAACCACTTCACACAAATAGATCCCAGATCAATACATCGATGTTTGTCACATGGTTAAAACCCTCAAGAGGGAAACAGTCCATGACCCCAACCAAATAGCTACTTGGAGCAATTTATTATGCAAAGAAATAAAGTTACAAATGAGCTTCTCATAATCGATCAACTAGCCAAGGACCCTCCATGCTCTTTAAATAGAGATCATGGACCAATCAAGTGCTAAGCCATAGATCAATGGTAGGTATGATCTAAGAGAAGCTGAATTGTCAGATCACTTTATCTCTAGAACATATCGTGACCATCGGATTAGAATATTTACAAATGCATACTAATGCATACTAAAGAAACACACTTTACCTAATGGATATATTATGCAAGTTGATCTTAACTAACTCCTAAGTGTCTAAATATCCTAACAAGGGTTGCACAACAGGTGGTCACTCGGGAGGAAAGGCGTGGATCACAGTGTATGGGAGACTCTGTGATGGTGCCTGGATGTCCCGAATAA
The DNA here is from genome assembly GCA_001517045.1 of Pseudotsuga menziesii. NCBI lineage: Eukaryota > Viridiplantae > Streptophyta > Pinopsida > Pinales > Pinaceae > Pseudotsuga > Pseudotsuga menziesii. Next base: position 244,367 of record LPNX011004401.1, on the reverse strand, counting down.
TAGTTTTCAGAGAAGGAAACGGCGACATGGTTAGCGTCAAAGTTCATCATAGCCAATCTGAAAGACAGGGTGGCAGAATCAATGGCATATTTAGCACACATATGAGGGATCCTGTCATAATGATGCCCTGAGTAAGTCATGATGGCATCTAAGTCTAAGTTGGTGATTATAAGCTAAGAAATGGTAGCTGTATGAACCCCATTAGGAGGTGATGCACTGAGTTAAGCTCCCGAAGAGTTGGATTGGGTTATTGAAAGGAGCTCCGATGCGTAAGGTCATGGTGGTCAAAGGAGCTATGCAGACCTCCCTGGATATTGGGTAGCCTATGAGTGAGAATGTTGTCCCATCAGAGGTTGATGAACAAGTTGTGAGTAAGTGGGTTAGTTTGGCTGAGATAGAGGTCTCTGGTGAAGTCATCCTTGGCTATGTTTATCCTAGTCGATCGAAGATGCTGACTCAGACACCCATGAGGAGTCCGAATGGTACTAGAGTTCCTGCTGCACTTGACTAAGTCTACGAGAATAGGGCCTTGGGTCCTTCAGGTAGCACCGGATGAGCCCAAAAGGATCAAGTGGGCAGATGCGGGCTGAGCCTAAATGTAAGGAAGGACCAAGTGGAAAAATGTGGGCTGAGCCTGACGGCCCGGAAGGACCAAGTGGCCAGATGTGGGGCTCTAGACTAGGCCGATAGACACTTTGCGAAGGGAGACAACAAATGGAGAATGAGGTAGTATTCATCAAAGTTGGAGCAGGATGGTCTTGCCGGTTAGATATAAGTCTAGAAGTTTGATTAAATCCACTGTAGTTGACATGAATGAAGAAGTTGCGGCCAAAAACGTGCGTTGACAATGCATATGTGACAGTTTCTTCTTTTCAGGATCGAGGAAGACACCATGGCCAGCTGACATGGCTCAAGGATGATCCACAAGACTGTTTTGGGGCCCTATTGGAAAGGGTCTAGGTTAGTGAGTTGCACAGCACCATGGAGGTTGTGCAAGCTCACGCGACACCGCGCAAGACCAAATCAGTGCGATAGATAGAGGAATAACTATTTTTGGAATTTCTTATGTGATTTTGTACCGTTTGACCACATTTTGTGGATATAGGTCACTAGTTTGTTAGAAATTAGTTAAAAGTGGGCCTTGCATGTAAAGGCACAAGCCTATATATAGAGTTAGAATTACAATTGTAAGAAGCATCATGGAGAATCATCATAGAGGTGAAATATCAATCGATCAATCCATTTTGTGATCTGATTGTGATCTTATCACTTCATTTTGTTCTTGAGTAGTTTTGGCTCTGTCTGTGTTGACCATCTCTTGAATCTTGGGTTGTGATCAGTCTCCTGCTGTGGAGAAGTACTGTATGATTTGGATTTGTTGCGCAGAAGTAATATGACATGACAGATGTTGCCCTAAATTGATCTTGTCTCTTATTTCTTTGCTGTCTTTATGTACTGCGATGTCAATGATGGATGTTTATTGAATTTTTTATATGAATGAATGTTACTACTGCAATGAATAAGTGAATGATGCGATCTGTTAGAAATTTGTTAATTATGCTGATAGATCTGTGACGAATGCTATGATACTGATTACCCATGTCTGCAGAATCTAATGATTATGCTGTTGAGTCACTGATTCCCTATCCTTCCTTCTTATTACTGAAAACTTGGTTCTGACATCTCTCCCTCAACATCTTAGGGGAGACTTCATCCACTTTGTAGGTGTTTCAGGGAAGGGTCAAACTTGTTTGGGTTGGTGCTTAGGGAGATCGCGCTAGTTGAGTGTAGACAGAGTGGGAACCCCTGTCGACGAGGCTTTGTTGGTGGGTTTTTACCAGCAGTACCGATGAGAGAGATGTCGACACTTTTGAGAATGCATCTGCAACCCAAATAATGGATGGTAGAATACATTCCTCTACTGATGAGACAAATGCATTTCCATCTGAAATTGGTATTTCAAATGTTGAATATTTTTCATTGCAAGGTGACACAGTGCATTCACAGAAAAGGAAAAAGGGCCAATGGGACACAGGGAGAAAATTCAAAGTTGATTGGGTCTCAATATACCCATGTATTAAACCAATACCTCTAGTAAATGAGAATGATACCTCATGAGAATTTAAATGCATTTCATGTAGTTGGAATCTTGGCAAGGTTGTGAAATTGCAGATGAAGTTAGACACAATCAAGAAGCATGTTGGGAAGGTGTCTGATAAGAAAACTTCAAATGATGAGAATAAATCTACTACCATATGGAAATCTGTTAGCAAATGTCGACGTCTCCAATTTGAAGTGGAATATAATAAATTCTTACTAAATAAGAAAAAACTCGAGGAAAGTGGAGGAACCATCACATCTCAATTTGGAAAGATGATGGAAACAATTTTTTTATCAAAGATAATACAATTAAGCATTATATTTCACCTCCTATACAATGGTCGTCCTATGAAAAATTATCCAAAAAATGATGAAGTATCTATATTTTATTCAAGTGCCAAATTTTCCATCTTCTCATTGGTCTTTATCGAGTGGTTGGAAATGGGGAAAATATCTACCTCAAGTAGAAAAGGATGATATGAAATAGAAGATTGCAAATGCTACATTTTTGTCACTATCTTTGGATGAAGTTACGGCTATTGATAATACTTCATGGATTTGCATGAGCATTTATATGGTCAATGACCATATCAAGCATTCCCATCTACTTGGAATTCATAAAATGATCATAAGTTCTACAGCAGAAAATATTTATGAACTTATTATTGATAGTTTGAAGGAAATTGGTAGTATGGATCATTCCATGATTTCAAAAAAGTTAGTATGTGTTGGAGTAGATGGAGCATCGGTAATGCAAGGACAAAGGAATGGCCTTTATACTAGAGTGCAACTCTCAACTTCACAGTATATGCTTAGTGTTCATTTTATGGCTCACAGGATGAATATTGCATTTAAAATAGTGAGCAAATTTTCATTGGTTTCAAAGGTTGAATATCTTGTACGTGAGGTTCATGCATACTTTTGTCGGAGTCCCAAACGATTTTTAGAGTTAAAATTTTTATTTATTTTTTATGGTGTTACAAATGGAAAAAAAAACTATTAAAAGATGTTGATACAAGATGGATATCATTGAAGGGACCAGCTGAAAGACTATTCAATGAATATGCATCCTTGGTAGGGGTGATGTATGAACATCGCTCAAGTGTAGAAAAATCTTAAACTCTTCTATTTCTACTAACTGATATAGAGACATTATTAACATTGCCTGGAATTCTTCCTATGCTTCATGAAATGAATAACCTTGTGAAGATGGCTTAGAGTCGCACGATGTATATTGCTGAATACACAAGAGCAAGACAATTAACATGTCTTGCATTGGATAATTTCTATATTATGGCAGAGTCTTTTATAGATTTAGCATTTACAAATTAGAGGAAGATAATCAACATAGAAAATGATGATTTTTTTTTGAAGTTTGATGAAAAAGGGATGCTATGTATGGAATTTCGTGGGCATATGGTTCCCTTTTATTATAATGAGAAGATAGGAGGATCCACCAAATAGTTCCTTGTCTCAAGAGAACGATTTCACGATGTTGTAATTTTAGTGAGACACAACTTGAAAGAAATTGAAAAATCACTATCATCAGAGATAAGAGAGCAGTTTCCTCGAGATGAATTGTTGGAGGCCATGTCTATCGTATACCCTCAATATTGGGACCATAGTCTAGGTTCAAAAACCATATAGGATGACTTTATAAAGAAAATCAAGATTTTGCAGAGCCATTTTTGTTGAGAGGTCGAGATATAAGGATAACATATTCAAGGTATTTTAGATAAAAAAAATGATAGATTAAGCTGAATGCTTTGGTAGAACAATGTGGGACCATTTTTCTCCATCGGATAGTAAAGAATATGGTGCAATTACAAGATTATGGACTAAGCTCAGTGGTAGCGAAATGCTACAGGAAAGAATCTCATAATATTCCAAATTAGCGGATTTATGTCAAACCATGATTTTGGGATCAGCAGAGGATGAGAGAATGTTTAGTGCACTGACATTCTTGAAGTCAAAGTTGAGGAACAATCTTGATAAAAATGTGGATACATGCTTAATATTATATGTAACAATGTATGAGGTTGACAACTTTCCATATTAAAGCGCATTAGCTATTTGGCGATCAGATCATGAAAGAAGGGGAGAAAACAATATAACAAATATTTCTAATGAACTTGATGTGGAACATAATGTTTTGGATGATAATAATGACGATTCCTCTGGAGAAGGTCATGTTTAGAATGTCGAAAATGAGGACGAGGGCCATAATGTGAATTGGAAAATGGATTTCACCTAATATTGTATATGATCTAGTACACATTAAGGACTCTTGAGTCTTATTTTTTTCCAGGTGTTCCATGTACCCTTTCTGGTGATCATTATATGTGAATTTGAGGTCGTGTTTTAGGTAAAAATAGATTCTACATTGTACTTTTTTGTTGTAACATTGATGATTTGAGCTACATTACCTTCATGCATATTTTTTTAATATTGATGTTTTTATATTTATCTCTTACATTGTCTCTTTCTTGTATGTGACAGGAAGTGACGGTGGAATTTGAGAAAGTTAGGCCTAGGAGCTATCTCTTCACATAGATAGTGTCCTAACATTAAAGGATAAATAACTAATTTGAAAACACTTTCGCTAAGCAAGAATGAGCTCATTCAAGTACATGAAACCATGTTGGTGTTTAACAGGGATATCTTAACAAATTTTTATGGTTTGTTTATTGCTTTTGTTTGAATCATTTTGTTGCTTTTTGAAGTTTGTGTGTATTTTGGTTAAATATTGTGGTAGTCCCTTGAATGCTTCTAGTTCTCATTTGATGCTTGATTTATCAATTTGTTGTAGCTTAAATTAAGATTGATTTTAGTTGATTTCCATTGATTCAGGGTTTGAGAAAAGATATTTTTATTACATTTTAGATGCATGAATTAATTGTCTTCACTTTTTCGAATCTTGATTCTTTTATGTTGATTGCATATTTTCTTTGTAAATACTTATCATTATTCAAAAAAATAAATGATCTCTACATAGATAAGAAAAGAGAAAATGGTCTATGCACTAGGTTCCTATGAATTGATCGTAGGATGCCTCGCATGAGACCAACATTCATCTAATGCAATAATCAATTGGCATAATTACAATGCATAATTGTATTAGCCTCCAGTGACAACTATTCTTCCAGAAGATTGTCATTATCAACCAAATAGATTGTGAGGTTGTTTGTACTTCACTGATGGTACTGCTTCTCTATTGTTTAATTCCTGTATATTGCTAAGGCTTTTTTTTTTTTTTTTGAGACAATGATTCTATTCCAGCAGTATAATTTTTTTGGATAGGCATTCGTAGTTGGAATCCATACATTTTTAGGGAAGTTTCTATTCGACATACTTATTTTCTGGGTTAGATTTACTTACCTGTACATCTAACATTTTCAGGGAAGTTTCTTACCTGTACACACACTCTTACATTTCTGCACAAGTTGAGTTTATTTTTTCCTGCCTTGTTGGATGCTTTTATGTAATCATCATTTCCAAGATTGTAATATCCTTCGTACTGCAAAGGGAAAGTTCACACGGTTTTACTCCTGATATGTTCACTTGTTTGTTTTTTTACTTCCTTCAAACACTTCTTATACCCACTAGTTTACTCACCGTTTGCACTTCAGATCTGATTCTTGGACTCTCTATTATAATTCTGAATATGTTTGCTTGTATATCAAGATATTTTACCATGCTTGTTTCAACACCCAATCATAAAGTTCATGTACTTTTAACAGCAGGATAATAAATGTAGCAAATACCCTAAAAAACTAGAAATGCATAAGACCAACAAGGAATATAAATTGATGTATTTATTAATGAAGTAATAGGAATATGCTTGGAAGTGACATTAGCTGATTTGAAGCATGGAACTTTTCCCAACACATATGTAATGTAGTCTCCATTGTTGTAGAGGTCTCCCAAGAGTAGTAACAAGCTGTCCACAATGTGTATATGCTTACCAATATATATTAATGCTGCCCAACAATGTGATATACACCCCACAGTTTCTCCCAATCAGGAGTTAGATATGGAAGGATACTTCCCAACAATTTTAATTATTTTCTATCTTGGATACGGGCATGGTTTAACTCACTTTCTTGTTTTATATCTCCTTTATAACCCTGTTAACTAACTACTATAGGTTTCTTCTCTTGTAAATCTGACTTCCAGACACATTTCTACTGTTGATTTGGCTGCAATATTTAATTGAACACTTTGGATATTTCTTGTTGTTGCTGACTGTCATATATTAAGCTATTGGGAACATTGTTTGGTGCTTGTATGGTCATAGTTATAGTGTTTTCTTGGGTGGAAAAACATAATATGCAAAACATATATGATATTTCACTTGCAGCAAATTGTATAGCACACTAATTAGATTTGAATAGATAAGAACAAATCCATAAGAAAAAATATTGATCAAGAGAGATTGTAGTGGTTGTCCAATATTATTTTGAACCTAGATCATCTCTTTCAAACATAATCATGTCTTCTTCCATTACATCCTTTTGGTGGCCATATTGTTACACTACATGTTCCTATCTATATGGTCATTCTCAATATTATTTCAACTAGAGGATTCATTGTCTCTCAAAAAAAATTTCTAGAAAATGCTCCAAATTTCACTATCAACATCTCTTCCACCAACATCTCTTCTTGGATAATTTCTTGCACTCTTCCCTTCATTATCCCCCACATTCAAACTATCTAAGAAATGCATAAGACCAACAAGGAATTTAAATTGATGTATTTATTAATGAAGCAATAGGAATATGCCTGGAAGTGACATTAGCTGATTTGAAGCATGGAAATTTTTCCACACATATGTAATGTAGTCTCCCTTGTTGTAGAGGTCTCCCAAGAGTAGTAACAAGCTGTCCACAATAGGTATATGCTTACCAATATATATTAATGTTGCCCAACAATGTGATATACACCCCACAGTTGCTCCCAATCAACAGTTAGATATGGAAGGATACTGCCCAACAATTTTAATTGTTTTCTATCTTGGCTACAAGCACAGTTTAACTCACTTTCTTGTTTTATATCTCCTTTATAAACCAGTTAACCGACTCTTGTAGGTTTCTTCTCTTGTAAATCTGACTTCTAGACATATTTCTACTATTGATCTGGCTGCAATATTTAATTGAACACTTTGGATATGTCTTGTTGTTGTTGATTGTCATATATCAAGCTACTGGGAACATTGTTTGGTGCTTATATGGTCATAATTATAGTGTTTTCTTGGGTGAAAAAACATAATATGGAAAACATATATAATATTGCACTCGTAGCAAATTGTCTAGCACACTAATAAGATTTGAATAGATAAGAACAAATCCATAAGAACAAATCTTGATCAAGAGAGATTGTAGTGGTTGTCCAATATTTTGAACCTGGATCATCTCTTTCAAACATAATCATGTCTTCTTCCATTACATATTTTTGGTTTCCATCTTGTTAAACTGCATGTTCCTATCCATATGGTCATTCTCAATATTATTTCAACTAGAATATTCATTGTCTCTCAACAAAAATTTCTAGAAAATGCTCCAACTTTCACTATCAACATATCTTCCATCAACATCTCTTCTTGGATAATTTCTTGCACTCTTCCCTTCATTATCCCCCACATTAAAAATATCAGAAAAATGCCTACGAATTTCCTTTTTTCTTTGAAGATTCCTCAGTTTCTTAGAGGTATTATTCTCAAAAATACCAATCAATTCTTAAACATGTAAGTGCACATCTTCATATTTGTTCTTCAAGTCATATTCAACATCATTATCTGCCTTTGAGTTGGAATCTTTTAAAATTTCCTCTTTTCTTTTTTGATCATGCCTTTTTATGTGATGTAGTTTATATACGAATAACCACAATGCCACGATGTTTGTTTCTTGACCACCCAATCTAAAACTTTCTCCATTGAGAAGGGGATATTATATGTGGTGATGTGGACCTTCTTTGTAGATGTTTGTGTGATTCCTGCTCTGATATATATTCTTTTAGGCCAGACTGAATGTCTGGCTCTGCAATATACAGTGATCTTGAGAGATATTTTGAACATCATGTTTCTAATTTTTTTTATTTTACATTTCCATCCCTCTCATCCATTGCACTAAATTTGATGTTTGCAGATATATTAATGCGGTTCTTTCCTTTTGGTTATACCAAATCTAGCATCTTCTTCATATCATGTCCAATGTGATGATAAATGGGGTGATGCATGGCTAAAATTGGATGCTCATCTCCTTGAGGATATAATCCCTAGTAAAAAGGAGGATTTGGAGGATAAATATGATAATATGGGACACCTTGCATTGGAAACCCATGAATCCCTTGCATCATATGTCCCTGACCAACGCCATGAGAATGAAAACCATGCATGTGTTGTGGATCCTGGAGTTACCAAACAAGAATCATGGGTTGTTGTAAATGGCCTTGGGGGTAATCATTACTTAAATCCAGAACTAGGGATACTAGGCCGTCCACTAGATATCAAAACAACATTGCAATTTGACACCAATAACCATTATGGGAGTATATCACAATGCAACCTATTAACTACACATAATCTTAGCATGTGTCTTTCAGTTTAAAAATAATAAAATAAAACAAGATAGTAGACCTACCTCCATTATGACTTGCACAAGAATTCTCCCCATTGGAATTTATTATGTCTTCATCCCAATTAGATTTTCCAAGGTTTCTAATACCATCCAAAGAAGAAACCTTTGAATCACTAACTTCATAGGAACATTAGACCATGTATTAGAGAAGTCCTTGCGATTTAAGCGTCGAACACCATAGTCACAGTTTAATGTAATCCCATAATCATTTATCAAACCTATCTAAGATTGTGTTGAAGAAGATTCCATATTTTCTAATTCCATTTCTTCATAATTTTCTAGCACATGGTAACCATATTCTGCACCTACAGGAAACTAACACAGCCATATTTTAAGGACTAACCAAAACTGCAATATGAATATGCTATAATCTAGAAATTATACACACTACAAAATAAACAATGGAACATGTAGACCACTGCCAAAACATATGCTACTGCTCTTCCATTACAGCTGAACAAAATTGTTGCTATAGGGAAAGGAATTATTCATTAGCAAATGCAAATTTCTACTTTTGAGATGCATGACATTGATGCACTTAATTGAGTTATGGATTTTTTGATAATCTATACATTAGTTAGGTTCAGTTGTGAAGACATTAAAGAAACTATTTATTATTAAAAAAATATTATAATACATAATATTTTTCAAACTAATCAAAGAGAACATAAAAATAAAATAAAATACAAACAATTATTTGTATTAATATATACATTTTAATTTATTTCAATGTGTACATGGACATAATTTGTGTTGTTGACTGACCCAAAATAATAGTTAAGGTATTCATGGAAGAGTCTTTTCAACCGTGTCATACTACTACTAGTTCTCATTGAATGTGAATACACAAAAACTGATTTTGATGTGATGCCAGTGATTATAACTCAATGTTATTCATAATTCATTGTTATAAACATAGTTTATTGTACTATACCCAAAAATCCCCAAAAAACTATGGATGCACTGCATAGAAAGGATGCTAGAACTATGTTACCTCTTAAAAAATGAAAATTTAGGAAACCTAATGAGAAAGAAGAGGATTTCTCAAACTGATTTAAGTTCTATACCGTAAATGACCAAGAGAGAGTAGTTGTTTCCAACTTCATAATATCCTCTCTTCTTCTTTTTCATGTTTCTAATATTATACATACATACATGGCTAAAATACTCGAGAGTTGTTGCAAAGGCAATGAAAAGGTAAAATGAATTATTTGTATAACTCAAATATTAAATTGTCTTTACTCCTAGTTTGATCAAACTATGAATATTGAAGGTTTGGCAGTGAACATAAAACATACCTCAAATCATACTCTACCTACCCTAGCAGACACATTTTTCTTGAGGATGATCTACCTCTAATCTCTATGAATCAAGGTATTAATACTAGGTCTTTTGGTTTTATGTTTTCAGTCATTTCAAGGGTGTTCATCATGTTTCATGTCAAACAGGTGGTTGAACTAAACATTCCAAAGGGCTAAACACTGGCTGATTTATGGTTCTCCTTGCCACATAAAACTCAGAACTAGCCAGACTTATAGTTTAGATGATTTTTACTGCTGTTTATTCTCAGGGTTGTGTTTTGATGCTACTTCTACTTTCAATCTCAACCTAGAATTTGCTATATCCTGTTGGTCATTTCTTTTCAGTGGCTGCAATATGACTTTTGACCACTATTTGTGCTCAAAACTTCCTAAAAGGTGCCCAAATTTGAGTACTAGGGCATTTTTTATGGTGGAATTAAACTCAGAACCCAAGATGAAGAGTGTTTACCTCATGAATGATTCCCAAAATTCATATAGGTCTCTTTTCAATGTTTTCATGCCTAGAAAGCGCATAGAATCAGGGATTTAAGACTGATTGTTGTTGTTATTCTTGCCCAGATCTCAACATATACTACTTGCTACCTTCTGGAGGCTACAACCATGCACAGGGATGTCGAAATATTTCCAAAAATGTTGTTATTCAAGGCTTTTCCACTGCTATCTCATAGACCTAACAACTTAGATTATTGTTTCATGACTATTTGAGGGCTGAAAAAGAGCCCTAGTGTGCCCAGAGTTTAACATGGTGGAGTTTTACTATTGATTCTAGTCAAATGTGTGCCCACGGGCCATAACCTCCGTAAGACTACCTAGAAGTGTCTAAGATGCACCTAGATTTAAGAATTAGGGTGGTTACATGCTATTTGATGGCTGAAACAATGCTCAGGATCACTATTTAAGGCTATTAGGAGGCTGGGACATACCAAGAACTTCCCATGAGGCCTATTCAACCTAGAGGAACCACCCATATTTTCACTTTTAACCACTGTTTATACTGTTTGATGACTTTTGTCACTGTCATGGCTTCCAAAACTAAACTAGAATTGCTTTCTAGGTTTTGAAGTTGATCCAACATTTCTAGAAGTGAAGATCTACCCCTTTTCCATTTCTAGAAGATCTAAGAATCAACCTGGCATTCCTCAAGTGTAGAAAAATCTCAAACTCTTCTATTTCTACTAACTGATATAGAGAACACCCTATGTAAATAGGGGGGTAATAGGATTAAACCCTATCTTTAGGAGGAAAAAATTCCTAGCTTGTCACCCTAGGGATGCCTATTGTTTGGTACTGGGTTTGAAACTAGGATCCAAGGTGCATAAGAATAAATTTCCCTTGGTTGACCTCCTAGTTAATTACATCAACATATCATAGGATCTTTTTTACATGTTCTTTGTATGAATTCCCTGACTGTATCTCATCATCCACCAATTCGGGTACTCCTTGCATCATGATTGTGTTGATGTAATTGTAAATTCAGAATGTATTCACTTGTATTTCTTATGTATTATACCCCAATGTTTATTTTGGGATGTGTTTGTATTGTAATTGAGTCATGTCATCCCCGATGTTCCAATCGGGAGTTTCTATAATGTAATAAAGTCATGTCAAGTCAATGTGGGTAACCCTCCTATTGTTCAAGGGTTAAAGTCCCCACAGTTTTGAGGCACTAGGGTTGTTAGACTCACCTAGTGAAGTCGGCCCTAGTAGGGTTTAGTCAAGTCGAGAATTAGTATAAATAGAGAGCTAGCCTCTCTATTTATCACACACACTCACTCACACTCAATTGTAGTGCATAACTGAGGAAGAAGAAGACATTGGGGATAGGAAGAAATAAGGTTATTGATGTCGGGAGATCATGTTATTGTTTTGGGTTTTACTTTTGGTGCTGATTCTATCTCCAATGAAGTTGTGGGGTTTTCTTCATTTATGGTTTCCCCGAGGAAAAACACTGTGTTCATTATCTCTTGTGTTTGATTGCTGTGCTTGTTATTCTCTCAGTTAAATATCCTAATATAATGCTAGCTTAATGTTAAAAATCTAACATGGTCTCAGAGCTAACCTGAGAAGAAGACACTGTGCAGTCGTGAAAACTAGGGATTCCTAATTTGTGGATATCTCTCCACATATTTTCAAAAAAATAAGGTTGGAATAACTATCCTCCCTAGGGCAAATCTTTCTGTCGAAGCAGAATCCAATTCTAAGGTTTTTCAGTTTTGGACCTGACACTACTACCAGAAATTAGGACTTTTCACAGAAGTGGAATTTTTCAGTGATACCAGGCCTGGATTGATCTCCTCCCCAAAATTGAAGTTTAGAGATCAATATCAAAGCATTTGGTTGGACAGAACTCTGAAAAAGAAAAACCCTAATCTGCTCCTGAACTAGCACTGCAGAATTCCAGCTCCAAATCCAGATCCGACAAGGCTTGACCTGGTAAGATCTAAATATTTTGTATTTCCATTTGAGGTTCTCAGTTAATATGTCTCATGATACCAAGCTTGATGAAAATCTTGAGGGAGCTGATAACTTCTGAGCCTGGAAGTATAGGATCTCCTTGGTTCTGGAAGAAAATGAGTTGGACACCTACATCCATGAGGAGGTTCCAGTTCCAGAGGGAGATGAGTCTAAGGCCTTACATAAGAAGAAATTGGTTATGGAAAAGAGGATTATTTCTGATTCAATCAAGGATCACCTCATACCATAGTTGTCCTCCCCCAAGACACCTAAAGCTATGTTTTATGCCCTAACCAAACTGTTTGAAGGGAAGAACATCAACCAGAAGATGACTCTAAGGAACCAGTTGAAGAATGTAAAGATCCAAAATGAGGAGACCATCCAGTCATACTTCACAAGGGTCTCATATATCAAAGAATAGCTAGAAGCAGTAGATGAAGAAGTGGAGAATGTAGAAATTGTGATGACAACCTTGAACGGTCTCCCTGGGTCATGGGATTCTTTCATCCAAGGAATCTGTGCTAGGAAGAAATTAGTCAAGTTCAGTAGATTGTAGGAAGAATGTTCTCAAGAATAATCTCAAATAATATCTTGAGAAGAAAAGATGGGAAGTGAAGATAAAGCTCTCACAGTACACTCCAAGAAAGGAAGAAGGGAAAATCATCATCACTAAGGTAAGCATTCTCATCAGAAAAATCCATCCAAACTCAGATGTTATACATGCGATGAAATATGACACTTTGATAGAAATTGTCCCATGAATAAGAATAGATCCAAGAAGAAGAAGAACTCCAAAATAAGACATCATGCTCACACTGCTGAGGATGATGATCCTCCCATGAAGAAAGTAAAACAAGAAAGTGAAGACTCTTCAAGTGAAGAAGAATATGTTTTGATCTCCACTCTCATGGGAACTATCACTCATGGAAGCGAATATTGTCTTATTGACAGTGGGGATTCCAAACACATGATAGGTTTCAAGGAATATTTTGAGAAAATATCCAAACATCATTCACCCCATAAGGTGAAACTTGGGGATGACTACCAATATCCCATAAAAGGTAGCGGTGAATCCTCCTACAAGCTAGACTCTAGAAAGTCTATAAAAATGTAGGATGTCTTGTTTGTACTAGGACTAAATAAGAATCTTCTCTCCATATCGACACTGGTTGCAAAAGGCATGAGGGTTGCATTTGTAGATGGCCAAGTCCTCATGTGGTCAAGAGGAAAGACTATTGACGATGCAATAGTAATTGGAGAACAAGAAGGAGGATTATACAAATTGAAGGGCCATACAGAACAAGCTTTGGTCCATGACATAATAGACACAAATGAAATTTGGCACAGAAGGCTTGCACATGTGCACTACAAAGCATTACCACTTGCAAGCAAAGTTGTTGAAGGTCTTCTAGAAATTCAAGAAAAACATGAAGGGGTATGCAAAGGATGTGCGAAAGGAAATAATACAAAGAAGACATTTCCAAGTAGTGAGAGCAAGGCAAAAGGAATCTTGGAAATCATCCACTCCAATGTATGCAGACCAATGTCATCAAGTTCACTAAGAGGGTATGTATACTATGTTTCCTTCATTGATGACTTTTCTAGGAATACATGGATTTACTTCATGAAGAACAAAGATGAAGTTTTTAGCAAGTTCAAGGAATTCAAAGCCTTGATCGAGAACCACATAGAAAAAAGGATCAAGAAATTTCGATTAGATAATGGCAGAGAATTCACATCAAATGAATACAAAGACTTGTGCAAAGAATCAGGGATTAAGAGGGAGTTATCCACTCCATATAATCCACAATAGAATGGGGTTGAAGAAAGGAAGAATAGAACTATCATGGAAGCTGCAAGAGCAATGCTTCATGATCAAGATATTTCCATGCATCTATGGGAAGAAGCTTCCAGAACAACAATGTATGTACACAACTATACTCCACACAAAGTACTCAAGAACAAGACACCTAAAGAAGTATTTTCCAGCAAGAAACCAAAAGTCGGCCATATTAGAATATTTGGTTGTCTAGTGTAGATACACATTCCGAAAGAAAAGAGGACAAAGTTAGATCCTTCAGGAAAGAAGGGTATATTTGTGGGATACTCTGAAAGCTTGAAGGCTTACAGAATATACTTCCCAGGATTCAAGAAGATCGACATCAGTAGGGATGTAACATTTGATGAAGACTTAGCTTACAACAAATATAGAAAGAGACCTACTAAAGATCTTGAAGAAGTAGAAGCACCTTGAATTCATGATACAACCATGAACGAAAAAACTCAAGAAGAAGATCGAGAATTTGAAGAACCTCAAGAACCTGCAGATCCACCTCAAGATAAGAATCCTCACAAGAGGATACCTTCTTGGGTATGAGAAGCTATCCAAGGTGCGGAAAGATATGGGGCTCCAGAAGAGAATCACAGAGAAAGAAAGAGAACTAGATCCTGCTCCGGGTGAAAGAAAGAGAACCAGATCCTGCTCCAGGTATGTATATTTATTGTGTGACTTTATCAATAAAGAACCTTCCAACTATGAAGAAGCGACAGAACGAAAAGAATGGAAGGATGCTATGATCGAAGAGTATCAATCGATCATGAAGAAAGATGTTTGGGATGTTGTCCCAAGACTAGAAGGAAGTCAGTTGTAACTTCCAAATGGATCTACAAGATCAAGCATGCTGCAGATGGTAGCATAGAGAAATATAAAGAAAGATTCATGGCTCGTGGTTTCTCACAGAAAGAAGGAATAGATTATGAAGAAACCTTTGCACCTGTAGCCAGATACACTTCCATCAGATCAGTACTTGCTCTAGCTACAGTAATGAAATGGAAGGTACACCAAATGGATGTCAAGACTCAAGACTGCTTTCTTGAATGGTGTAGCAGAAGAGGAAGTGTATGTACAACAACCACTCAGTTTTGAGACACATGATAGTGAGTCTCATGTGTGTAGATTGAAGAAATCCCTATACGGTTTGAAACAGGCACCCATGACATGGTACGATAGAATTGAAAGCTTTCTATCTAGTTTGGGCTTTACCAAAAGAAAAGCACATTCCAAACTTTACTACAAGGTTGAATATGGAAACCCAGTGATGGTCCTACTGCATGTAGATGATCTGTTTGTAACAGGTATGGATGGGTTGATTACTGATACGAAGAGAAATATTGCGGCCGAGTTCAAAATGTTGGGTATGATGCTCTATTTTATAGGCATGGAGGTGTGGCAGAATGTGGATGGAATATTCCTCAGACAAGGGAAGTATGCAGTAGAGATCCTGAAGAGGTTTGGGATGATGGAATGCAAGGCCATGACCACACCTGTGGCATCAAACCTGAAGATATTGAGTGATGCTTCATTAGAAGCGGTTGATGCTACGATGTATCGTTAGATGATTGGGTCCTTGATGTACCTGAAAAACACGAGACTAGACATTTGGTTTGCTGTGAACACCTTGAGCTAGTTTCTGACAAATCCGAGACGTGTTCACTTGATTGCTGCAAAGAATATTCTGAGGTACCTGAGGGGTACAATTGATTATGGGATCAAGTATGAGGTGAATCAAAAGATTAACCTGGAGGATTATGTTGATTCAGATTGGGCAGGAAGTGCCATCGATAGGAAGAGCACTTCAGGGTGTTGGTTCAGTATGGGATCAGGTGTGATCTCTTGGTTTAGCAGGAAGCAATCCTGTGTGGCATTGAGTACAGCTCAAGCAGAGTATGTCACAGCTTGTTCAGCTAGTTGTTAGGAAGTATGGCTGAGGAAGCTACTATCTGATTTATTTGATCTCCAAATGGATGCTACTTGTATGCATTGTGACAACCAGAGTTGCGTGAAGTTATCGGAGAACCTGGTGTTCCATGACAAGTCAAAGCATATCGAGATCAAGTATCACTATATCAAGGATATGGTGCAGAGGGGAGCAGTGAAGCTCCAGTATGTTGTGATGAACGAATCGATAGCTGATGTGTTGAAAAAGCCATTGGCTAGGGTGAATTTTGAGTACTTCAGGGAGAATCTTGGTGTTCTCCAGATCGAGGTTCCCTCCAAAGGGAAGTGATGAGTCCATGAGCCATTCTCACATGGTGAGAGGATTGGTTCCATCCATGGTCAGATGTAAGGGCTGAGCCATTTTGTCATGGTGAGATGATTGGTTCCTTCCATGTCAGATGTGAGTGTTGAGACATTCTGATGTGACTATAGGATTGGTTCCTACATGATCATATATAAGTGCTAAATGCCATTCTCTGAATGGAGGAACTTGGTTAGTTACTAGGAATCCTCAGCCTGGGGTTGAGAGCCCTTCTGACATGTATGTTGGATTGGTTCCTCGCATGGGCAGATGTAAGTGTAGAGCCTTTTCGACATGTACGTTGGATTGGTTCCTTGCATGATCGAATGTAAGTGCAGATCCCTTTCAACATGTATGTTGGATTGGTTCCTCGCATGGTCGAATGTAAGTGCAGAGCCTTTTTGACATGTATGTTGGATTGGTTCCTTGCATGGTCAAATGTGAGTGCTGGGCCTTTCTAATAGTGTTGTGGGATGTGTTCCTACATGGTCAGATGTGAGTTCTAGGCATGCCTTCTTGATATGATTATAGGATTGGTTCGTACATGATCAGATATAAGTGCTGGATGAGCCATTCTGACTTAGGGTAAGATATAAGTGCTGGAAGAAGACCTACATGGAGGCTAGGCCTACAACTAGCATGAAAAAGGGTTGGATTTGTAGAACTTCCTGTGATGAGAATAATAATGAGATAGCACCCGTGATGATCCAATGATGATGATCTAGTATTGATGATCCAAATCGAGTGATTATCCAAATCCAGTGATGATCCAGATCGAGGGATGATCCAGATCCAATGATGATGATCTAGATCCAGATGAAGATGACTTGAAGATGAAGATGAATTAAATATAGAGATGAATTGAAGGTGAAGATGACGAGGAATCGATTATGATACAGATGATATAGAGAAGAATATTTGTGCTGATAAATTGTGTCGACAGAATAACTTCCTAGTTAAGAGGGAGTGTTGACGTAATTGTGACTTCGGAATGTATTCACTTGTATTTCTTATGTATTATACCCCAATGTTTATTCTGGGATGTGTCTGTAATGTAATTGAGTCATGTCATGCCCTGATGTTCCAATCGGGAGTTTCTATAATGTAATCAAGTCATGTCAAGTCAATGTGGGTAAACCTCCTATTGTTCAAGGGTTAAAGTCCCCGTAGTTTCGGGGCACTAGGGTTGTTAGAATCACCTAGTGAAGTCGGTCCTAGTAGGGTTTATTCAAGTTGGGAATTAGTATAAATAGAGAGCTAGCCTCTCTATTTATCACACACACTCACTCACACTTAGTTGTAGCGCATATCTAAGGAAGAAGAAGACACCAGGGTTAGGAAGAAAGAAGGTTACTGCTGTCGAGAGATCATCTTACTGTTTTGGGTTTTACTTTTGGTGCTGATTCTATCTCTGAGGAAGTTGCGGGGTTTTCTCCATTTATGGTTTCCCTGAGGAAAAACACTGTGTTCACTGTCTCTTGTGTTTGATTGCTATGATTGTTATTCTCTTAGTTAAAGATCCTAATATAATGCTAGCTTAATGTTAACAATCTAACCGATTGATGTTGACATACAATAAATCCCGTGGTTACTTTTTTATGGCAAGTAACTGGAATAATTTTGTTGGTACAATAGGAAACACTTACGACATAAATTAAAGTTTTGAAGTGATTGCATAGAGTATAAAATGGAATTTGGGTAAGAATTTGAATAGGACAAGAATTTTTCAACACACATGTATAATTATTAGGAGATTGAGGATGTGATTAGAGGGAGAACTACAGAAGGAGATTTGTGGCCATGTCTAGCATGTGTATCACTCATGTGAGGATGCTATGTGATTCAACAATTTGCATAGTTTTTCATTTAATGATTGATAAGGCAAAGTAACTAGTTGTCAGACAACCTATCTTCAAGGACCATCACACATTAATTGGTAGGAAATTGATATATGAGGAAACAAATATAGTAAGGACTGGAAAGTGCTATATGTCACCTGTATAATTATTAGGAGATTGAGGGTGTGATTAGAGGGAGAAATACAAAAGGAGATTTGTGTCCATGTCTATTATGTGTATCACTCATGTGAGGATTCTCTGCAATGCAACAATTTTCATAGTTTTGCATTTGATTATTGATAAGAGAAGGAAACTAGTGGTTAGACACCATAAGTTCAAGGATCATCACAAGTCAAATGGCTGGCAAAGTGATGTATGACAAAAAAAAATATGGTAAGGGATAGCATTTGCTGTAGACAATGAAAATTCAATTTGGCATGCCGCATGATATTTGGAAATCCAATTTTGAGTGGATTGATGGAGGAATGTATTTACTTAAATTCATTAATTAGCGGGTTTGATTTAGATAGTCTATACTATCTGTTTTATTATGACCATCAGTTTTGAAACACAACTTTATTCAAGAGAAGTCAATTTATGTACACCATTACCATTCATGAATATGTCCTAATGCATCAAACGTTCCTGCTCGTTGTTGATTTACCATTAAGCATCCACATGAAATTTGATAGCAATTGATCTAAGGTAGCTGGATTGGTAGCAGACAAGCCGATGGAGCAGATTCACATAATCAATTTAGCTGATGTGTAATTCTGGAAAAAATTGTTTGCTTTAATGATTGTCAGGTTATGCCGGTAGCTTGACACTTATCTAAGTAATATTTCCGTGAATCCATCCCTATGCAACAAATGGACCCTATCCCTTATTGAACTACCATTGACTTCTAACTTGAACTTTGATGTCCAATTGATATGAAGTAGAGGGATTGGCAGTAGATATAAGCTTACATATATAAATCAATTTAGTTTATGTGTAATTCTCTCAAATATTGTTTGCTTTGGTGATTGTCAAGGTATGCTGGAAATTACCTGGGTAAGAATATTTTGGGTATTTCCAGCGTCGAACTCTTACTGAATATGGAAAGAAAGGATTATGAACTACGGTTTGAGTCTAGTCTTTGTAAGATTTAAATTGTGTCCCAATCTATGTTTTTCTATAGATGAAAATAAATGTGATACAATGGTGTTTGAACTATAGATAGCACTTGAAATTGAATTCAAATTTCAAACCCTACTCAAGTTACGTGTTGGTGGTAAGGGAAATATTCTCTGGATTAATGCAGCAAAGTTCGCACCTAATCAAAATTCTTTCCATGCTGTATCCAATGTTTAGATTGATATGGGTTCTGCTAGTTGGATGCTTTTTGCATTTGGTCATTCTCCATTTCACAAGTCACTGCTTGGATGTTGTAGAGTTTTATAAATCCATTCTTTACAATTGTTGTCCAGTTTAGAAGCTTCGATCCCTTGCCTAGTTTAACATGACTAATATGTATGAGTAGATGCTGTAGGCCTTGTAGAATGCAAAAAATACAAATTTAATTGGTGTTATATAGACCAGGCAGAAGTCAATCACAGTGTACACAAATTAAAGGTTTGTCCAGAATGGAACATTGTAAACGTGAAGATAAACACTATGGCATAGAAGAACATTCAACAGTCTTGCACTTTGATTCACTTCCATTCGAGTGTGTGTGATAATGCTGGAATGAATGCACAACATTAGAATAGGCATTTAAGTAAGTGCGACAGTAGTAGGCCTCGAGGAGTTGTATCATATGCATGCTACATGAAATGTTCTTAGACAGTTTTAGAGTATCTAGTTTACACCAGTCTAAGTGCAGTTCCAACTTTAGATTAGGAATTTTCCATGAGGAGTTCCATTTTTAGAATCGACACTGTTTCCAAGGTAGAATATGCATGCACAAATATTCTTTCTTCTACAATTGAGGCATGCTATATTAGGCAAAGAAATCATATAGTAGGGTGCACCATTCCATGATGGCACATGCTATATTAGGGTTAGGGTTTTGTATTTTGTTGGATAGAACACCCCTGGGTGGTCTACATTCATTGTGTCTCATGTTCTCTCCTACTCTATAAAAGAGAGACATGCCACACCACTATAATCGTGGGTTATATAATTCTTTGTATTTTTCTGTTGGAAGTCACAGAGAATTAATGTGTGATTAAGTGTAGGAAATTTGTTTGTTGTCATAATTTCCAGAGCACTGCTTTATGTAGAATTAGTACATACAGTGCACTGTTATGAGTTTCTTTCTAGTTTTCTGTTCATTTGATTTCACCTATTTGTGTTCAGATCTAGTAGTAACAATAATTTTGAGAGTTAAGTCTCCAACATTTTTAGGAATTTTTGCTAATCTGATCATGATGTACTGTAATTTTAACACGGTATTAGAAATTTAGGGCACAGTGCCTGATATTTTGCATCTATGTATGGAGTGGGCTGCTGCCTGTGAGACAGATCTATTGAAGGATCCTAGTTAGTGTGATGCCCTTCCTTCAATTATTGAATTGAACTGGTACTTTTGATGGTTTGTTGTATGTGATGGCAAAGTAGCTCTAGTTATTGGAGTGTTGATCTGCACCTATGTTCACCTAACCCTAACGGATTAGGTTCCAACAAAAAATTTAGGGTTAGGTTCCAACAAAAAATGAACTCTGTTTACCTTCTGCCCGTATTGAATTGATGAAACCATGGTATTTTATGTTGTCATTATTATTTTTATCTTAAATTCAAAAATCAAGGTTTGTCACAAATTTGCTAGCAACCTATTTCTTGCTAATTTCATTCTTAGCATAACCTGCCATCTTTGATGCTTTACAATGAAGTATGGTAAATATACTGACATATGTAGGTAGTGCAACATGAAAGAAATCTGGTGTTGATGCTCTTATTCATTAGACTGTCTATAATCCTTTGGGACAAAAATAATTTTGATTATAAAAGGACTGAAAGGTAGCTAGTAAGAATATTTTGGATTCTTGTTTGAATTCTGAATTTTTCTTGTGAAAGATTTGGTTATAATTTTTGAGTCTTACGGTAAGTCCATGGAATTCTACTTTACATGGTCAGTTTAATGGATCGGTTTGTGGGGGTTTTCCACCAATGTTTCTTCTTGGTATAGCAGTAGACTTGACTTAAAATGCCCTACTTATGTGAGAGATATCTGAATTTTTAGAACCTCCAATTTTGGGACAATTTTTAAGTTGAATTGCTTCATATTAGCTCATACCAGTTTTGTGATGTCAATTTTAGGTCCAAACAAAGTAGATATTCAAATTCATTGATGTAAATCCCTTACACCATTCTAACTATTTCTAGCCTATGTTAAAATTTGTAGGTACATTGATCCATGATGCAAGGAATTCCCTCTTCTGTAGTTGTTCATTATGTATGCAAGAGGGGAAACTATGTTAAAGAAGAAAATATTATGCTCATGTGACTCCTTTTAATTTAAAAATTACATGTGAGGATGGGGAACACCATTTTTATGCCACAAAATTATAACTTAATGTCTTTGAGTTGCAGTTACTCTGAATACCTTGTCGCGACCATTTGAAATTCTTTTGTATTGCTTGATTTTGTTTGTGTCCAATTATTTCATTCCAGTGAGAAACAAACTCGTAATCTAATTTTCAGAGGCCAATATTGAACATAATGTTTGATTCTATAAGTTTATCGGTTGGTCAAGATTCAGGTCCCCACATGTCTGCTGGACCATTAAGGGACGAGATAACAAGTGGAGTCCCCACTTGCCATGAATCTAGGTAGTGCAGTCGTGTTTCATTGACACCTTCTTGTGAGAAATTGCATCTCAAAGTAGATTGTAAGTAGGAATATTTCACCTTCTGCGGATAGAAGTTGTTCCTTTGGTCTGACTGGTTCAGATCCAGAACAAATGAGTGAACGACAAAGGATGAAGACCTTCCCTGGATGTCATAGACACCTGGAATGCTACTTCGATAGTGAACTTATGTACCTGCAATCAGATCAAACACACAAACACATCAAATCTACCAGAACATAATCTATTTATCCATGTCAGTGACTAAGGAATCCAACAACATTTACATGCAAAATCAAAACAACAGTAATGTGGGACGAAAATCAGCTTTGCATTAAGATGAATGGAGAAGTTTACAACCAATTAAGCCTTAGTGTTAACATGCATCTCCATGAAACCAACACCTTCATCCCCATAAGCTCCAACTTTGCTCTCTATTCTCTCAAATGGCTTGGGCCAAGTGGTCAATCCAACAACATAACAATACCAATATAGTTCTCCTCCTCAACCATGGACATGAGCTTGTATTTATAAGGCTCAATGGATAGGGATGGTTGAGATATTTGTGGATGAGGTGGCCTCTAAGATCCTATGATGGGGGATCTCAAGCTCAACTGACCCACAATGTTAGGGATAAGAGAGTACACTAGGCTCATGATCTAGAAGCCTCGAGAAAATTCTCTTTTTCCCATTTTACCCAGGGTACCGCTTTTCTCCACTTATGACAGAGCGGTTTAGGTTAGAACCGCTTATGGAACAAAGGCCATATGCGGTGGCACCACTTATGGTAAACAAGATATAGGTGGTGTGAGCAAGGTACCGCTCATGGTTAACGGGAAAAGTGCAGTGCTGAGTATTTTTATGTAAGATTGACAAACAACATGGGTTTCCACTCCAGATGCTGGGATTAAGGGAAAATATGTAAGTCAAGGGTCTCATCACATGGTGGTGACATGATTTGAGTATAACAATATGCCCCCCAAAGCATGAGTCTTAGAGGGATATAATAAACAAGAGCTTTGAGAGAACAAGTTGTCACTTTGAGGTGAAAATGTCAGCTCGATCGGAGCATGTAGTCAAGTAGGCATCTATAGTACATCAATATTTTTGACTCATAGACACAAGTAACCAACTCATGGTTGCAGACCAATACAAGGTAGATCCATGGGAGGAATAAACAAGCATGGATACTAGAATACAACATAGATCCATGTGATAGAGGACTCAAACTTGGACATAGCTACCAAACATACAACGTATATATATGTCATATAGAAACAAATTTGAGCATAGCCACGACCATACAAATGTGGATCCATGCTAGATATACAAAAGTCCATCGCAACCTGGGGAAAAGCAATGAGTGATTTAAACAATTACCCAGGGTCTTCATCTCATTTTCCACAAAGTATGATTCTATCCATGTGATTACAATGATTTGAAGTTGAACATGGTAGAAACCACTTGATTATCAACCAATGATGTGAACTGTTAACAAGTGTGAGGGAGATCACCATTGATGTCAATGATTCCCAAGGCACCCTAGTAAAATCTACTGAGTGTGAATAGATGTCCTAATGTCAAACACCCAGTTGATTCTATCAATCAAAGGTCAATGATGTGAACCTATGTCAAGAGTAAGAGAATCTGTCATTAAGGCATACATATCTCAAGGTACTAAGTTTTTTTTTCTGAGACTAGTTCCCGGATGATGAGCTGATGTCAACGGGAATAGTCTCGTCGAAGGAGGGCAATGATGAGTCCCACATCGATGACACAAAACTCAGAACATAGTTCTGGAATGATGTGAATGTAGTAACCATAAGAATGACTCAAAAGTATTGACATAGAGACTGTTTTGACTACAAAGGTAATCTTCTTCAAATTCCCTTTGAGCATCGGGCTGCATGACAAAAGACTTGGCAGCATGACTGAACAGGACAAACTCACGATGCGACAGTGGACAATGCATTCTTTTGAAAGACTCAAAGGAGTGGCATGACTCATGAAAGTGGATCGTCACAAAGATCAGCTGAATATCCAATTGACTGAAATGATATGTAGACAAGTGTCATGTTCAAAGGTAACAACAAACTACTACCATTTATTTGCAAAATGATTCCCTTCCCATTTCCCCCATCATGATCGATGAGTGCCTCTTTTTGGTTTTACGAGTTCAAAGAGGGTAACAAACACTCGGTATAGCTTGTATGAAGACAATTCCAAACTCATATATTTTACGAACCTAAGAGAGGATGGGTTCATTCCCAAATCGGGTCTCTCAATGTTTAATTTAACGAGTCCAATGAAAGAAAACTTGGTATTGTCCATGTTTAGAGAGTCTGAATGATTGTGGAAGAAGACTCCAAAGGGGTCCTTTTTTGTATCATTTAGTCCCTAAGGCCTAAAAAAGTGTAAAATCATACCTTAGATAACTTTTTTAGTCATGATTGGCTGGAGTGTTCCTTTTTCGTAAATAGTCTATCTGAACCAAAAAAGAGATAACCTACCATCAGAAAGACGACTCTTCAAATGCTTTAATGAGCATGCATAAGACAATATTTCTCGACAATGTTTTAGTATTTAGGGAGCCTAAAAAGAGTTTAAAGAGGAATCCATGAAGTTTCTTTACACAATGTCAATTTTTACGAGCCTGGAAAGAATAAAAAATGGACTTGACGATCTTTTCGTGTTTAAGGAGCCTTAAAAGAAGTGAAAGAAGACTCCATGAGGTTTGTTTACACAATGTTAGTTTTTATGGGCCTAGAAAGAATCAGAAATGGACTCAGACCTTTGATACTAGGTTTCAAGAGCGTGACCAAAGTGTCATAACAAACGCTCATCAACTTTTTCCATTTTATGGTAGTACGAAAAATTCATAAACAAACTCCCAAAAATTTACCATAGTGGTTCTTCTATCCTGCAACGACTCAAAAACAAGTGTTAAATGCGCTGATAACTTAACATTAAGGGATTATGATTGATACATTTCAATTAAAAGGAGATTTTAAATCAAAACTATAGCATGTCAGACCCAAAAATGTATATAAAAGTCATGTAAATAGTGAAAAATAAAATCATTTTACTATTTACCCATAGTGGAGAGCATTTGGAGCACTTTCCTAGTCAGATCTTTAGCTGCTGATATCGGGAGTTTCCACTGTCATATTTGAGCACCGTCAGTTCCAGGTAATAGTTAAAACCCTACTCTTCCTTTTCATAGTCTTAACTTTTTTATTTTGATGAGATTTTGGGATTGTATGGCAATCCCTAAAACCATGGGAATGGGCACTGCATTTATCCCTTTCGGGATATGCAGTACCTCACTAGAACTGCGCCTAAAACAAGGCTCATAGGTGGTGCCAGCCGTGGATATTTAAAAATTATAGCATAAGCAAAAATAAATCATTATTTTGAATTTAAATGATTAAGGATGATTCTAATATGTGCTATGATTGTTTTTTGGCAGGTTTTTGTTGATCAATCATGGTGATATGGAAAGAAAGAAACATGATAATGATGATGCTTTCGCTGAAAGGAATGCGGGTTGTATAGCTGCATTATGAGACTGTGGGCTCCTGAAATTGTTTTGGACCCCCAGCATGGTATCGCATGAGAAGTTGCTAGAGCACATACTTCGAATGTGGAATCTGGAGCAGTAACACTTTGAGGTTGGGGCTCATATTCTAACAGTAGAGGTAGAGGACATCTACTTCTTGACTGGACTCTCAATATGGGGTGCCCCCATCTCGCTCACAGGTTCTCTAGGAGGGGATATTACCACACAAGAGTTGAGAGACCGTCATTGTATCCTAGGGACGAGGACATCGGGGAATAAAATCCCCATTAGGGCAGGGATGGATGGGCCTCTACGGACTGTCCTATTTACTATGCAGAGAGTGGCTGAGAGTTAGGGTGTGCATTAGGATTCTAGGGAACACATGTTATATGCCATAGAGGCCATGGCGCCTACAATATTCAATTGGGTGAAAGCCCCACTTCCAATATTCAAAGATCAGCTGACTAAGTGTCGGCAGGGAGAACTGAAGCAGTTTGGATTTGGTTCCATTCTAGCCTGCTTCTTCTTCGAGCAGGTGCCATAGATGAGACCTCAGGTGGTCTTCACAGAGCTGAGAGCGTGAGACCCCCGTATGCTGAGGTAGGTCCAGATTATGGCTCATACTAGAGCAAGCAGGGGGAAGGTGAAGTTCAGTGACCTGTTCTTCAGATGGCTCCGAGATAAGATCCTCATGGTGGAGGATTATGCTTATGCAAGTACGGACTTCAGTAGAGACCTTTACCTACCACACCCACCTGGCGGACAGTGGGGTGACATTGGTAAGAAGTAAGAAACCCTAAAATGGATAAAATGTTTTTATATTTTTTGATGTTTTATATTTTTTTATGTTAAGTAATGAGACATGAAAATATTCATGCAGACATTGGAGCAGCATGACCTGGGGGAGCTTCTCCATTGGATAGACGAGCTGGAGCCTGCTTTGTACTGTAGGGAGATGATATCACCAGGGAGTTAGAGGAAAAAATGGAGAGGTTGACCTTGGATATCCCTGATGCTTCCATTTATGACCTCCCTCTGAGGTATCAGGGACCTACAGTGGGAGTACTGGGTCGATTTAGTAGGCTGCTACATAGAGTAGCCCGGGTAGTGATGTGCTACCATGAGCATCACTAGACATTATGTGTATGAGATATCTACTGAAAGATGACAGCTTCAGGATTTTGTATGGTGATTTTGTCTGAAATCCTACATGCTTCAGATGAGGTCTCATGACCTATTTTTTGTAAAATTCTTCATATATATATATATATATATATATACACACACACACACATACAGACTTTTACTTNTTTTACATGAGTTTTATGTGTCTTTAATTGTTTATTTACAATGAACCATATTTGATTTAATGTCATGAATGGGCAATATGCCAATCTAGGATGTAATTATCTAATGAGTCAGTAACTACATTATGTTCCCTAGGGATATGCCTATAAGTGATGGTTTCAAATGACCTTTCTAACAAGCATACCCTCCGGAAGAGGTGGAGAAGCACATGATTTATAATGGTATAAACATGGCTTAGATGACAAACCACGAGTTGTGAGTCCATCAAGACCACCCGATTATGAACATTGTGGGGGACAACTTTAGTCAGAAGACCTATGAAACCGCTCCTGAATTGACCAAATATTCACCTAGGGAATAGAGGACCCAAGCAGCTGAGGCGAGATTCAAGGTGTGGCGGCAAGCACCATCAACAAAGTTGTAGAAATCCATCTTCTTTGCATGACCAAAACATGGTATAAACAGATGAGGACATTAAACTCAAAACCATATTGAAAATACTAAAATCACACTGAAATTCAAGAAATATACATATATACAAGATACCATCCAAGAAAGACCTAGGAATAGTACCTTTTTAGGTACAACCCATTGTGAGGTTTCCCTAAAGGGATTTCATCGTAGTCGATGAGCTTGTATGCCCCTTTCTCTAAAACCTTAGAAATGACGAAATGACCGTACCACATGGACTCGAACTTACCCTTCCCTAGTTTTTCATATCTCTGGTCATAAGTCAAAACTAGGTCACCCTCATTAAAGGCACAAGGTTGGAAGGATTTATCATACTGTGCCTTGACGCATTTCTTATGTGCCTCATTAGCCAAGGCAGCATCTCTCTGAGTCTTGTTAAGGTTATTCAAGTACAAAAATATTTCTTCCTCTGTGGAAGTGTCTGGGTGAAGTTCGACGACAAGTTGTAAAGATGGAATCTGACATTGAATCAATAAGACAACTTCGAGTCCATAGACAAGCTAGAAAGGCATGAAACTAGTAGCTATTTTCATCAAAGTCCTATAAGCCCATAGAGCGGAGAAAAGAATGTGGTGCGAGTTGCATTTATGATCTCCAACCATCCGACGAAGCATAGTTCTCAAAACTTTGTTAATGGCCTCTACCTGACCATTAGCTTGTGGATAATATGGCATAGAGTTTTCATTGCAAAATCCTAGCTTGGCACTCAGTTCCTCCATCATTTGATTACGGAAATGTGATTCGTGATCAGTAACGATGGACTGTGGGACTCCAAACCTAGCTATGATATGATTGCATAAGAAGAGAGCGATAGTATTACCATCTTCTACATATGTAGGCATGCCCTCAACCCACTTTGTAAAATAGTCAACAACTACGATGATGTAACCGTGCCCCTCAGCTGAGGTAGGCTTACAATGCATAAAGTGAATCCCCCACTTGGAAAATGGGCCAATGGCAATGACGAGGTGTAGAGGAGCAGGATGGGTGCACTTTTTGGAATAAAAATGTTGACAAGGTGGGCATTTCTTAACAGCCTCATGACAGTATTTGAATACGAAAGGCCAGAAATAGCCAGCGCAAAGGATTTTCTGGGCTGTAGCCATCCCAGATAAATGACCATCACATGCTTCGAAGTGGAAATCATTCAACACATGTTTAGCCTCCTCATGGGTGAGGCATCACCAGAGAATAGAATCAATCCTATGCCTATACAAGGTATCATTCAGGATGAGGTAGTATTTCGCGTGGTGACGGATACGGAGGCTATCGTCACGGGATAAATGCGGCTGAAATCATTGTGTTTGGAGATAAATAAGCAAATATCTGTACCATGGATCAGTAGTGTTGATTAGGAACAAAAATTCATCAGGAAATGAATCACTAGGCTCAGATTCCATTGCATCACAGGGAAGATAACACATGAGCTCGACAAAGATCAAGGATTTATTTGATGTGGCTTTGGCAAATTCCAGATCAAACTCCTATAGTATGACTATCCATCAGGAGTACTTTCCCCCAAGAAGCTGACGAGTCAGGATGTAATACATAGGGTTCTGGTCTTCCAATACCGTGGTTGTGCGGAGCAAAATGTAATGACAAAATTTTTGTACAGCAATGAAAGTGGCTAATGCTAACTTCTCCATGTGTGAATATCGAGTTTTAGAATCCATAAGATTCTTACTAGCATAGTAATCACGTGCTCCTGACCATTGGGATCTTCCTGCACCAAAACCATAGCAATGGTAGTAGCAGAGGAAACAATATACAAGATAAAGTCCTTTGAATAATTTGGGGGGTGTATCATGGGTGAATGAGTCAGAGCATTTTTGAGATTATCAAAGGCACGTTGGGCTTGGTCATCCCAAAAGAACGGGGTGTCCTTTTTAAGGAGACGCATATAACTGTGCATTTTCTCTGCGAAATTGCACACGAAACGACGGATAAAGTTTGTCTTCCCTTGTAAAATTTGGAGTTCAAGGAGATTAGTTGGGGCTAATAGAGCCAAAATGGAAACAATTTTCAAAGGGTCTACCCGGATGCCATCTTTGGAGACCAAAAAACCTAACAGACATCCTGTCTCAACACAAAAAACACATTTATGCGGATTGAGCCGTACATTATAATGACAACATCTTAGTAAAATGTCTCTAAGATGACAAAGGTGGTCCTCTCATCGCTGTGAATGAGCAGGGAGGTTGTCAAGGTACGGTTCAACAATATGTTTAATATCGTTAAATGCATAGGACATCGCACGCTGGAATGTGGCTCTTGCATTTTTCAAGCTGAAAGGTAACTTCTTATATGCAAAGGTTCCCCATGGGAAAATGAATGCCATCTTGTGCTGATCGATGGGTAATATCTCAATCTGATTATAGCCAGAGAAGCCATCCATAAATGGGAAGATGACGCTTCTAGCACAGTTGTCGATAATATGATCGATGTGCGGAGTTGGAAATTTGTCCTTGGGAAAAGCTTTATTCAAATCCCTAAAATCGATACAGACTCTAATGGTGCCCCGCTTTTTATTGATAGGGACAACGTTTGATACCCATTCCGTCAGGGGTACTAGATAAATAAACCCAGCTTTGAGAAGTTTCTCAATTTCAGCTTTAATCACTACGGCCTTCCATGGATGGACTTGCCTTAGATTTTGCCTGACAGGCTTGGCCATGGGATAGGTTTTAATCTCGCGGACCACAATGGATAGGTCAATCCTAGACATCTCTTCATAGGACCAGGCAAAAATATCATGGAATTATTTGAAAAGTGCCCTGTATGCTTCAGATTCATCTGCAGAGTGGTTTTTCCCAACATGAACATGCTCGATGGTACCAGGCTTGGCTGATATGTCAATCGGATTCATCTGAGTAATATTGCAAAGGTTTCCTTCATAATCTATGTCTTGCAACAATATGGGACTTTGGGGTATGTTGACAATATCAGTAGGAAACAGGGATGCGTAATCATGGTTAACCAAACTGGTGTTGGGGAGAAACATGGATCTATGATGGTGATCCTCCCAAATGGACTCGTCCGTACTCATGATGTCCATAATGGACTCGTCAAAAGGAAAAGTCTCACAGAGATAATCTAGAATAGGAAGAGATGGTTCTAACTAGTAAGGTAAATGGTAAGGATCCAAAGCCACTAGATGAAGATCATTAGTGTGATCATCGAAAGGGTTTGACTGATGTCATACATTGCTTCATGTGAAATCAACAAGGTGGACTCAACAACTTGTTTTCCCCTAGGTTCACAATGAAAAGAGGCAATGATATGTATTGTCGCGGAATCCGTGTTAGGAGGAGTGGATGGAAAAATCCCCATAAGGGATGAATCCTTCAACATGCCTACCCCAATCGACTGGTAAGGAGGAGGGTATTGGAATAACATGGGGATGTTATTAGTCGTAGAGGTAGTAACATCTGGCATACATAAATTAAGCTGGTTAATAGTAACAATTCTCCCTAGATGCGAAAATTGGACTGTTCGGAATACTGTCGAAGCGACAATAGTCATGGCATAAAACCAATTTCTTCATAGAAGGAGGTTGTAATCTAACGGGGCATCTACCACTTCTACATGAATGGAAATGGTTTTGGCCCCTGTTGCCACCTTTCACACACCTGGGTCACGTGGCAGAAATATTCAAGCCACTCGGTGTGTCCTTGGGGGCAAGTCTCGAGTCAAGGCTGTCACCTTGTTCTTGACTCCTCCGTTTAGGCTCAACTCCTAATGAATCCAAGGGGGGTAGACCCTATTAATTTACTAAGGATGATTTCTTAGTGTGATGAATTTAAACTGAATCAGTTACTTAGGAGTTTGAATATTTTAACTATAGACAATTAAAGATGATGAGATACGAAAATAAACACACGAAAGCACAAAGCTGATACACAATGTATATATGTAGCAAAAATGA
This sequence comes from Pseudotsuga menziesii, assembly GCA_001517045.1. Taxonomy (NCBI): domain Eukaryota; kingdom Viridiplantae; phylum Streptophyta; class Pinopsida; order Pinales; family Pinaceae; genus Pseudotsuga; species Pseudotsuga menziesii. The sequence goes on along the minus strand of LPNX011004401.1, from coordinate 212,847 downwards.
CCAGTGCCTTAAAATGAAGTCAAATCAATAAGATCTATGTGCTTGCATGTGCTTGGAGTGAATGTTTTGCGATTGCATCTTGGTATGTTTTAAGTTAAATGTGAAGTATGAGTTGATTAAATTAGGCAAAGGGGAACTCCATATATACCCGAGAGTACTTGGAGTAGGTCCAAAACTAAACCTTTATGGCTACCCACAAGGAATATGTGGGATGAAATGGAGTCTCTGGGGCTATTGTTCGTAACGCACCCATTAGGGTGTGACAGAGATCGACACCCCGAGGTAACTTTTCAGAAGTTCCCGCTTCCTTTGGGTATTTTTCCACCGTAAAGGTTTGATCTAGGTGTTGGATTTTCACTTGATGGTTTGTCAGTTGGGGAGTGTGAGTCCTAATTATACTAGTCACCCAAGTGCTTTTGATACAGCTTGACTGATCGAACGAACCGCAGCCAAGTGCAGAGCATACACACTGGAGTCTTGTAAATTTTAATAAGTTTTAAACTGGATGTTCTTGTTTAAAAGAAAAGCCTCCAAGAACCTCTTTCGATCCAAGTGGATCTCAATCGGGGAATCAAGGAGGGGTTAATTTTAAATTTCCTGATAAAAAAATGAGAGAAAAAAGCAAACAGATACACAGTTCCATTTTCTTAATTAATCCTACCACGAATCTCTTTCTCCTTTCGGGTCAATCGGGAAATCGTGGGGTAAGTATTACGATTACTTTGAAATGTAAGATATGGAATATGGAATTAATAACAAAATAAATTATCCTACCCTGCAGATTATATCAATACTAGTTTAAAAAATAAATGAGGAAAAGCACAAAAAGGACACCGATGCAAATCCCCCCTAGGGGGGATGGGGAATGGGCTCGAAAGAGCCTATTCAAAGAATAATTTTATTACAGTGGTTAAAATATTAGAGAAATGATAAATCAGAACTTTCTTGGTCCTTATACAGGTTGAAACCAAGTTTTTACAATTTTGCAAAAAAGAATTAAGATTTTTTAGTGAAAAGGGAGACCCTTGGGGGGATTTGAATGCTCTTGAGACCACTTCGGACAGCAGCTTCCTTTTCTTTTTGTCAAAACTACTAAAGGACAGTGAAAAAGTTAGAATAAAATATGCCCAAAATCACTTTAAGAGTACCTTTGGATCATACTACTTTATCTCAAAAAATAATGCGGTTAAACTAGCTAAACCGGCGAAAAAGGAACCAAGGAAAGCAAGCTTTCCTTGGGATCTTGGCTTGCTGTTTGTGCAGCCAATTAAAGTGCACTGATATTGCATAATATTAAATTTTATAACAGCGAAAGGAAATCTAATGCATGTGATCTGCAAGTTTTCTTTAAAATTCATGCAAAAGGGACGATTTCCTACAGCTAGATCTAGGATGCTTATGAAACTTTTTTAAGTGCGAGATATAGGATATGAGCTATGAAATATTAGATCTATGTATATTTTACTTTGATGAAACAGATCCAAATGAAATCGCAGCTATGAACTAAAAAAGTAACCGGGTAAAGTGTTGATTTTGAGGGAGGAAGAAGAGGAGAAAAGTGTTGTTTTCCTTGAAGATCCACAGTGGAGCTTTCAGGTGGAATGTTGAGGGACTATGCCTTTGAAATGTTTTTAGGAGAATGAAGAAGCAAAATAGATCAGCATCCTCTCCAAAGTATGAACTTGCAACTCAGCTGAAATCAAAGAACTTGCCAAGAAACTTGTGAGATCCGATTAGTACATACAAAGAGATTCAAGATAACATGCATATAAGCTTATAGGACATGCTAAATCTAGATCTCTAAACATGCATCCAAGGAGAGTGACAGTCAATAAACTTATTGAACAACACCTTTCCTATCAAGATTGTAATAAGCTAATTACTAATCTTAGCCACAGATCTACAAGAAATTAGCAAAAAATGACCACAGATACAGGTTACCTCAGTAAAACAATGGCAATAATCATCCACACATGCATTGGCACCACACCGTATTGCCACCAAAGATTTTCTTTATTTCAAATGAAGAATTACAGAGTTACAATAGCAGCAGCACCTCAATCCTAGTTCTAACTAGCTTGGAAGAGGAGGCTGTGCCTGGATATATACAAATTACAAGCCATCTAGCCCAAGGGGGCGCAAATCCCAAGGAGATAGAACAAATATGCTGATGGAGAGTCCATCAATGCCTGATCTATGTCTAGCTGAGCCAGATCTGAGTCTCACTGAGTGCAACTATCAATCGAGGGGCTGATCTGACTGACACCTCAACCTGTTGACTGAATCATCCACCAAAACTCATCCAGTTGAGTCAAAAACGTGTCGAGGAGAGAGGGAGGGTGAAATTCCCCATAAAGGATGCTGAAGATCAACTCTGGATCTGATTTGATCACCTCCTTTAGTCAAGGATTTGTCAGATCCAGTGAATCTGCTTCAGATCTGACTGATTTCAATCAAATCGGCTGAGAATCCATTGATCTATGATTTTGGATTTGCTCCATTATTCATCAATTTATTAATTAAAATAATCAATAATTGATTTTTTGGGCTTTCTGACATGAGTGATGGAAAATCACTCAAAACTAGGAAATAGTGGGTCCATGGGTTTACATGGTGCTCTTAGCTTGAAAATGAGCACCTACATGACTGAAACCAACTATTTGGCCCACTTTTATTACAAAATCAATTTTTCCAATTAAACTATTAAAAAATAGCCTAAGTTTTGGAAAAATTAAATTTAAATAAAAAACACTGAAAAAATTAAAAAATTGAAAAATTGAAAAACACCTAGGGGGACTTAGACATGTTCATATGACTCAAAAATGATGTCTAGCATGTTTATACATTGACACATAGACTCTAATAACCTCCATAGCCCTAAATGCCAAGCCGACCACCCCAACTTTGGAGGTATGGAGTGAAAAACTCAGAAATTATCAGTCGTTTATTCAACAACCAATAATAACCAAGGGAAAAAACACCCTGGTTTGATCGGATTGACAAATGAAGTCTAAGAGACCGAGTATTTTACAGACACTATCATGCTAGAACATTTATTACAATTCCCCCATGGGGTGTGAACATGTGATATGATATAACAAGCACTTCCGAGAAGTACTTCCAAAGGTATTTTTGAAGTCTGAACAAGTTAACCCTGTCCGGTTCACCGGGCTCACTTGATAAAAACCACTAAGTACAACTTAGGTGGTAACATTCTGGCTCCAACTATGGGATGTGTGCTCGATTTGGTCTTTAAGGCAAGGAGAGGATACGAGAACACTAGAATCTCTGGTTTATATACCCTGCAAAAACATCTCAACTTGACAAGAAAAACCTTAGCAACACAAGTTTTATGAAAAACCAAATGAACCATTAAGCTGATTTATTTAAACAAAATAGATGTAACTAACTAAAAGAAGCAAATTTTTATTATAGCTAGGTATAAAATAGAAATGCAGAAAGTAAATGCTCTCTTTCAAAGAGCTTATTTTCCTACTCTAAGCATGATATAAAAAGGGTTAAGTGTAATCAAAAATCCAATGTAACCACCTAAGCATTTTATTAACATAAAAAAAAATTTCCTTGTCTTTGGTTACCAGCCAAAGTACGGATACCTTATTCAGAAGATGCAAACCTGCGTGATGATTCAGAATGGGCGGGATGGATGGGAGATCATAAGTATGAACAATGTCATAAAAATTCTTCCCAAACGTGTATGTACTCATGCAGGCTGCTTCTATCCATGACTGGATAGGATTGATATACCAATCAAAATGACGAGGTAGGCTGACTACATCATCATACTGATCATCGGGACTTATCAAATGATAACTCGTTGCACAAACCCCAAGTAGCTCCAAATCATAAGGAACCTCTATATGTGAAAAAGATGGCTAAGACTCACATTCCACTAACTGCATCACATCTAAATTTCCACAATACTATTTCTCATTGTCCTCATTACTGATACCCTTGTGCGGCTCTACATGGTATGACTTTGAATGATCACATGAAAATTTTGAATGCTTCTCTTCCATACTAAGGTTTTCCTAGGAATCCAGATCCATGCTCCCCTCTATGGATGTATCGTATATTGGACTTCCACACATTTTTGAATAGACACTCCCATTGTTGGACATATCATGGATGGGATTCTCCATAATATTTTCACAAGTTGGTTTATCTATGAAATTCCAATAGGCATCACTCCCATCCATGTCGTATGTGGGGGACTCTTCATCCATGGCATCATGCTCCTGCCTATCCATGTCCTCCTTGTATTCATAACAATCTTCTTTAGATAAAATGTTACAAGGCAATAAACTTTCCAAACCTTCATCAATATGTGGAGAACAAGGTCTACTGTCACCACACACCATATTGATCTTATCATAGGTTTCTTTACAGGCTTCTGTTATGATATCATGAAGAGGATCTTCAATATTATCTTTAATCAAGGAAACCTTTTGGACATACTCAATGGGATCACTTAGTATGTGTTGCTCAGTGGATTTCTCTAGAGGGATTTCTGGAAAAGTATCAGCATTGCAACACACTTGAGAATACACCAAATTTTCATTGTCTTCAGCTATGGTGACATGAGGAGAGTCTTCAACACTGTGTTCCATTATGGGCTCCTCCTGAAGCTTTTCAATATGATCATTTTGGATTTTCCCTTCCTTAGAATCTTGTTGTGCATTGGTAGATACCTCATTTTCTTTAAGAAGACGCTTAATTTCTTCATTTCTTAAATAACCTCTAGGATGCTTTTTTATGGGAGTATCATGGACTTCCTCTTTACTTAAATGTTCAAGAAGTGATTCCAAGTCTTCAATACTTTGTATTATGGAAAAAGGTCCATCATATCCTTCCGTGTGATACTCTGTCCCAAATAGGTAGAAGGTACAGATCTTTTCAAGGAACTTTTTTAAACCATTCACACCACCCCTACCATCATGCCACTGCTTTAAAAACATCCAAAGGAAGTTTGGAAAAGAAGTTATACATTTATTAGGAAGGCCTTGATAGAACCAATAACAAGCCTCACCCTGAAAAGTACTAGCAAACATTTCCATCATATGGTCTTCATAAAGAATATTGAAGTCAACAATCAACTGAAGGAAAGATTTGACATGCCAGATGGCCGAGTCACCATAATCTCCATGAAATGGTGGAATCCAGTTATATGCATCCCCCAAACCATCACAATAGTTAGGAAAACCAAGGATGTTTGAGAAATCGATAGGTTGAAACATTAAGGTTAACTGGGCACCATATTTCTCCCTTAATTTATCCAAAATAGTATCCATTTGAAAACCTTGTACTGACAAGGTGTAGCTATCAAGTGATGAGCTTTAAAGGTTTTAACATGTTGCATGGGCTCAACTACACACAACAAAACTTCACAAGTTTATGAGAAAATAGGGTTTTATCCCTTCAATGGAGTCGCCATGTGAAACAGAAAAATAAGCATTTATAAATATTTTCACAAAAATTATTTCTTTGCTTTTCTTTGTAAAAATAAAACTGGAAAAAAGGTCAGTGGAGTCGCCAGATGAAAATTAAATATCTACTCTAAGAATTCATCAAACAAAGAAAAAACAAAAAGGAAGAAAACAAAAGTCGTACTCGGGAATAAAAATATTTATCCCCGGCAACGGCGCCAAAAAAGTGTTGCCGCCTTTCACACACCTGGGTCACGTGGCAGAAATCTTCAAGCCACTCGGTGTGTCCCTGGGGGCAAGTCTCGATTCAAGGCTGTCACCTTGTTCTTGAATCCTCTGTTTAGGCTCAACTCCTAACAAAGCCAAGGGGGGTAGACCCTATTAAGTTACTAAGGATGATTTCTTAGTGTGATGAAGTTAAACTGAATCAGTTACTTAGGAGTTTGAACATTTTAACTATAGAAAACTAAAGATGATGAGATACGAAAATAAACACACGAAAGCACAAAGCTGATACACAATGTATATATGAAGAAAAAATGACCAGTGCCTTAAAATGGAGTCAAATCAATAAGATCGATGTGCTTGCATGTGCTTGGAGTGAATGTTTTGCGATTGCATCTTGGTATGTTTTAAGTTAAATGTGAAGTATGAGTTGATTAAATTAGGCAAAGGGGGACTCCAGATATACCCGAGAGTACTTGGAGTATGTCCAAAACTAAACCTTTATGGCTACCCGCAAGGAATATGTGGGCTGAAATGGATTGTCTGGGGCTATTGTTCGTAACGCACCCATTAGGGTGTGACAGAGATCGGTGCCCCGAGGTCACTTTTCAGAAGTTCCCGCTTCCTTGGGTATTTTGCCACCGCAAAGGTTTGATCTAGGTGTTGGATTTTCACCTGATGGTTTGTCAGTTGGGGAGTGTGAGTCCTAATTATACTAGTCACCCAAGTGTTTTTGATACAGCTTGACTGATCGAACAAACCACAGCCAAGTGCAGAGCATACACACTGGAGTCTTGTAAATTTTAATAAGTTTTAAACTGGATGTTCTTGTTTAAAAGAAAAGCCTCCAAGAACCTCTTTCGATCCAAGTGGATCTCAATCAGGGAATCGAGGAGGGGTTAATTTTAAATTTTCTAATAAACAAATGATAGAAAAAAGCAAACAGACACACAGTTCCAGTTTCTTAATTAATCCTACCACGAATCTCTTTCCCCTTTCGGGTCAATCGGGAAATCATGGGGTAAGTATTACGATTACTTTGAAATGTAAGATATGGAATATGGAATTAATAATGAAATAAATTATCCTACCCTGCATATAAGATCAATAATAGTTTAAAAAATAAATGAGGAAAAGCACAAAAAGGACACCGACGCAAATCCCTCCAGGGGGGATGGGGAATGGGCTCGAAAGAGCCTATTCAAAGAATAATTTTACTACAGTGGTTACAATATCAGAGAACTGATAAATCAGAACTTTCTTGGTCCTTATACAGGTTGAAACCAAGTTTTTACAATTTTGCAAAAAAGAATTAAGATTTTTTAGTGAAAAGGGAGACCCCTGGGGGGATTTGAATGCTCCTGAGACCACTTCGGACAGCAGCTTCCTTTTATTTCTGTCAGAAATGATAAAGGACAGCGATCAAGTTAGAATAAAATATGCCCAAAATCACTTTAAGAGTACCTTTGGATCAGCCTACTTTATCTCAAAAAATAATGCGGTTAAACTAGCTAAACCGACGAAAAAGGAACCAAGGAAAGCAAGCTTTCCTTGGGATATTGGCTTGCTGTTTGTGCAGCCAATTAAAGTGCACTGATATTGCAGAATATTAAATTTTATAACAGTGAAAGGAAATCTAATGCATGTGATCTACAAGTTTTCTTTAAAATTCATGCAAAAAGGACGATTTCCCGACAGCTAGATCTAGGATGCTTATGAAACTTTTTTAAGTGTGAGATCTAGGATATGAGCTGTGAAATATTAGATCTATGTATATTTTACTTTGATGAAACAGATCCAAATAAAATCACAGCTATGAACTGAAAAAGTAACCGGGTAAAGTGTTGATTTTGAGGGAGGAAGAAGAGGAGAAAAGTGTTGTTATCCTTGAAGATCCACAGTGGAGCTTTTAGGTGGAATGTCAAGGGACTATGCATTTGAAATGTTTTTAGGAGAATGAAGAGGAAAACTAGATCAGCATCCTCTCCAAAGTATAAACCTGCAACTCAGCTGAAATCAAAGAACTTGCCAAGAAACTTGTGAGATCCGATTAATACATACAAAGAGATTCAAGATAACATGCATATAAGCTTATAGGACATGCTAAATATAGATCTCTAAACATGCATCCAAGGAGAGTGACAGTCAATAAACTTATTGAACAACACCTTTCCTATCAATATTGTAATAAGCTAATTACCAAACTTAGCCACAGATCTACAAGAAATTAGCAAAAAATGACCACAGATACAGGTTACCTCAGTAAAAAAATGGCAATAATCATCCACACATGCAATGGCACCACACTGTATTTCCTCCAAAGCTTTTATTTATTTAAAATGAAGAATTACAGAGTTACAATAGCAGCAGCACCTCAATCCCAGTTCTAACTGGCTTGGAAGAGGAGGTTGTGCTTGGATATATACAAATTACAAGCCATCTAGCCCAGGGGGGCGCAAATCCCAAGGAGATAGACCAAATATGCTGATGGAGAGTCCATCAATGCCTGATCTATGTCTAGCTGAGCTAGATCTGAGTCTCACTGAGTGCAACTGTCAATAGGGGGGCTGATCTGACTAACACCTCAACCTTTTGACTGAATCATCCACCAAAACTCATCCAGTTGAGCCAAAAACGTGTGGAGGAGAGAGGGAGGGAAAAATTCCCCATAAAGGATGCTGAAGATCAACTCTGGATCTGATTTGATCACCTCCTTCAGTCAAGGATTTGTCAGATCCAGTGAATCTGCTTCATATCTGACTAATTTCAATCAAATCGGTTGAGAGTACATTGATCTATGATTTTGGATTTGCTCCATTATTCATCAATTTATTAATTAAAATAATCAATAATTGATTTTTGGGGCTATCTGACTTGAGTGATGGAAAATCACTCAAAACTAAAAAATAGTGGGTCCATGGGTTTACATGGTGCTCTTAGCTTGAAAATGAGCACCTACATGACTGAAACTGACTATTTGGCCCACTTTTATTACAAAATCAATTTTTCCAATTAAACTATTAAAAAATAGCCTAAGTTTTGGAAAAAATAAATTTTAATAAAAAACACTGAAAAAATTAAAAAATTGAAAAATTGAAAAATTGAAAAACATCTAGGGGGACTTAGACATGTTCATATGACTCAAAAATGATGTCTAGCATGTTTATACATTGACACATAGACTCTAATAACCTCCATAGACCTAAATGCCAAGCCGACCACCCCAACTTTGGAGGTATGGAGTGAAAAACTCAGAAATTATCAGTCGTTTATTCAACAACCAATAATAACCAAGGGAAAAAACACCCTGGGCTGATCGGATTGACAAATGAAGTCTAAGAGACCGAGTCTTTTACAGACACTATCATGCTAGAACATTTATTACAATTCCCCCATGGGGTATGAACATGTGATATGATACAACAAGCACTTCCGAGAAGTACTTCCAAAGGTATTTTTGAAGTTCGAACAAGTTAACCCTGTTCAGTTCATCGGGCTCACTTGATAAAAACCACTAAGTACAACTTAGGTGGTAACAGACCGAAGCTCGACTGCGAGGGCTGATATGAGACCATGGGGCTGGAAACCTTGTCCATCAAAGGCCTTCGGAGTCATAGGTGATGTTACAAGATCGAGAGAGGTAGTACCATTCTAAAAACCTTCTTTCCCACTACTTTCGTAATGATTTGAAAATCAAGTTTATGAGGTAGCCTAGACTTATAGTTCTCAATATTCAAGTGAATCAAATTAGTATTATCTAGGTCTAAAGCTCCTAATTCCGTTAACAAGTTTTTGCAATGTGTAGGACAACTTTGGAGTACTTCTAAGGTAGTCATTGCACAAGGTACCTAAGCGAGATCTTCAACTAGATTATAAAATTGAGCAGCTCGGGCATTAGGGTTGAATACAGCCTTCCGAAGAGTACTCTTAGGTGGATGCAAAATCATGTCGAGAGTAGAATTTTCGATGGTTAGGGGGACAGTAGATGAGGACTCAAGAGAACTAGTAGAGGGAGTTTTCCCTAAAGAATAATGATCTCCTTTTTTGTCTATGTGTTTGTCATAATTCTGAATTCAAGTTTGTAGATTAATGGTATCTGAGGACATCATACCAATTTCATCTGATGAACTAGAATTTCCCTGATTAGACATGTGGTCTATCAGTTGTTGTTGAGAGGGAAAATGATCTGTGAGTACTGCAGGTGCGGGATTTGATTTTAGAAATTGAGAGATCTCGTCTCGACAGGGACACTCTTTTGTGAAATGGTCACCTCCACATAGCAGACATGGATATTTTTCTTTTCACTTCCCTTTATCATTATCATTATTGGTTGGTCTTGGATTCTCCTATTGGTTTCCAAGTCTTTTATTCTTACTTTTACCCTTCTTTTTATTATTACTCGAGGTTTGAGTACTTCGAATAGAATTGACCTCGATGGAAACCTTAGGAGTCGAAGGAGTAGGGGTGGCAGTCTGGAGTTACTTGGCAGGTTTCGCTTTTGATGAGCACTGGATTGAACCAACGATCCCATCAACAGGTACTTCTGTTGGTGGCTTGGAGGGATCGGTTCTTGGGCGAGGAGATTGAGGAATCAAGTCATAAAGAGTTCTAGAATGGGAATAGACCAAGTCTAGATACTGGGCTCAACTAATATCCGGATTTTCAGTAATGGAATTTCCCATAGCCACATCTCGAGCAATTGGAGGCAACAAATATTTGGTAAACCAATCAGCTAATAATTGATCCAGAATAAGGGCCTTAATAAGCCTTCTCCACCTTCTCCACTCATGGATATGATCGGATATGTGGGTGGAGGTGTTTTGTCATAGAGAGCCTTTAATAGATTAGTACCCATTTCATAATGAATAGGGAGATGAAAGTGTGTAAGAAACACGGTTGCCAAGGAGCCAAAATCCACAAACGAATGTTGTGGAAGTTCAATGTACCACTTCATAGCTGTACTGGTCAAAGTTTGCTGAAAGAGTCGTAACTGAACTAAATCATCCAAGAGGGATTTTGAAGAACACCATAGATGGAATGTCATAACATGGTTTTTTAGATCATCTCCCTGCTTCCCATCGAAAATTGGGATGTCTGATGGTAACTTTACCGGAATGGGAGGCCACGAGGGATTGTGTCGAATGGGGTCATTAATCAACTTGGACAAGTCAGGCAAGTCCAAAGTTGCTAGGAAAGGTAACTGTCAATTAGGTTCCACATACTGGTAATATTGATATGGCATATAATTACTAGTAGGACCATAAGTGGACTGATAGATAGGTTGTTGTGATGAAGAAATACTGAAGAATCCACCTGCAGGGGGGTGATTTTTGGGATCAGGACCATTAGAACCACTAGGGACTCCAGAACCACCAATACCATTGGGACCACCAGGACCACTGAGACCACTAGGAAGCAGACCACTAGACCCTCCAGGGCCACTAGGAGGTAAACCTACAAAGCCTCCAGAACCACTAGGAAGAGGGCCACCAGACCGTCCAGCGCCATTAGGAGGAAAGCTACCAGGCCCCCCAGGACCACCAGGGCTGTTAGGACCACAAGGAGGAAAGCCACCAGGCCCTAACAGATGATTAGGCTCTCCAGGGGGAGGACCTCCATGAGGCGGTCCTCCAGCACCTCCCGCAATATGTATGGGTATCCCCCCCATAGCTGGCATGTAATACCAGTTAGGCTGCCCCTATGGCGTGAAAGTACTACGAAGGTATGGAATTCTAGCATAAGGTATTCCTATAGGATTGGGTGGATAATTAATGTTCCCTACAGGTATTTGATAACCATAACCTCCAGAAGATTGAATGGTTACAGGTTGTGCCCCCAAGGACTGACTTGAGTTGGATGGGGGATTAGCCATATTAGTATGGGTGGGAGGGACATAAACTACAGATTGTTCTATATTAGAGGTTTGTCCTTGACTAGGTACAATTATTATTCCAGATAACATAGGTCATGCCGGGGGTTGCCCCCCGACACTAGAAGGTAATGATGAAACGGGAATTGAAGGTTGGGCCCCAGGTGCAGAAGACCGAGGAGGATTAGGAACATACATAACATAGGAGGTGGTGGGGTTTGAAATTTGTCCTAGGTTGTGTGGAGTCACTGTGCGATCTATATTTGGTTCAATGGATCTCATAGAATCGGCAAGGGAATGATATCCCACAGGCATAGCTGCGGAATGTGGTGGTGTGCTCAATATATCATCTATTTTCTTCTCAATATCCTGTGCATGGAGAATGGTTGCGTGGTATTGTCTACGTTCTTCTTCATCTGGAGAAACTTCTCCATAAGAGTTTAAACGGGTGCCAAATGAGGCAATGGCCTATCCTATAGAGGTATCCCAAAATGGAACATTGAAACCATAATCCAGATGGGTAGTATCATCAACGTGACCTTCTATGGGAGAATGGAACGAGGTGTTTTCTTGAGAAGGTTGTTGGACCAAGGGAGGCAAGTGTGAAGAATATGGTCCTCCACTTTTTGCAACCACTTTATCTCCCACTTGGGAGGAGTTAGCAGCTCCTTGGTCGATAGCTTCCATTGGATTTTCTCCCAAACCAGGAATAAAATCAAGTGGCAATCCCCGTACTCTTCTGGATTGTCTTAACTCAGCTAGTTTGTACAGTTCCTATCTAACATAGGGTATGAAAAACTAGAAAACACACCAAAAAATTCCCTACACAAGCTATAGGTCAAACAAGCACACTTAAAATGACAGGAGGAGTTCAAATAGTCAAGTCTCTCACCAGGATTGTCAAGAAGGTGCCACTCATGTTATACCTCTATGGTACGTGCACAGTAATCTCCCCGAATGCTATTTTCGGTGTATGGCTCCAAGAAAGACAGACAAAGGGATTTTCTCAGATGGATAAGGTATCCTAGTGGGGTATCCCGATATACTCAAGGTACGTGGGCGCTCGAATCGGTAGTAGTGCTGTCTAATGCATAACCATACACAAGGGGACTTCCGATATACAATTGAGTACATGAAGTACCTTTCTATATACCACAAGGGTACATGAAAGGAAGGCCATTCGATATACCGATGGTACATGGAAGAACCGCACGAGTCCCGGGATGTAATGCGGAAAAATAATGATAGCTCCTATGCTTAATGACGCCCGAACATGTCTCTAACCTATCACTCCAATTTCTATGTAAATTTTAACCTATAACTACCATTAATTTTAAAGTGGACGGTTAGGTGAATGCATGGTGTTTTGACAGAAAAAGTAAAACCATGCAATATGCGTATGCAAATATTTCACTTTACCGTTCAGTATGCCTACCTATGGGAAGGAAAGAGAGTATTTTCTTTTGTTTCAAAACCAAAAATATTTCTAACCAACAATCTTGAACACAAAATCAAAGACAAGCAACACTTCCCAAACTGATTTCTCTTTTCTGAAAGCAATAAGAAGGGGAAGAAACTCTTTTCCTAAAAGAAAAACAAGAAGCACTCTACATGCATATGCGCTCTATTTTTCAATTTTTCTTAAAACATAGATAAATATAAGTTAAAACTACCATATTTTTATTTTGATGAGATAGTACTAAATGCATAAGAGACAAAAGAACATAAAGAGCCTGAAATATTGTAAGGCCAGTTAGAGATCCAATGTCTAATGCTCAATGATGATAACCTAATCTCAGTCAAAATTTTCTTTTTTAAAGGAGGAAAAAGAAGTTCTCTATGAAAATAAGAAATGAAACTAAGATGCTAATCAAATGTTTTTCTTTCAGTCTATGTAACATAAATGAAAAGAGATCTTACTAACACCCTAAGCTTTTCAAAAAACAAGAAGTCCTTTCATAATCACAACCAACAAGCACAAAAGTGAATGAACAATCAATAAGCCTAACCTAGATTTTGAATTTTCCAATCAAACCAATATTTAACCATAAAATTTCAAACCACAAGCATCAGATTCTAATACACAAGCCTGATAGTGCAGGGATAAAAGAAAATCAACTCAAAGTTTTTTCAAAAAATGAGAAAAAAGAGGTATTGGAATGATGCCTTCCTGGCATTGCGCTGCAGGGGTCTTGACAGAGCGGTTCTGGACCAGCACTACTTCTTGCCAATAGAACTTAGGAATTGGCACCACGTGCTGCTAACTAGGTTCAAGCGGTGGCACCGCTTCTCGCCAACTGCATAAGCATGGTTCCCTGTATAAATCCAAAAAACAAAGGAGAATGACAAATCAATTTCAGAAAAATATCAGATCAAGGTAAAAACTGATAGATTGAGAATAAAAGAGAACATAAAAGGTTGAAATAATTCAGATCTAGATAGATCTGGAAGTTTCAAAGCAAAATCCACTAAGTCAGATAGTAGATCTGACTGAAGAGAGTTGGAGATGGAGCCTGGATTCGGACAAGAGTTGAAGAACTGAGGAAGATCAGATCAACTGATACATATAAGCTCCCCAATAGAGTCTCCAAATTTGTAAGTAGGAATATTTCACCTTCTACGAACAGAAGTTGTTCCTCTGATCTGAATGGTTCAGATCCAGAATGAATGAGTGAACAAAAAAGGATGAAGACCCTCCCTGGATATCATAGACACTTGGAATGCTGCTTCGATAGTGAACTTGTGTACTTGCAATAAGATCAAACACAAAAACACATCAAATCTACCAGAACATAATCTATTTATCCATGCCAGTGACTAAGGAATCCAACAACATTTACATGCGAAATCAAAACAACAGTAATGTGGGATGGAAATCAGCTTTGCATTAAGATGAATGGAGAAGTTTACAACCAATTAAGCCTTAGTGTCTACATGCATCTCCATGAAACCAACACCTTCATCCCCATAAGCTCCAACTTTGCTCTCTATGCTCTTAAATGGCTTGGGCCAAGTGGTCAATCCAACAGCATAACAATACCTCTATAGTTCTCCCCCTCAACCATGGACATGAACTTGTATTTATAAGGCTCAATGGATAGGGATGGTTGAGAGATTTGTGGATGAGGTGGCCTTTAAGATCCTATGATGGGGGATCTTGAGCTCAATTGACCCACAATGTTAGGGATAAGAGAGGGCATGAGGCTCATGATCTAGAAGCCTTGAGAAACTTCTCTTTTTCCCATTTTACCTAGGGTACCACTTTTCTCCAATTATGACAGAGCATTTTAGGTTAGAACCACTTATGGACCAAAGGCCATATGCGGTGGCACCGCTTATGGTAAACAAGATACAAGTGGTGCGAGCAAGGTAGCGCTCATGGTTAATGGGAAAAGCATGGTGCTGAGTATTTTTATGTAAGATTGAAAAAAAACATGGGTTTCCACTCCAGATGCTGGGATTAAGGGTAAATATGTAAGTCAAGGGTCTCATCACATGGTGGTGATAGGATTTGAGTATAACATAGATCTAGGAGCTAGAACAATTTCACCATCAAAGTGTTTGACAAAACATGCAAGATAAAACAAAGTGACAGAAAATAACTGGAACAACACATGTGAAATGTGCTTATTACTTGTCATATTATTATCATACATCATTTATAATACAATTCACAAATTTGAGTGGCTCTTGAAGCCAATTGGAGTTGTACATGTGTCAATGTGAGAAATGACCTTAATCCCCCCTAGATGGACCAATGGAGACCCAACTCAGCCCAAACAGACTCGAATTGATGTATGAGTGTTGGTGAGGTGTGATGGGTCATTAAATACTCCAAAGAATGTGTGGGTGGGAAGATAGAGGTAGGTGGGGTGCTCTAGGTGGCAATAAATTCTCATGGGAGAGCTAAAACAGGCCAAATACACCCCTAGCGCACTTAGTCAAACTAGGGCCCCACAAATAAAGGAGGTAGCGCTCCAATGCATTAATGAGGGAGCACATCTGCTAGGTTGACCAAACCAGGGTGCTTTTGTAGGTGTGAAAAGGCCAAAATAACCAGATATATTGCTGGATTAAGTCCCCTAAGTATAAACCATAGGACATCAATGGAATTTAGGAAAATCAATTTAGGCTAAGGTCTAAACTACATGATAAGGATGTATTACTGCTCCTACACCCTCCCTTAATCTAGAATTAGTACAATTTAGTGATTTTGAGGCCTTGGAAACTAAGGCACAAGTCACCTTTTACAAATTTTATTAATCCATGTAATAGAGTTAAGGGGGAAAACCTCATTGGACAAAACCTCCCCTCAAAAAATGGATTATGACACATAAACAAAATATGCATATACTCCAAATTAATTTTTTTTTGGAGGAATATTCTTCTTGGGAAGAAGTGGAATGTGCTCACTAAATTCAAAAATAGCTACATGATGAATCCTTAGACCATGTAAGATAACTGAAATACACAGGAGAGAAAATGGTACTCTTCAGATTTGAACTTTGAACCAAATAGGATGCCATGTGAGAAATTCAAACCACACAGGATGCCATGCTTGAAAGAGACTATAAATGCTTGATAATAGTGACCCCAAGTGAGTCATAGGGATCTTGAAGAATCAACTTCGAATGGAGGTTGTAATCAGCTCCAAGAAGGTGGAACATGAGTCCTAAATATGCCATTGTGATGGCAAATGCTTCTCCATCTTCATATGAATTTGA
Source organism: Pseudotsuga menziesii (assembly GCA_001517045.1). NCBI lineage: Eukaryota > Viridiplantae > Streptophyta > Pinopsida > Pinales > Pinaceae > Pseudotsuga > Pseudotsuga menziesii. Next base: position 196,585 of record LPNX011004401.1, on the reverse strand, counting down.
AGGAACTATACTAGTGATGGTGGAGGGATATATGGGATGAATAGTGTGAAGCAATGAGATTTCTTTACTTGGCATAAAAATTTCTCCATCTTTCAAACAAATACTCTCATGTGAAGTAAACACATCTTCTAGAGAAGGCTCGCTATAAACTAGCAATACATCTTCCTCATTTATAACAGAAGACATAGAGGAGAAGGGTGAAAGTGAATCTTCATCAGTAGTGATGGCAGAAAATCATATGCTCTCTTCATGAAACATATCTTCTTGACAAGGAGAGGAAGCCACAGAGGAAGAAACTTGAGTTGGATCATTTGCTGAATCTTTGGCTACTTCTTCTTCTTCATTTCGAATAGCTTCTTGAGAAATGCATGAGGCCGATATCATAGGACGAAGAACACATAAGGAGGTGCCCATTTTCTTTCTCTCCATGTAGCTCACATTTGTTTGCTGCATGCCAAGAGATTCATCTATATTTCTCCAAATCTCGAATGTTTAATCAACGGAATCAAGGATGTAGCGCATTATAGGAAGTATAGCTAGACACATACTTCCATAGGCTCTATCATTGTCATTAAGCCAAGCATCCTTCTCTTGATAGGACTCTGGTTCTCTCACAGCACCAATGGACACATCATAGAGAAATTTCCTCTTGGGATATGCACACATATTCAACTTCCATTCAGAATAGTTGAATGGGGAAAGGAGACGAACACCTTTTGAATCCATGAAGTTGTTGTAAAAACCTGCAATGAAAAACACTCACATAAACTGGAAATATGCCCTAAACAACAACTCAAACTCACAAGATTTTTTGCATCTCCAAAAAGCTCTGATACCATGTGAGAAATTTAATCTCAAACTATATCTAGGAGCTAGAACAATTTCACCATAAAAGTGTTTGAAAAAACATGCAAGAGAAAACAAAGAGACAGAAAATAGTTGGAACAACACATGTGAAAGGTGTTGATTACTTGTCATATTATTATCATACATCATTTATAATACAATGGATAATTTTGAGTGGCTCTAGAATCCAATTGGATTTGTACATGTGTCAATGTGAGAAATGACCTCAATCCCCCCTAGGTGGACCAATGGAGACCCAAATCATCCCAAACAGACTCAAATTGATGTGTGAGTGTTGGTGAGGTGTTCTAGGTCATTAAAGACTCCAAGGCATGCGTGGGGGAGAATATAGAGGCATGTGGGGTGCTCTAGGTGGAAATAAATGCTCCTAGGAGAGCTAAAAAAGGAAAAATACACCCCTAGCACACTTAGTCAAACTAGGTCCCCACAAATCAAGGAGGTATCATTCCAATGCATTAATGAGGGAGCACATGGGCTAGGTTGACCAAACTAGGGTGCTGTTGTAGGTGTGAACAGGCCAAAATAACCAGATATATTGCTGGATTAACTCTCCTAAGTCTAAACCATAGGACATCAATGAAATTTAGGAAAATTAAGTTAGCCTAAGGTCTAAACTATATGCTAAGGATGTATTACTCCTCCTACACTTCTAGTTGTGACTTGTGAGTCTACATGTTCTATTTTTGATGATGTGATTCATGTTATTTGAATAATGTTGTTGTTCCTCTATTTTTAAAATATTTTATAAATCAGTGAAAGATTCGCCAGTTTTTACAATTTTTTATAATGAAATGAAATATTCACCAAGATTTTACAATATGTTATAAATTAGTGAAAGAATCACCAAGATTTTACAACATTATTAAAATGAAAGATTCGCTAGGATTTTACAACATTATATAATAAAAAGAAAGATTCGCCAATTTATATATATATATATATATTATTGATAAAATTGCCTTCAATTTTTCCTATATATCGGAGATATTCGTCCATTTTTTATACATATAAATATAGGGGGGGTCTTAAAATCATCCCTATGCAAGAGGTGCATTTTTCCTAGAAACAAATCTGGTGACTCCAATGGGGAAGAGCTTTCAGTACATCTGATCTTCCTTGGTCTTCAAACTCTTGTCCGAAATCCAAGCTCCAATATTACATTTGTCATATCTACTAGCTGATCTAGTGAAATCTTGTTTCAGTTGATCAGATCCACTAGCTGACCTACTGATATCTTGGTTTGGTATTGTCATATCTGTTCAGACCTGAGTCATTCTTACCTTCTGTACTTCATATTCCTATCAATTCATGATTTTAATGCCAGTATTATAGTAGTTAACTCTTCTTTTTTCACCATTCTTTTGTTTTTGATTTTTACAGGACACTGCGCATGCATAGTGGGAAATAAGTGGTGCCACCACCTATGTTTAGTTATCAGTAAGCGATGCCACCGCCCATGTTTAGTTGTTAGGAAGCAGTACTGAGCCAGAACTACTATGTCACCAACCCTCGAGAACCGGTGCCAGGTAGGCCTTTTTAAGACTTGTCATTTCAAAGTTTGGTTTGATTTTTTGCTTTCAGTTCTGAATGTTTGGGATTCTTTATAGATATATGAGTAGTTAGATTCAAAATGTGAATGTGGTAAATGCTTGTTTTGTTGAATTCAAAATCTAGGTTACACTCATCATTTTGATTGCTTGTATGCTTGGTTTTCATCTTCAAAAGGAATGCTTGGAAGCTTAGTTCAGTTAGATCTCTTCTTGATGTTTGATAAGATTGAAAAGGAAGAATTGCTTGTTGGTTTTTGCTTTCATTTTTCGTTAAGTTTATGAAAGACTTATTTTTTCTGTTTGAAAAAGATTTTTTTTTATGAGATTTGGTTATAATTATGTTTGAAGATGAATTATTGGATCTTTGACTAGCCTCATAAGCTTTCAAATCTCCATTTTATTCTTTCTTTTTACACTCTTGTCTCATCAAAAGAAAAATATATCATAGTTTTAAGTTAGATCTTTCCATTTTTTGAATAAAAATTGAAAAAGTGCTTGGTGTCCCTTTGAGTATTTTTGTCTTTCCTTTTAGGAAAATAGATCTCACCCTATTTACTTGCTTTAAAAATCAGATTAGAAGTGTGTTTCTTGTTTGTATTCTTCGAAAGATTTGTTTAGTTAGACTGTTTGGGAAATTTTTGGTTTGAAATGAAATTGAAAAAATAAAATACTCTCTCCTTCCCGTAAGTAGGCATGCTTTGAATGGTAAAGTGAAAAAATTTGATTATCATAATTGCATGGTTTTAATTTTCTGTCATAACTCCATGCATTCACCTAACCATTCAACTTAAAATTAACGGTAGTTATAGGTTAAAAATCTTAGTAACTTGAGTGATAGGTTAGAGACGTGTTCTGACCTCGTAAAATGTGGGAGTTGTCATTTATTAGCTGCACTGCAACCTGGGACCTGTACGGTTATTCCACGTTCCATCGGTATATAGAACGACCTTTCACTTACCCTTGAGGTATATCGAAAGGTAATTCATGGAATCGATTGTATATCAGAAGGCCTCTTATGAATGATTGTGCATTAGACAACACTACTACGGATTTGAACTCCCATGTACCTTATCTATATCAGGAGGCCCTTCTAGGATTCCTGAGACCATTTGAGAAAATACCTTTTGGAGGTCTTGTTGGCGCAATACACTGAGAACAACACTCAGAGAGATTACTACGCACATACCATCTAGGTAGTCAGGTATTAATGTGAGGGATGGTTGATCCTACTCGCCGCGTTTTACTGTTGGACTGTAATATCCCAAATCCCGATATTTTCTATTTCTAAGCAAATATGCTGATACAATTGGGCATGCAAAATGCCATCCAAAAATCCCTATTTTATAGCAAAAATTAGGGTTTGGGTTTGTGGGATAGAATGAAAACTTACCACTGATAAGCTAGCTAGACTGTTCCTGAGATAGTATGCAAGCACCGAGAACTGGATCGGAGATGGGAAGATCTCTTCTGCTTTTGGTGAACCCCCAGCAGTAAGAACCCCAGTTAGAAAAGGGTGATGCTTTCAGTGAAGGAGGTGTCTGACGATGCTGCCGATTTGTAGGACTAATAGCCTTCCTGTGCCAGAGAGAATTCCTGGTACATGTGGGATTTTTGAGATCTCTAGGCAGGATAGCGACTTGCTCCAGAGAGACAGTTGCTCATGCCCCCCTGGATCCTGAAATCGCTGATAACTGCTCTGGATGAGCACGGACGGATATGATAATCACCAGGTACTGGAGTATGATGCTGATGATGAGAATGGTGCCTGAGTTTCAGAGTAAAGCTGAGATCTGAAGGCCCTACAACTGATTAGGGCTTTCTGGCTGAAAAACCCCCCTTACAGATGCACAGGTGTCCCTATAATGATCTATACCATATACTGGATAACTTATGGATGAATGTAAGAACAAATGGTGAACTTGTATGGCTTACCCGAAATGAGACTAGGACAGGTGTTTCACTGCCGAAATCCCGTTAGCTGAAGACTCCGTCTCCAACCCCAATTGCTGTGCGGCACGCTATGCTGCTATCCAAGAGCTCCCAAAATAATAATAATCAAAAGTGAAGTCTCCTTTCTCTTTATCCCTCTTTTATAACTTTCAACTGCGAAAACCCTAATATTTGACCTAATTAGGTCACTTTATCTTCTAATTTGCAGTTGACTTGCATGCATGCGGATGGAGACTTAAAGAGTACATGCATCATTAAATAATGCCTTGGATGGCATGCACGGAGGTGGCCTTTGGCCCTGGTGGCCCTTCTTGACCAATGATGATTCCCTAGATCTTCTATGGATGGCATCAGTCCTCAACTGATTCCCTAGCTGTCAGTAACCGCTCGAACCCACAGGAATCACATAGGTTAGCAGTTTTGGGCCTCAAGGCCTAATCGGAAGAGGACATTACCTGCGGTATATAGAGAGTTGCAAAAAATTGATAATCTTGATGAGGAACCAACTTGTTCATCCCCTCTTGTCACTTAAGTTTGCTTGTGGCCTGTAATTTGTGTAGTAGAAATTTTGTGTGATTTTTCTAGTTTTGAAACCCTAGGTTAGGTTTTAGTGACCATACAATCTAGATTAGTTTCAGTTGAGATGATCCAAAAGAAACTAGGACTTACCACCTAAATTTCCACCTGTCACAAGGGAGAGCCCAATGGAAGCCATAGATCAAGGATTTGCAATTGACTCCCTTATGGAAGGAGGTAGAGTTGTGGCAAGAGGAGAACAATTCATTTCCTACGTTAATCCCTTGGTCTAACAGCCCCCTACGACTGACACTTCCTTTCATTCTTCGATGGAAGGTCGTACCAATAGCCTTGTTGAAATTGAATATGGCCCTAATGCTCCTTTTTGGAGAACTTCTATGGGTCAAGCCCTTTCCAAATTTGGGGTTACTAGACCTTTTTTTGAAAACCCTCCTCCCGGTGAGGATGATTATAAAAGGATCCAAGATTCTCTTGATTGCGCTCGTAATTTTCAAGAGAGAGTGGAAAGAATTATTCCCTCACCTGTATCTCACAAAGAACCTATGTCGACTCTTTTACCCTGTCTTTTAGATCCCTGTCCTTCTGGATATCATACACTTGTTGAAATTTTGTCTCCTATTGACGATATTCCACCTCATGGTGTGACTCCTCATAAACCACGTCAAACCTCAAACCCTATAGTTTCAAATCCTAGGTTTGTTTCTTTTCCTCCCAAACCCTCTGTCGCCAGGGGGAAATCCTCAAAGCAAATGGTATCAGTACATTGCAATGTCGGGGGCAACCCTTGATGCGAGTTATGTTATCTGTTAGTGGAGTTTACACTAGTGCTAGACAGAATTCTGATGTAGGAAAAACCACAGTGTTTGTTCCTCCCACCCACACTAATATGGTAAACCCTCTGTCGAGTTCAGGCCAACCCTTAGGGGCACAAACTGCAGTAAACCAACCTTCTTGGGGATATGGTTACCCATGGAATCAACTACCCGTGGAAATATGAACTATCCACCTACATCTACAGGCACTATGTATCCTGGGATCCCTTGCCCTGGAAACACATTTATGTCATGGGGGAAACCTAATTGGTCCTACATGCCAACCATGGGAGGAATACCTTTTCATACTGCCAGAGGTTTTCGAGGGCCACCTTATGGTGGCCCAACCTTTGGAGGTCCACCAGGTGGAGTCCCACCTCATTGAGGCCCACTTGACGGAGGCCCACCTAGCGGAGGCCCACCTGGTGGAGGCCCACCTGGAAAAGGCCCACTCGGAAGAGGCCCACCTGGTAGAGGCCCACCTGGTGGAGGTCCACCTTATGAAATACCACCATCAAGAGGACCACCACCTAGGGGCCCACCACCTAGAGTCCCACCTTCATGAGTACTACCACTCGGAGGCCCACCTTCAGGAGGTCCACCACCTAGGGGTCCACCTTCTGGGGGACCACCAACTGGAGGTCCACCACCACCCAGAGGTGCACCTCTTGGAGGACTACCACCTCTAAGTGGCCCTCCTCCTAGAGGTCCATCCCCTTTGGGAGGATCATCCACCCATATACTAGCCCAACATCCTATGTATCAGTCAACCTATGGTCCTACTGGTGTGCATATTCCTTATCAATACTACCACTACGTCGAACCTAATATAGCTTCCATGCCTAGGAACTTTGGACTTTCCTGATTTGTCCAAGTTTATTAATGATCCCATTCAACACAACCCTTTGTGGCCTTCTATTCCAGTTAAGTTACTGTAAGACATTCCAAAGTTTCATGGGAAGCAAGGAGTTGATCCCAAAAATCATGTCATGAATTTTCATCTATGGTGTTATTCTAACTCCTTGATGGATGACTGTATTCATTTGAGACTCTTTCAATGCACTTTGACCAGTACGACTGCAAAGTGGTATATTGAACTTCCACAACATTTGTTTGTGGACTTTAGTGCATTGGAAAGCATTTTTCTCACACACTTTTAGCTACCTATTCATTATGAAATGGGTACAAACCTTTTTACCTCACTCCAAAATAACTCCATGCAAATTTTGGACCATATCCATGAGTGCAGAAGGTGGAGACAACTTATTAAAGCTCCCATCCTAGACCAACTGTTAGCTGATTGGTTCACAAAATCCATGTTGCCTCCCATTGCTTGAGATGTGGATATGGGTGGTGCTGTTACTGAAGAGTAGGCTATCAGTCGTGCTCAGTAACTAGACTTGGTATATTCCTAATCTAAAACTCTGTATGTACTAATTCCTCAAGGTCCTCATCGTAGCACGGACCTTGCTAAGCCACCCGCAGAGACTCCTGTTGATGGGGTTGTTGGTTCAATCCAGCCCTCGTCAGTAGCCAAACCTGCCAAGTAACCAAATACTTCTTCTACTACTCCTTTAACTCCTACGGTTTATACCGAGGTAAATTCTATCCAAAGTACACAAACAACAGGAAATAAGAAAAAAGGTAAAGGAAAGAAAAAAACTGGAAACTAACAGGAGAATCCCAAGGCTACGACCACAGAGAATGATAATAAAGGGAAGAGAAAGGACAAGTACCCTTTCTTGTTATGTGGTGGTGATCACTTCACGAAGGAGTGCCATCGTCGTGAAGAGATTAGTAAATTTCTGAAGAGTAACCCCACACGAGCGGTGCTTACCAATCCCTTCCCATATCAACAAGAATTGATAGATCATATGTCAAATCAAGGGACCTCTAGTTCTATGGAAGAAATTAGAATGATGTCCTCACATACCATCAATTTGAATACTTGTAGTCATTCATACGACAAGCCTATAGAGAAGAAGGATGAAAATCGTTCTTTCGAGAAAGTTCCTTCTACTTGTTCCCCTCCATCTTCATCTAATGGCCCTCTCATCATCTAGAAACCTAATATTGATTTGATTTTACGACCACCTAAGGCTACCCTCAGGAAGGCTATTTTTAATCCTAATGCCTAAGTTGCAAAATTCTACAATGTGGTTGAATATTTGGCTTAGGAACCCTGTGCAATGACTACCCTGGAGGTACTCCAAAGTTGTCCAATGCAGCGTAAAAACCTGTTAATGAATTTGGGGAAATTATACCTAGATAACACCAACCTAATCCATTTCAATGTGGAGAACTATAAATCTAGATTACCTCACTGACTTGCATTTCAAATTTCCTCTAGAGTAGTTTGGAGAAAGGTCCATCGGACCGTGGGGAGCTTCAACCTTAGTTTTGTCTATATCCTGTTTGAGAGCCATTGGTTCTCCTGAACTTACAAAGTCACCTATGACCTTAAAATATTTTGATGGGTGAGGTTTCCAGCCTCATGGTCTGTTACCAACCCTTTCAGTCAAGCTTGGGGGCAAGACTGTTTCCATTCAAGTGGAAGTAGTTGATGCCCCGTTAGAATACAATCTTCTATTGGGAAGAAACTGGTTCTATGCTATGATTGTCATCGCTTCGACAGTCTTTCGAACACTCCAATTTCCTCATTTGGGGAATATTGTAACTATCGATCAACTTGAATTTTGTTTACCATATGTTACTACTCCCATCGTGAATAACATCCCTATGCTAGGTCAGTCCCCTCCTCCTTATCAATCGATTAGGGTAGGTATGCTAAAGGATTCAACACTCATGGGAGTGTTTCCTTAAGCCCCTCCTAGTACAGAAGTATAGACTATGAACATGATTTCCACGAGTGGCCATAGTCCTAAAGAAAAAGAAGTACTTTAGTAATCCTCTCTTGGCCCTTATGAAGTAATGTATGATGTTGTTCAATATGCTTCTGATGTCTATTATGATTATCTTCATCTAGTGGCTTCAGATCCCTACCACTTTCCTTACTGGATAGAACCATCCCTCCCTACTCTAGACTATCTCTCCCAGACATTTCCTTTAGATGAGTCCATCATGGAGATCATGAGTACAAACAAACCTATATTGGAAGATCACCATCACAGATCTTCTTTTCTTCCTAATGCCAGTTCGGTAGATTTTGACCTCGTATCTCTTATCGGTATTGATATTGTCACCAATCCATAAATTCCTGTATTGTTGCAAGACATATATTTCGAAGGAAATATTTGCAACATCACTAAGACAACCCTGATTGAAATATCAGTCAAGCTCAGAACTATTGAGCACGTCCATGTAGGCCAGAACTGCTCGACAGATGAAACTGAAAGTTATAGATCTCTTTTCAAAGAATTCTATGATATTTTTTCCTTGACGTATGAAGAGATTCCTGGGATCAATCCGTCAATTGTTGTACATGATATTAGAACGTATACCATGAAAAAACCTTTCCAACAAAAATTACGTCAAGTCCATCCAAGGAAAGCTGTGACTATTAAAGCTGAAGCGGGAAAAATTCTGAAGGTAGGGTTTATTTATCCCGTACCTCTGAGGGAATGGGTATCTAATATAGTCCCCATGACTAAGAAGCAGGGCACTATTAGAGTCTGTATTTATTTTTGAGACTTAAATAAGTATTGTCCTAAGGACTATTTTCCTACTCCACACTTTGATAAGATCATTGATAACTGTGTTGGGAGCGTCATCTTTTATTTTATGGATGGCTTTTCTGGCTACAATCAGATAGAGATTATTCCTGTCGATCAGCATAAAATGACATTCATTTTCCCATGGGGAACCTTCACATATCAGAAGTTACCTTTTTGCCTAAAAAATGTTGGAGCTACATTCCAGCGAGCCATGTCCTATGCCTTTGACGATATTAAGCATATCGTGGAGCCGTACCTTGACGATCTCCTTGCTAATTCATAGAACGGGAAGACCATCCAAGGAACCTTAGGGACATTTTCCTTAGGTGTCATAATTATAATATACGGCTAAATCCACATAAATTTGTCCTTTGTGTTGAGAATGGATGTCTTCTTGGCTTTGTGGTTTCCAAAAATGGCATTTGGATTGATCCATTGAAAATTTCTGCTATCCTAGCCTTACCCACCTCAACAAACATTACAGAGATCCAAAGTTTGCAAGGGAAGGAAAAATTTCTTCGTCATTTCATGTGCAACTTTGCAGAGAAAACACACGGTTATATGCATATCCTGAAGAAGGACACTTCATTTTGGGATGACCAGGCTCAATGAGCTTTTGATAATATGAAGCACACTCTGACCCATTCACCCATGATACAACCCCCAGATTACTCAAAAGACTTTATGTTGTATGTTTCCACCTTCCCTACTACCATTTCAATGGTCCTAGCATAGGATAATCCCAATGACCAAGAACATGTGATATATTACCTAAGTAAGAGTCTCATCGACTTTGAAACTCATTACTCGTGTGTGGAGAAGTTAGCTCTAGGATCACTGATGCACAATTTTTAGTCATTATATTCTACTTTGTACCACAAGTGTACTCACAGATTATTAATTTGTCATAGTGGTCTAGGAACTGAAAATACAGTCTCACAAAGAATACAGACAGATAATCATAAAATTGGCACAATGGTGCTGCAATGGAAGTAGCAGCTTTGTATCATCAAATGAATAAGGAATAATACAATACAAAGATCATGCTGGAAGCATGAATGCCAAGACAATTTGAATTCCCAAGGATATCATTCAAACTGAATGAGTGAGTCTAGCTTAACTAAATGTAAGCCATCGTCAACACTCAATTTAACCACTGATCAAAACCCTAATTGACTCAACTGAGCCCTAGCTAAATTCGGAGTGCAATAAATGACTGAGTCTAACTGAAATTAGCTCAGACACATGTCACTGCAAGCCAACCAACAAGTGGTAGTGCATCAATGACTCCAATGAACCCTGATGAGGTTAATTGAAGTGTAACTAACCATTAGAAGTAGTTGGAGGCACCCTTGTTGACTCCAGTTCATTAAATAATCATTAAACAATCAATTTAATGAAAGGAGGTGCCTTCACTACTCTGTTTCACTGATTGTAACCATCAGTTAGCAATATGGGGCATTTATGACACTCAGATCACCCCCAGAGTGCTCCAGTTAGCCTCCCCAAATGAAGGAGAAGGCTTAGTTAGCCTCCTTGACTGAAGGTAGGAATGGGTGTGCTCATGCTGATGTCATACAGTGCTCCTCTGATGTCAATTAAGTCAATAAAACTTAGGATAGTGGTTTAACTAGGTCAAATTGACCAAAAAGAGTGTGTATGGTGGTAAATGTCTCCAACACCCCCCCTTAAGCTATACTCAGGAGAAGTATAAAACATAAACTGCATAAAAATTCTAGGGCCCCGGAAACAAAGGCCATAGGTCACCCTGTACAATAAAGTAACTACTCAATATAACCAAGGAAACGGGGAAAACCTCATGGGAAAAATACCCCCCCTCAAACTAAGTAGTAAATCAAGAAATTTTTGGTTCTTATATGCAGCAGCATCTTGAGACTGTGCATGTGAAGCTCTAAATCCAAACTAAATGAATATGTCTGGAGGAATCTTCCACTTTGGAAGAAGAACAATGCACTCAACTAAATCAGAAATATAAACAGCTTCAAGGTGAAAACTAGACCCATGTAGAGTAGCTGAAATCATCTGAAGAGAGAGAAAAGGTTCTTGAGGATTTGAGCCATGTGTGGAACACTCAAGAAACTGATATGTTGCATCCTTAAAACAACAAACCGTGAGTGGTAAAATCATCCCCAAATCTTAGGAACAAGCGTCCAAGTGGATGCAGAATGTCTTCCTCTTTACTAGTTCTGTGAAGAGATGAGCATGTGACGAAATGTAGAGAAGCCTTGGGAATGTGGAGAGTGAATTATTTAGCTCCATAATCTGATATATATTCATACATAACTAATGATTCACAAAATAACATATCAGCAACCTCATAAGAGGAAACTAACACCAAATCTCCAGAAGCAAATTTGAAGAAGAATTGCGGTACTTGATTTTTCACACCTAAATTGGTGAGAGCAGCTTCAAGCAGTACTGAAAGATCTTGGATTTTAAAATTTGAACCAAATAATATCAGATCAGAAATTAAATTATATCCAAATAGGTTCACAACATATCCAAAACTATGAAATGAAATCAAATCCCCAGTAGCAGTTTCGAAGGAGACTTGCGGTACTTGTTTCTTCACAAAATTTATGAGAACAGCTACAAGCAATACTGAAAACTTATGAACCTGAAATATTGAACCAAGAAATATCATATCAGATCCAAATAAGATCATATCAAATCAAATAATGTTCATATAAGATCCAAAATTATGGTCAACCGAGACGGTGGATGCATACTTGTCTTTTTCTTCAAAATTCTGGATTTTGGTGCATGCAATCCTGCAGGATTTTGCTAGAAGATCTAGATCATGGGGAGAAAATTGATGAATCTTGTAATATGATATTTTTTCCAAAATATCTAAGGTATTTCATATTTTCACACAAGCAGCAACATTAGAGGGAGAAAAATCAAATTTCTCTTCACTTTCGGAAGCAATTACTGGCAAATTTTGCACAAAATTCAAAGGAAAATCACTAGTGAATGTTTGTATGGAAGTGAAGTAGTGTTTTTCTTCAATATCAGAGATTCAAATGTCTTCTTCTATTTCAGCCATATGAGGATATGATATATCATATATCTCACAAACTTCTGGAGCATCAGGAGAAGGAGTCACTGCAAGGAGACTTTCTTCAATTCGAATTTACTGTGTAGAAGATTCTACTTCATCTTCATCTTGAACAAATTCATCAGAGAGAGTAGAGGCCAATAATTTTGAGTAAAGAACCCTTGTGGTGCTAGATGTGATCTCCAAATTTCTATTATGATCCTCATTGTGCTTGCCAAAGGTTCTTTCCAATTTTGTCCAGAGATCCTTTGGGTATTCAACAAAACCAATAAGGTAGCGCAAGCTAGGAGAAAGGGCCAGCCATATTGCTCCAAAATATCTATCACCATCATTTATCCAGTCATTTTCATTCTCATAAGACTATTTTCCAAGTCCAATAGACACCTCATAGAGACCTTTTCTCTTCAGAGATGTAATCATCTTCAACTTCCATTCTGAATAGCTTGTGAATGGGGTGAGAAGAGGGACTGATGATTCTATTCGAATTTGTTCCTATTAAAACCTACAAATCACAACAAAAAAGGGGCATTGTAAGGTTGGAAAGCCTGCACATTTTAGTCTTTCATCACACCCAGCATAGTCAATCAAGCAAGCTTGATTAACAATTTCCTTACTTGGGGTATTAAGTGGTAAGCCTTGGCTTCTGGTGCAGTGCTGGAATTTTTGAGCTTTGCTCAATTTTTCATGCAAAATCTATCAAAAACCTTGTTTTTGATAGATTTGAGATTCATACCTCCTTGAGCTCTGATACCATATTAATTTGTCACAGTGGTCTAGGAATTGAAAACAAAGTCTCACAAAGAATACAGACAGATAATCATAAAATTGGCAAAATGGTGTTGCAATGGAAGTAGAAGCTCTGTATCATCAAATGAATAATGAATAATACAATACAATGATCATGCTGGAAGCATGAATGCCAAGACAATTCGAATTCCCAAGGAGGTCATTTGAATTGAATGAGTGAGTCTAGCTTAATTGAATGTAAGCCATTGTCAACACTCAAGTTAACCACTGATCAAAACCCTAATTGACTCAACTGAGCCCTAACTGAAGTCAGAGTGCAATACATGACTGAGTCTAACTGAAAGTAGCTTAGTCACATGTCACTACAAGCCAACCAACAAGTGGTAGTGTATCAATGACTCCAATGAACCCCGATGAGGTTAACTGAAGTGTAACTGACCATCTGAAGTGGTTGGAGGCGCCCCTGTTGACTCCAGTTCATTAAATAATCATTAAACAATCAATTTAATGAAAGGAGGCACCTTCACTACTCTATTTAACTGATTGTAACCACTAGTTAGCAATGTGGGGCATTTATGACACTCAAATCACCCCTGGAGTGCTCCAGTTAGCCTCCCCGAATGAAAGAGAAGGATTAGTTAGCCTCCTTGACTGAAGGTAGGAATGGGTGTGCTCATGTTGATGTCATACAGTGCTCCTTTGATGTCAATTAAGTCAATAAAAATTAGGATAGTGGTTTAAATAGGCCAAATTGACCAAAAAGAGTGTGTATGGTGGTAAATTTCTCCAACATAGATCAAAACCCCATGTACTATATTCTGACTCGTCAGGTGCTTGGTGGCAAGTATTCCCGTTGGATTTTTATCTTACAGGAATTTTATCTTGAGTTCGCCAAGGCTACTTCGAAGAAATCCTTGATTTTCGTGGATTTGATGTGTGACCTTCCCTATTTGACAGAAACTGAGCCCAACGATTCATTCCTGGATGAATTTTTGTTCTTGATAAGCACAATTGATCCATGGTATGGATATTTGGTTATCTGTCTCCAGACTCAAAGATTTTAACCTGACATATCCTGTGACGATCGTCATTGTATCCATCACCATGCAAAGTACTATCTCATTTTGAATGATACATTGTACTGACATGGTAACGATTCCATCCTTCGACGGTGCCTTACACATGAAGAGGCTGAACATGTTCTGAATGACTACCACTCCGGAGCATGTGGCGATCATCTTTCTAGGATGGATACAACCTAGAAAATCCTTCGCGTTGGGTATTTATGGCCTTTGATATTTAAATATTATCATGAAGTAGTTAAGAAATTCCCACCCTGTCAACACTTTTATCCAAAAAAGCGCACACATCCTGCTCCTTTACACCCCATCATTGCAGTTGGCCCTTTTTCCAAGTGGGGTATTGATTTTATGCATTGTAAGCCTACCTTAGCCAGGGGGCATGGTTACATCATCGTAGCTGTGGATTATTTCACAAAATGTGTTGAGGAAATGCATACATATGCAGAGGATGGTAAGACTACCGCCCTTTTTTTATTCAACCATGTGATAGCTAGGTTTGGAGTCACGCAAGATACAGTTATTAACCACAAATCTCATTTTCGGAATTAGATGATGGTTGAGCTGAGTGCTAAGATGGGTTTTCACCATGAAAAATCAACTCCGTATTACCCATAGGCTAATGGTTAGGTTGAGGACATTAACAAATTTTTGAAAACTATGTTGCATAGGATGGTTAGAGATCACAAATCCAACTGGCGCTTGACTCTCTTTTCCACACTTTGGGCTTATAGGACTTTGATAAAAACAACAACTGGTTTCACACCCTTTCAGTTGGTTTATGGACTGGAAGCTATCCTCCCTATTGAGTGTCAAATACTATCACTTAAAATCGCAGTAGAACTTCTTCCAAACACTTTTGCCGAGGAAGAGGGATTTTTGTACCTGAACAACCTTGATGAAAGTAGGAGAGATTCTACCTTTACTAACGAGGCACACAAAAAACGTGTCAAGGAACAGTTTGACAAGTCTGTTCAACCTCGTGTCTTTAATGAAGGTGACCTAGTCCTAACTTATGATCAGAGACATGATAAATTAGGGAAGGGAAAGTTTGAATCCATGTGGTACGATCCCTTTGTCATTAGTAAGGTCTTAGAGAAAGGGGCTTATGAGATCGTATACTATGACAAGATACCCTTCGTGCAACCTCGCAATGGGTTGTACCTGAAGAGGTACTAACCTTAATACATTTATGTATGGTACCTTGTATATATGTATATTTGACTTTTAGTGTGTTTTGTCTTTTTCAATATGGTTTTGAGTTTGATTTCCATACTATTTATACCATGTTTTGGTTATGCAGATTGGATGGATTTCTAGGGTTTCACTGATGGTGCATGCCGTCATACCTTGAACCTTGCTTCAGCTGCTTGGGTGTTGTATTCCCTAGCTCATAACTTAGTTAGTTCAGGAGTGATTTATATTGGTCTGGCTACCAACAACATTGTTGAGTATTAGGCAGTGATAGGTTTACTCACCAAGGTTGCATCTCGGGACATTCATGATTTGGTAGTATTATGGATTGTCAGCTAGTGGTTTGTCACCTAAATCACGTTTACACTACCAGGAACCCTACACTTCTCTACCTCTTTCAGAGAGTGCGTTTGTTAGAAAGTTCTTTCGATTCCATCACTTATAGGCATATCCCTAGGTCTGATAACATGATTGCCGATTCATTATCAAATTACATTCTAGATTGGTATATTTCCCATTCATAACTTTTAAAAATAAAACATGGTTCATGGTAAAATAAAAGAAACTATAGAAGACATGTAAAACTAATGTAAATATAATTTATCCATTTGAAGCACATATAAACATTGGAACCGAGTTTGTATATATATATATATAATGTGTTTTTACAAAAAATATGGTCAGGAGACCTCATCTGAAGCACTCTGGATTTTAGGCATACAAATGGTACAAAAATCCTGAAGCTGGCAAGATTTCAAGGATACATCATGTAGACCACTCTAATGGTGCTCATGGTAGTACATAATGTCCTTTTCTACCCTAAGCAGCAAGTGACTGAAGTGGCCTGACACTCCCATAGTATGTCTTTGAAACCTCCTAGGGAGGTAATATATAGTAGCATCCAGGATATCCAGAGTCATTTGATCCAGGTTCTCCTCCATATCCATGAGCTCATCGTCGCCTCTATGGAAAAAGAGAGTTCCTACTTGCCTGTCCATTGGGGAGGATCCTTCAGTTCGTGCATCACCAACATATGGATGCAAACATTAGGCCTTGTTACCATCCATAAAAATCATAACATAGAAAAATATAAAAACATAATCAACATCTTGGGTATTTCTTCTTAACAATGTCACCCCACTGAGCACCAGGTGGTAGTGGTAGATGGGGATCCCCTTGGAAGTAGGTCCCTGCATAGGCATAGTCCTCAATCATGAGGATCTGATCACTCAACCAATGGAAGAGGGGAGCCTTGAATTTGACCTTAGACCCGCCACCTCCTGTTCGGGCCATGATCTCCACCCACCGCAGCATGCGGTGGTCCCTAGTTCTAAGCTCTGTGAATGCCACCTGGGGCCTCAGGCCCAGGTACCCTCTCAAAGAAAAAGCATGCTAAGATGGTCCCATACCCAAAATGTTTCATCTCTCCTTTCCAACACTTCATCAACTGATCCTTGAACACAGGTAGCAATGCCTCGGCCTAATTAAATACTGTGGGTGCCATGGTCTCCAAGGAATACAACATATGTGCCTAGGATGCTTGGTGGGGCCCTTTGGTCCCTATCACCCTCTGCATAGTAAATAAGATAGTACAAAGTGGTAGATCCCTCACAACCTTGATTGGGATATTCTTACCTGACATCTTTGTTCATGGATAGCAGTGGAAAACAATAAGCTCCTGTGTAGTAATGTCCCCTCCTTGGGAACTAGTCAGAGAAATAGTTTCTCCTTGCTTAGAAAACTCTATTAGGAAATAAATATCCTCCACCTCCATAGTCACAATATGGGTTCCCACCTCAAAGTACTTCTATTCTGGATTCCACATCCATAGGATGTACTCCAGTAATCTTGCATGTGAAAGCATGCTAGGAGAGCGGAAGAGTTTTAAGAGGCCACATACTCATAAGGAAGGTATGCAACCTGCATATCTTACGACATGGGAATCATCATCATCATGTTGCCTCTCCTTCCAAGTCACCATTTTTGACCAAATGACCTATCAAAAACCATTAATGAACGATTTAGAAACATATTCAACCATTGAAATTACTTAAAAACTTTTATTTTTACTAGGTCTTATGTTTTTGGGTCATCACGGTTGACACCATGCCTATCTCCTTGGAACTGAGTGGCGCAGCTGCCTGAGTAATCCTAGAAAAGTGCGGTTCTTATCAGGCAACGTTCTTCCCGTGAAGGCTAGAAGCGATACCCGACATGTGTTTTTTAGGCTTGGCCTTAAGGCCCCAAAAATCAACAAAAATGAAAAATGGAAACCATGGAAATGAACAGCACACTTCTAGCTCTTACCTAGATCTGACGACTCAGAAAACAGATGGGTTACGGCTCCGCAATCTCCGACTGAAACCTGCACACCAATTCTCCCAAAATGCTCTCCAAGTCTTGGTAAATGGTAAATGAATTTGTTTTTACTATTTAATTTAATTTTTATAAAGGAATTTTAGGGTTTTATATTATTTTTAATTTTTTAAAATCATTTTCATTAAAAATACCCTTTATTTAGTTTATAAAAGTCAATTTTAAATGTTTTTGGGAGACTAATGGCCTTGTTAAAAGTTTTGCAGGGATAAAAATGAACAATATTGTCTATGGGGAAGTTCATTTTTTGACTTTTTCGTACTTCTGAAAAACAAAAAAGGTCATTGAGCGTTCATTTTGACACTTTAATCATGCTCCCTAAACCTAGTATCAAAGTTTCAAGTCTTTTTCCGATTCTTTTCAGGCTCGTAAAAAACCATTCATCGTGAAAAGAAACCTAATAGAGTCTTCTCTAAACTCTTTTCGGACTCCCTAAATGTGAAAAGATTGTTGAGCGAACTTGTCTTCTTCACGCTCGTAAAAGTACTTGAAGAGTTGTCTTTTCGATGATAGTTTATCTCTTTTTTGGGTTGGATTGACTAGCTACGAAAAGGGATGCTATGGAGTCTTCTTCTATTTTCATTTAGACTCTCTAAACATGAATGAAGTTGAGTTAACTTTCAATGGAATCGTTAAACCTAGCACTGAGAGACCCTCTTTTGGGAGTGAACCCCTCCTTTCTCAGGTTTGTAAGTCATATGAGAATGGAATTGTCTTTAGACAAGCTACAACGAGTGTTTTTTACCCTCCTTGAACCCGTAAAAATGAAAAGAGGAACTCATCAATCATGATGGAGAAATTAAGGGAATGGAATCAATTAATTTTTCAAATAAAATGGAAGTTTGTAGTCACCTTTGAACATGGCACTTGTCTGCATTATATTCAGTCAATTGGGTATTCAAATTGTCTTTGAGTTGATCCACTTTCATGAGTCATGTCACTCCTTTGAGTCTTTCAAATAATGCATTGTCCATTTTCGCACTATGCTCCACCTCGTCAAGTTAATGATGCCAAGTGTTTTGTCGTGCCACCCAATGTTCAAAGGGAAGTTGAAATTTTTCCTCTATAGCCAAAACAACCTTTGTGTTAGTCCTATGGTTACATCATCTAGAAATTTGTTTTGAGTTTTGTGTTGTTGATGTGGTATTCATCATGGCCCTCCTTCAACGAGACTATTCCTGTCAACATCAGCTCATCATCCGGGAATTATTCTTAGAAACAAGTTTAGTACCTTGAGATTTGTATGCCTTAATGACAGATTCTCTTGCTCTCGACATAGGTTCACATCATTGACCTTTGATCGATAGATTCAACTGAGTGTTTGACATCAAATCATCTATTCACACTCAGGAGATTGTACTAGGGTACCTTGGTAATCATTGACATTAATGATGGTATCCCTCACACTTATTAATGGTACACATCATTGACCGATAATCAAGTGGTTTCTACCATGTTCGACTTCAAATCATTGTAATCACATGGATAGAATTGTACTTTGTCGAAGACAAGACGAAGAACCTGGGTATCTGTTGAAAGCACTCATAGCTTTCCCCCATGTTGCGATGGAGTATATTGTATGAGTCCCAGCATGGATCCACATTTTTATGGTCATGGATGTGCTCGAATTTATGTTCATTTGACATAGATCTATAGTGTATGTCTGGTAGATATGTTCCAAGTTTGAGTCCTCTATCACATGGATCTACATTGTATTCTAGTAGCCATGTTTGTTAATCACATGCATCTACCTTGTATTGGTCTGCAACCATGATGAAGAAACATTTGATCATGAGTCAAAAGTATTGATGTATTATAGATGCCTAGTTGATGATGATCTCTGATCAAGCTAGCTCTTGCCTCTAAGTGATAAATTAATCTTTCAAATCTCTCACCCATCATATCCCTCTAGATTCATGCCTTGTGGGGCATTCTGTTACACATAAATATCATCATCATCATGTGATGAGGTCCCAAACATTAGTATTTTCCCTAAATCCCAAGTTGTGAAGTGAAAATACTAGCCCAGAATTCAATATTGCATATGAAAATCCAGCACTGCTTCTGCCTTTAAATAAAAAAGTGTTACCTTATTCAGTAACGCCTATAGTCTCTTGACAGTAGGTGATTCCACCACCTTTACCTTTTGTTCAAGACATGGTTCTTCCTTGTCATCACTCTGTCATAGTGGATAAGAAGTGGCACCCTTGGTAAAAAGTGAAAAAGAGAGGATTCCATGAAGCTTCTCGAAGGAAGGCTTCATGGAACCCTTATCCCTACACTTGAGGACCACTGGGACTCAAGATCCATACTTTTGGGATATCCTATCCACCTCACCCACCATTTAATCAACCATACCTATCCTCCCAAGGCCTATAAAAGCAGGCTCATACCCCATGGTTGAGAGAGAGCAAAGTTATGCTATTGCATTGACATTCTAGTCTAAATCAGTAGGGTGAGCATAGGAGGAGCAAGTTGGAGATTTTGGAGACAAGACATTGGAATGTGAAGGAGCATATCAACACTAAGGTGAAGGTTGTAAAGTTCTTATTTATTATTAATGCAA
The DNA here is from genome assembly GCA_001517045.1 of Pseudotsuga menziesii. Lineage (NCBI taxonomy): Eukaryota > Viridiplantae > Streptophyta > Pinopsida > Pinales > Pinaceae > Pseudotsuga > Pseudotsuga menziesii. The sequence goes on along the minus strand of LPNX011004401.1, from coordinate 176,154 downwards.
AGTTGGTTCCTTTCCCATAAAGTATGTTGTGTTATAATCATGTATTTTACTGTTGGATTCCTTAGTCATTGACATAGATTTGTGGATTATATTCTGGTGCTTTTGATATTGTTTGCTAGTTTCATGTGATTATGCAGGTACATCTATGAAGAACCATAAACACAAGAAAACAACTACACCACTCCATCAAAGGGACTCATTCCATATCTCCACAACTTCTAGGGGAAGTCTTCCATCTCTGTTGGAACTCATTTGTTCTAGATCTGAACCATTCAGACTAGAGGAACAACTCTTGTCCGCAAGAGGTGCATTTTTCCTAGCAACAAGCTGTGCAAGAATTGCATAATCTATGTGACGAGTAGGAATCAAGGTAAGTGATTTCCCCACATATGAAGGTTTACCTAACCTTACATATTTTCTATCAGAATTTGAAGAAAAAGTCACAGAACCTTAATGCTTGTCTGCATTGGACTTTGCACTGAAAGATACACTTGCCATATGGCGGGTCACACATAAAGAATCTATCTCAGAAGGGACACAATGTCATCAGTTCATGGAGATACAATTCAAAGAAGAGATCGACTATTCTGTTCAAAAGTATACAGGATTGACCAATCTTGTCGAGCATATCGAGTATTGTCATGCGACATGGGAGGCATGTTTGAGACAAGAATTCCTCCATCATTTCATACACACATTATAGATGATACCAAGGAACCGGTATACATCAATTTAACTGAGATGATGGATTGTTGAATGGGATGAATTAGCTACTAGCTTCACACACACATGGTCCATGATGCATGCAGATGCTCAAGAATACTGTCACAGTTGTGATTTCTATCAAAGAACTGGAAAGTCATTGTGATGAGATGAAATGCCACTAGTACCATAAATAAATTTGCAGGAATTTGACACATGGTTTATTGATGCATTGACAAATATTTGCAATGTTCAAAGAGATGACTGGGACCAGAAAATTCCTGCAGTTCTATGGGCATACTACACGACCAGTGAGAAGTTGACAAGATCAACTCCATTTCGCTTGGTTTATGGAAAATAGGTTGTGATTCCAATGGAATATATTGTACCCAACCTAAGGATTGTTGTGAATAAAGATATGATAGATGTTGGTGCTGTCGAGGAAAGACTATTACAACTTCTACAATTGGAAGAAGACCGTTTTGTTGTAGGTTATCATCAAAACATTGAGAAGGAATGATAGAAAGTATGGCATGATCGACACATAAAGAATAAGCTATTTCAAGTGACTTGAATTATTCTTCTGTATGATAGAAAATTTTTAAAGCATCCGGGAAAGATGAAAACACACTGGTTAGGACTGTATATTTTAATTCATATCACTAATGGAGGCACAATGCAAATACAAAATTTATATGTTCACCTATCAAAGGACTGGTGAATGGAAACTAGATAAATCCCTACTAGTATAGCTCCCACTTGATCAGGGATAATTTTAGGGCTGAATTTTATCCCAATGAGCTATTTTTCCATGTTTTTATCCCAAAAAAGATTCACCATTTTGCATTTTTTGAAGCCCTCTTTCGCCCAATTTTGAGGGGGTGAAATTTTTTCACCCTAAAAATCACCAAATTATTATATAAAAGATATAAAATCCTTGGAAATAAAAATATTTTTTTGAAAAATATCGCCAATCATTTTATAGTTGGCGTTTTAAGAATTGGTAATATTCGCCAACATTTATACACTTTTAAAAAAGTATGGTTCCTTAAAATCATCCCTGGACTTGATCGACTAAAAAAAGAAAAGAAAAGAGAAAAGTAAAAAAAGAGACAAAACCTTCAGAGTAATTTTATTTTCATATTTTGATCGCAGGATACCAGTCCGTTGAAAGAGAAGGAAAAAGGCGTTGTAGACTATCTGTTTGTCGCAAATGGAAAATAATGACGGAGACAATCCGTATGTCACAATGAACAAAATATGTCAAAGGTTGATTATAGGTCACAGGAAATCAAGAGTTGTTGCAAGATGAACTTGAGTCAAAGAAATGACAGTTGGCCATAATTAATTAAAAAACAAGTGCTATTTTGACGATGTGCATTTTGGTCATTTTTGTCATTATTGCAGAATAACTATCACTGATGTGATAGGAGAGTGGCAGTTTATGTGGCAGTTTCCATATGATGATTCAAACAATTCTCCAATGTGAAAGCTATCACTGCCACATTTCCATTCATTGTTCGCTTGTGTGAAGGATTGATTGATTGAACGAGTAGACGTTATCACCTTCGTGCCTAAGTTTCAGTTCATTTTTTCACATCCGAGTGAGAGTGTTCCATTGTTTCTTGTAACTGTAAGAGACGAAGTGAGTTTTTCCATAGAGTATGGTTATTATAGTACAAGCACAATTACAGAATTCGGTGTCGTGACCCCCTCACCCACACTCATTATGGAAGGCACTGTTGGATATGTTCCACTGTAGGTCATGGTTGCAAAATAATTTTAACATATTCCATTCACCCTTGAAGTGAGGTTACGACCAGACCAACCTGACACGTCGAAGTGGAAACAATCTAGTACTAGCAAGAAACCCAACACCACTGCTGAAAGATGAAGAAGCAACGGTTGAAATTAGGATACCAGATGATATTCCACCCAAACCACCTGATGTATTGAGGAGAAAACATGCTAAAATGAAAAGTATCCATTGGTAAAACTACTTGTTCCGAAAAAGAGTTTAGAAAATGGTGAATAATGACGAGAGACTATGACATCACCTTCAACTTTACAAGAAGCACCTAATATATTTGGTGATGTCGATGAAATTTACAAGAAGATCAAGATATATTTAGTGATGTTGATGAAATTTTATCTCATCGGTCCTAACACTCTAAGGAAGTAACCTTACTAGAAGAAAGAAGGACAACAACAACAAAGGATGCCAAGAAGATTGAAGTGGTGAAGGAACTTTGTGCCAAGGAATTCGAGCAAGTTTCATAGATGTGGGAAGCTTTGATCGATTATGAAGAGTTAGAGAAATTCACAGAACAATTGTGTACTGTAGAGATAGAGGTGAACTGGATGAATAATGAAATGAAGAATTTTCCCTTAGCATAGAAAATGATAAGGCTTCCTGAGATGAAGAAAGTACAAAAATAGGTCTTGACACTCTAAGGAAGTAAACTTACTGGAATAAAGAAGGAAAGAAACACCAAAGGTTGTGAATAATATCGAAGTGGGGAAGGAACTTTGTGCCAAGGAAGTCGAGCAAGTTTCTCAGATATGGGAAGCTTTGATCGATGATGAATATTTAGATAAAGTCACAGAACACTTGTGCACTGTAGAGACATAGGTGAACCAGATGAAGAATGAACTGAAAAAGCTTCCCTTATCAGAGAAAATGCTAAGGATTCTGAGATGAAGAAAGTAAAAAAATATTTCGTAACATTACAAACACAACAACAAAAGTAGACTCACCAAGTTGCAAAATTATAGGCATAGGAAGAAAGGGTTACATGTATTTCAACATGTACACAAGAAAGTGTGACAAGCGATAGAGTCATAAGGAATTACAACTTCAGAACAGATTGGTTCTGACCTTTTGGATATTTTGAGAAAGAAAGAAGCATAAGTATGGGAGAAGACCGCACATATAATGAAAATATTTCAGGATTTTCAAAGTAAGGTCATCACAATAGAGCTTTCAGACAAGCGTGTCTTGAGACAAGCCACAGATGAATGTTGGGGGCCTATTGGCCCTAGGAAAAGATATGCATAATTTGACTACATTTTTTTCAGGAATATTTAGTTTTCGGTTGCATGACAGAAGAGTCTGTGATGGAAGAGAAGCTAGGAAGAGAGCAACAATGATAGAAGAGAGCAACCACAATGGAAGAAAGAAGTCTCGATGAAAGAGAACAACCATGACGAAAGGAACCATGGCAGAATAAGAAGTGCAGTGGTTGAAAATGACAACTCGATTGATCGTGGGTAAGAAGTCAGTTAGAATAACACATACTTTGGTAATAAAGCATCTTTGTATTTTTGGGCCAATAGTGTCTACTGTTAGTGTAACTGAGTGTACACGAATAGGAATGAAAACCTGTCATCTAACATAATAGAATCAATTTATTACGACATGTAAGTTCCTATAAAAGAGAGAAACCAAGTTGTGTGCAGGTTGGTGTTTTCCTGCTCCTGTCTTAGAAGAGTTGTAGAGTTGAAGAGTTCCAGAGAAGAAAGTCAATCTAGGCTATGTGCATATCAATAGTAGGGTGAAGGAGAGGGAAACTTCAGAGACAAAAGGCTAGAGAGCATGGAATGAGAGAAGTATTTATAGATTGTAGAGAATATATAGAACAGATTCAGCAAGCTGAGTGCGTAGATGAAAGATGCTATATATTTCTCATGCCATATGAAGAACGCTTTGTGGTTTTTCCCATATGGGTTTCCACGTTAAATGTTTTCTCTATGTTTATTTGATGGATATGTTTATGTTGAATTAATGTATGATGTGAATAATTATATCTTAATAGAGTGAATAAGAATTTGTTTATGAATAAGTAATTGTATGCATGTGTCTCACTGTTGGTAAACCAATTCTATGTTAAGAATTTATATTATTGTTGTAATCTTTGTTGAAATATAAGTAGATTAATATATTGAATGAACACACTAAGAGTAGGAAATACTAACCCTGGATTTGGTTGAATGGTTTGTTAAGGTTCCATGAGAGAAGAAATCCCAACCCAACTACAGAAACATGGTTCTGGCAGTTACCCATTGAGACATCTCGGGTGAGACTGCATCTGCGTCGCAGGTGATGTCGACCGAGCCCTGCTCTGTTGGGCCAGTATCTTGGGGATTTTTTGATGGAAAAACAAGGGTATGAACCTTGGTTGAAGGGAGAAACACCAACATTGGTCATTTTTTCTTTACAAATATTCTCATATTATATCTAGGGATTAACATCATCACTGTCAACTTTTCACTTCTTGCCTTTTTCTTCATATCCTTGCATCCAACATTTCACATAGACAAAAAAAGATAAATAAAAAAATGAGATTGAAGTCTAATATATTCTAACTATAACAAGCTAACAACAAAAATTTTAAATGATGAATCTAAAACAAGAAGATGGTAGATACATTACAAAGCTATCTAACCTCGTTACTTTGAAGGCCTTGGTTGGAGTATTAACAGGTTCAAACTTAAAATTTAAAACTATCACGGTTCAAGTGGATAGTTCATCTACAAAATAAGTACTATCTAGTTTAGTGATGAACAAAGTTTAGGGTCAACACCCCATAAGTGAAAAAACACATACAGACAAGGATAAATAAGTAAGAAGTAAACTGACAATGAACATCATAAGAAGTTAAGGTAATAAGATAAAAAACAAGTTGAAAATAAAGTTAAGGTAATAAATCATCATCATAGTAAATCATCTACATTGTCATTATAGTCATAATCGTAATCACTCATGTATGCATCTACTTCATTTTATTCCTCGTCCTCATCTTTGACATACATTATATTCTCTCTCTCAATCTCTTCAATGGGAATCAGAGTCTCTTCTTCAAACACTCTATCATCATCTTCAACATATTCTTCTAAATTTTCTTGTAAATTACCATATTTATCATCATACATTATATCAACAACTTCCATTAATTTCCATTTCAAATGAGACTCTATTTGAATGATATATGATCTTCTTGGGATTGTTAAGTCATCAATTAGAGATAATTAGTTAATTTGAAGAGGGGAAACATATTAATCATTAATTTATGATAAAAAATTATGTGTATTTGCATGTACAAATCTATACTCATCAAACTACAATGCATATGGTTTGATGCATTTACAATTTAATAATATAGCACTATTTTCACCATAATCAATTCTAATAATTTCTTGGGTGAATCCAAAATATAATTTCTTCTCAGTTTCATGATGAAATTCAACACTAACAATAAAATCACAATTTCCCTTTCCTTTGTCCTTTTCTTCTGCTCTTAAATGACTCCCATAGGCCCACGTTTCACTAAAACACTAGGCCCATAAATGTGGAAATTGTGAAAGATCAATTTCCTCCATTGTTACATCTTGGCCTTCTTCTTTTATGAAATTTTTCATCAACAATCCATTCGTAAAATTTTGGAAAAGAATCACCTACGATCAAATCATGACACATGTACTTTCGATCTTGACACATCTACGTTTGATTCTCTTCTTCATATGAATATGAACATAGAAAATAGTAAGAATAATAATATAGATGGGTAAATCAACTTGTTTAGAATATTTCCCATACACCATATATTGAACGAAGATGTGTTTTGAAGAACATAAGCATGTATCATAGTTATTATTTTGTGTGATAACTTGAAGTAGCCTCCATTTCATTCTAATACTTCACCTGCAACTCTCTCATCTTAATATCATCCCATAGACATGCTGATTGACATTTTTAAAATCCTTTGTTAAGGATTAAATATTAAACACATGCAACATTTTTGAAATTTACACAGTAAGGAATCATCAACATATAGTATGAATCCCACCACAGAAATCCTTATCAGATCCAATAACTTGTATGATTCTGGAAATGCCCAAAAACAATCAAAAGACACAATTGCACTACCAAATTTTTGTTTAGATGCGCTACTATGTGTATTATTAGTTCAACGATCGCACAACCTGCACGTATTTTCCTTCGATATCCATGCGATCGACAAGAACGTAAGGATATCAACCACTTGTGATGCATTAAATACTTATGAAAGCTCCATTATCTCCAAGAATTCAAATTTGGCTCCTCACACACTTGGGTTCATTGAATGGCCCCCCTTTTTGTACCTTGGAGCTAGATCATGGGATCAATGGGTTCACATTTGGATCTAGTTATTTCTTGGCCACCTCTTGGACTATAAATGGAATCCATGAGCATGCATATTGGAAGAAGAAATTAGAGAAATTTTATGGTGCTAGAATTGTGATAGAGATCCCTTATAAATCACTGGCTCTTCCCTCTTATTAGCACCTTCCAATATCCCTTGCCGCCTTCCTCCAAGGAGAAAGTGTTGTTCTCATTTGTTCTTCAAGTGACTTGGCATCTAGTGTGGACTAAACAAAACTCAGATTGTTTTCCTCCATTGGTGCTCACTTCCTCTAGGTGTTGCACATGCTTGACCATTTGGAAATACAAAAGTGGTTTGAATCTATTGGTTATTGGAGTTTGCATTCCTACCCCATTGTTCTTTAATATATTTTGTTTTATTTTATTTTTTATTTTTATTTTGTTTTACTAAAAAACTTTTACAAGATCACTTGGAGCACTCCCCCTTCCCATAGGGGAACTTAATACTAAATCCTTGTCACATCCTACAAGTCTTTTTCCCTCACAAAGTGGGAAATATTCACCCTTTTGCAATATGTTTCACAACATTATTTATGGTGAGTCCACAACATTTTAGTCCATTTATTTTAAACTAGGTTGATATTTGTTAAGTAGCTAAATTTTGGTTTATTGTGCTCTGTAGGTGAAGAGGTCCATACCATTCATCACAGGATTTTGGCCCCCATTTGGACATTTTATCTCTTTACATAGAAACATGGATCTGACCAGCCCCACGGCCACGTAGTCCATGCGCTTGTTCCTTCGATAGTCGCACCACTATGCATGTTAATAGACTTCTGCCCATGCAGTTCTATTTGTCACTGTCCATGTGACCCCTCTAAGTTATAATCGTGCAACTACACGCTAGTGAGTGCTTTTTACGAGCTACTACGCACATGTTTGCCTATTTTCTCTATGTTTTTATATTTTATTTGTTGTATACTAATTTGTGTCAATCTTGCATCCCCAACGGCTGCTCACTAATGAACTAGAATTTATTAACTTGAAATTGTTCAATGTGTATATAGTAATTAGATCACTTATCCTAATATTAGGGAGTAAATGTTTCTTCCCTCAAAATATACTTGGGTAACCAACCTCGAGGCTTTAACCGAGCCTATTTGTTGCCCCTAGTTATTAGTGCTAAAACATGTCCTCTGGTTGCAAGAAGGACATGTCTAGTATATCCTGGATTTGAGATAGTTTGATTGGTTGTAGGTTGATAAAGTATGGGGAGTAAGTCACATGGATCAAGCAGTATGAGTGTCTCATATAAAATATCAACCATTATCCAATAAGTAGCAACACCTTATAGTTTCTGAGGCTTGAACCTTGAAAGGTTGACATTTAATGAGCAACAAAAGATAGAAGAAATAGAACATAGGTATGGATATACAAGCTCACAGTGTGTTATCTTACATATTCATCCAGAAGAAAATCAGTTACATAAGAATTTCATCGATTAGAAAGGAAATATTCAAATACAAATAGTGAATTATAGGTAATAAAACAGTAAAATCTTACTACAAATTAGTTCTGAGTTTGCATGACAAATTATGCAATGCAAAAGACTATCTCTATATCCAAATAAGATTAAATAAAGGATAAAACAAAGAGGAACAATAAAACTAACAAAGCCATTGATCTTTGAGCACAAGACAATGTAGATTCCATAGCTTATAATTACAAATCTTCGTTACACCCTGCATACTCTTCCCACTTGAACCCTCTTAGCTTCCCAAAGGAAGAAGAACCCCTATTACATTACAAAATGATAAAATTTATATAAAAATACAACATTCAATCTATTACCATCTTTTTTGGCATCGAATCCTATCAATAGGCTAAAAATAAAACAATCTCTGATTCATTGCTAGAAAATATGTAATTGTTGAGGTCAAATGCCCTTGAATTTGGAGCTAATATTTATCATGCTGATTCTTTTCCTATAAATTACAAACTGCTGAAATTGTGTCTTTAATTGAGGATCTTTATGTTAACCTTGAGCTTTAAATTTGGAAATGATCTTTATTTCTCTTCCAATTCTGGACAACTATTTGGAATGTTGATCTAATCTCTTGGTTAATGGCCTGAAATCTGGAAATTGATGCTGGTAATTATTAATTTTTCTCCTCCAGATCTGAAATATGAAAATGTTATCCTGGAATCATAGGATTAGAAGTTACTTTGGTGTATGGAAATACTAAACTAAATATAATTGTCATCAAATGCTAATTAACTCCTTCTCTATAGATGGAAAATGATCGAGAAGTCTCAAAGTACATGACCACTTGTTTCATTGAAAGTTCAAATGTTGCTCAAAGATGCTCATTTAATCTCTAAAAATTTGGAGATAAATTAAAGACTTCTTTCAATATAGGAATTGCCTTCTAACTTAGAGATGAACTGATTAATTGTTGATCCTTTTCCTTAAAGTGGCTCTTTATTGGAAAAAACATGGGTGAGAACATTTTGAATGCATCCAACAGAAACACACAAGGTTTAGTTAAAATCTTCAACCATGAAGCAAAATAAAAATTTGTAGCTAATGCAAGCTCCTCCTATGTACACTAAAAAAAATCTACCAAACCTGATTATAACACTAAATAATTGCTTCATTATATTGCAAAAGAAGATTCTTGAAGAAATTTTTTAATGCATTCACTAAGATAAGAATTGACCAGAAGCTATCAATCCTATCAATAATGGAATTCCATTTATAACCTCAATAAGTGATTCCCGAGTATATAATGCTACATAATGGTATGACAAAATACTATTCCTCATAAATGTCCAAAGCCTAGGAACCAAACTTGATAGTAAGTATGGGTTATAATCATTTTTTGCACTATCTCCATAGTCGTCAAGTTGAAGCTTCAATGCCATCATTATGCATTTGAAGAGATATTATGATACTTGTTATATGGAACTTTGAATGTGTGCTATTTTTCATTGTACACATGGTTGCATGTGATACAATTGACAACTGGGTGTTCTATTATTCCTTGACCATTGGACTTGTGAAAATTCGATAGTACGCTGGCCTTGTGGTTGGATGGTATTTGGTTTTAGTGCACACCTCCCATGGCTACTTGTGTTAAAGGATAAGGAAATTTATTTGTGAACCATTGGAAATTGTTTTTCAAATGAAGAACTAGTCACATTAGAGGAAATTTCAACTCAAAATGGGCCTTTTAACTTTAATTCAAATTCCATGTCATCATGTGTTAGCTAATGAAATTGCTTTAAACTAGAAACACTGTATAGGTCTTAAACACTTTTTTAATATAAATTTGGGGATAGGCATCATAAAAAAAACTACCTTTTTTGTTTGTATTTTCAACCTATATCTCTGTGTTTTTACTCAAATTTCGATCAGGAGATCTCGTTGGATGTGGAATTAAATTCTGCATCCAACGAGTACCCACTCGGCATACTTTTGACAGAACTTGCTACCCGAAAAACAAGAAATACCTAAAAAAACATGATGATGATGACATCAACACATTTTTTCAGATATTTCTTGTTTTTCGGGTAGCGGGGTCCATCAAAAGTATGATGAGTGGGTACTCGTTGGATGCAGAATTTAATTCCGCATCCAACGAGCTCTCCCTCTTTTTTTTAGGAGGCCTTGTTATTTTATTAATTTTTTTAGGAGGCCCAAGATAAGGAGCCAAGCCATAGAAATACCTGAGCTTTATTAGTGATTTTTTTCTTGAAACTTGGATGCATTTATGGACACATGATGTTTTTTAATCTCTTACAGTGTTTGTTGATGATCAAAGGATTTGACATGTGCTTGAGTTTTACACAAACATTTACACCTAGGAGTGAATATTTGAAAGATGTTTGGCACTTTGATTTCGAATGTTGGGTGCTTTTTGTTTTTAATTCGTGGGAATAACCCCACATGGATTGCAGATACAATTTATCTTTCCTTTATATTGGTTAAATCATTTCAATTCTTATGATGCATAGTGCATGAGATTTGGTCTCTTGGATCTCTACTAGGAGATCTTTGACACTTGCATGCATGATGCGACGGTTGATGGAGATTATGGTTTGGCTCCTGATCTTGGGTGTTGGATAACAAGTGGAGTCAAATTGGAGATTGGCCATAAGGGCCAGTATTTTTTTATAAAAAAGAATTTTAAAATATCCAACACACACACACGCACACACAAATAAAATTTTAAATCCTGCATATAACCCAATAGGTAATCAAACAAATTCCATTTTTTTTACAAAAAAATCATAAGAAATTGTAGATGCTAACACCAAACTTCTAGTAATTTTTTCAGGTTGAAGATTAAGTCATGAAATGCACTATAGAAATGCATGCTACAAAGAAGTAATGTTTTTGGTAGTGTGCGTGTATTTGAGAATGTCATAAGAAATACCAAATCTGATATCTTGAACAAATATCAAAATTTTGACATAGTAGCTTAGGTTCTGCCACTAGTATTCAAGAGTTCTCATGTTTCTTTGCTTAAATTTTACATCTTTAGTTAAAGGAGTGTAAATACTCTTTTGCACACAAGAAAATACCTAAAGAATCTAATCTCTCTAATTATTCTCCTCACCTCACACTTTGTGTGATCTTGGTGAATCAAAAAAGAGAGTGAAGTATGAAATACCTCCATTTCACACTTTTACTTGATTATCATTTTTATAATTAACAAGTGCCATTAGCATCTTTAGAGTTTAAGTTACAATTTACATTTTTTCTTTGATCTCTTTAGTGACTTGGAAAAATAAAATTTGTTGATCTCACATGTGTTTGAATCACTAGCACACACTAAGGGACCTAAAATCTCTTCCAAACTGAGTATGCTCTTCACCTCAAATTTCTTATGATCTCGGTGAATAAAAAATGAGGGGAATCATGAAATACCTCCATTAAGACCTTAACCAATTTTGATCCCTTAAAATCAACCCTTCTAATTTCTAAACCAACTAAAATACTCCATAGGAGGTCACAAAACAATATTTTAGTTTGGATTGTGTGGGATAGGCATCCAAACAATGCCCACTAATATAGTTTCACTAGGCATGTTTGAAACATAACATTGTTGACTTATAGTGTACTATCAAAATCCTTCTATTAGAAAGTGTTAAAAGAAAACACATATATTAAGTGCATCATGACCAAGGAGGTTAAAGTTGGGTTATAGCTTCCTTTCTCTCCCATACGAGTCACTCAACTTATTGTAGGGAGATGACACTATATAGCGTAGGCTGAACCATTGATCCACACTTGAAGAAATGTATATTAGTGACCAAAATTAGGACATGTGGGTTTTGGATCTTGATCTTCTTGATTCAAATATGTTATTGTTCAGTTGTTTTTGTACCCCAGTTTTGTTGTACACTCATCCCAACAGTGTTTGCAGGGGCCAATGGGCCCCCGATGAGGGATTAGGGGCAGCGCCCTTGATAAGGGGGGGTCAGGGGAGGAGCCCCTTAAAGAAAATTTTGGGGATGTTTGTTGGCCAAAATTTTGCAGGCCCATGGTGTTGGGTGACCCATGGTATTTTCCCACGGTAATTCCCCTATAAAGGGAAAGCATTGTAATACAACTACGTATTGTATTGTAGCATTGCAAAAGCAATCTTTGTGATTGTGTGAGAGAGACTGTGAGAGAATGAGGAGGAAGTGCAACGGGTTTTATGCAGGTTGTATCCATTCATTTTTCTAGACAGTATAATAATAAAGGACTAGAGTTTTGTGTGTGGATGTAGCCCATCTTTGGTGAACCATGTTATATCTATGTATCTCTTGTAATGTGTTTTAATATTTGCATATTGTTTATTTTTATTGTTATTTCTCCATGATCTTGTTTTTATAACAAAACATCACCAAGGAAAACTAGTGGGTTTAAGTGGATCTTCAAGTCCACTATTTCCATTGGGAGGTGTTTCCAATTCTCTTTAATTGGAAGATTGGCCCCATCACTGGTATAATTGGCTCTTTGTTACCTTCACTAGTCAATTGTTGTGCGGACCCCATTGTCACCAATGATTATGCTTTTGGAAGGCTCAATTACCTTTGAGAGGAAAGGCATTAGGTATTTAGGGAATTTACATTTATTTTCGTTCTAAAAATAAGTTCACCTAACTCATAATTAAAAATAACCTAAATGTGGAACCATTTGCACTAAACCATTGTTGCACATATCACTCACTTATTGTACTATTTTGCATCTGTTGTGGTTGACATATTTTTTCATTTTTTCAAATGTGTTTATTCCCAGCATCAATCTCACTTTATCTCTAGAATTATATCATAGAGGAACAAACCCCCCTTAAGTCAATCCTCCATATTGCAAGGCCTATCCCCTCTAACGAGGGGTGTTTTCCCATTTTCTCCTCATGGTTCACGAGGAAGATAACATGGTCAAGGTTGCTTCCATGCCACATCAATCATATCCTCTAGAAGAGGTTGCACCTTTCTTAACTCTTTCTCTCCCCTCATAGAGAGCTTGTACTTTTTTTCTTCACCCTCTCATGAAAGACGCTCACCTTTGTTTCCACCCCATGGAGCAAATACCCCACCTTCTTCTCCATTGTCAAGTAGAGGTCACTATCACAACCATATCTGATTGCTTGACTTCAAGAAGCGTATCCGACTTCCATGCTGAAGAAAAGAATGTATGAATATAGTAATTTGATGGATGATAAAATACAATGATAATCGTGCTTTAAATATAGCTTAGGCACACCTATTTGAAGAGTTGAAAATTTTGGTTCTTATGTTTAGTAATTATATATTATTATTGATTATTATTTATTTTATTCATAACATTGCCTTCCCCTTAGGAAAGTTTTGTCCTCAAATATTTATTTTTCTGATGTCGTCCTTTACTCTGATTCTGTGTTGGTATTATAATTAGATGAGATTTCTTCTGCAGATACTTGTGCTTCTTTTCCATTCATGATTTTGCAATGTATTTTTTGACAGTTCCTACATTTATGGCCTAGGATCTAGTCATCATCGCATCAATGACATGCGGTTTCTTCCTTTTTCTAACATTATCAGAGAAACTGTTGGACATTTTCGACCTATTTTCAACTTCATAGGTATATGCTTGAGGTTTGTGGAATTGATGATTGGTGACCAATTATTTCCACAATATCTACATTGTGTCTCTTTTTCTTATCGATAATTGTTATCGCCTCTAGTTTTTATTCCTTCCAATTTGAGTTCTGTTTCTTTTTCTTTAAGTATTTCCGCTTCTATGTTTGGTATGTCATGCATATTTAATTATTTTTGGAGGTATGGTTTAATACTTCCTCAATAGGTTTCAAGTCATTGTTTTTCAGATAACCCAAATACTCACATCGAAAGGGATTCCCACTTATGTGTAAATTCCTCAACACTTCCTTTATGTTGTAATCTGGCGTACCAGTTATAGGCGTACCATTCCATATGAATTGACACATATTTCACCTTCTTTTCATTAGATGTAGTGTTGTATATGTAAAAGTACTCCTATGCTTTGTTTAACTAGGAAACACATTGGTCTTCACTCCCATTATATTTCGACGACTCTATTTTTGTCTTAGGTGGGTACATTATGTAAGGATGATATTGGTTGATTTTTTCTTTATGGTTTGATGGTGGCGTTGAGATTCTAGATGATGCAATCGACATATTTGAATTGATTCATTGTTTGTGGTGATTTTTATCCTTTTCCTTCTCTACTATCTTGATTCTTAATGATAACGTATTTTTGGTTGTTTAATTGTGCCTCCATATCTAGAAGTACTTTTGTTTCAATATCTTGTTTAAGCATCACATCGTTAATCTTTATTTATTTTTCCAAATCTTCTTGATTCTTGGTGAGTGTTTCCTGTGCGGAAACATGAAATGAAGCATCTAACATGTCTAGACTGCTGACACGGTTTGTACAAGGCATTAGTTTTTGTAATACTTCCATTAATGTATTATGGTGCTGTGTCATGGTGCTCAAGTTTCATGTTATGGTGTTTATGTCTTGTGTCACGGTACTCATTTTTTCATCCAAGTCTTTTTTTTTTCTTGTTCATGATGTCCAATTTTTTGTATAGCCTTCTTTCTAATACTAGAACAACTTCCTCTTTGATTTCTTTCTTAAGCATTGCATTGTTATTTTCCATTAGTTGATTATTCACTTGAGTAATCCTTGAGAATATCTGGATACAGATATTACATTGGTATCAAAGCGAATCTGATTCCAGCTTGTGGACAAAATTGTCAATGTTTCCTTGAATTTAGTTCTTTGACCTCACAGTGGCTTTTAGCCATCCATATTCAGAGTTTCTCTGGTAAAAATTGGTTTTTGACCAAATATTGACCTTGGCCATTTGAATTTCATTGAAGAAGTATGAATTCTACTCCAAATATGAAGCAAAGACCAAGAGGGAAAAATTAAGAGGTAAAAAAAAAAAAACAAAAAAACAAAAACAATTATCGGCAAGAGAAAGAAATAAAAAAGAAAAAGTTAAAGAATATAATTCATAAAACCACACATGATTTTATGAAATAGCCCATGGTTTTACTAACGATATTTAAATTATAAACAAATTTTATAATTAATTAATTAATCATTTCCATTTATTAATTATTAATTATTAATTATTAATAATTAATATTGATATTTAATGTTTATATATCTTATTATGTACTTTATAATTTAAATATCGTAAGTAAAACCATGTGGTTTTATGAGTTATATTCTTTAACTTTTTCCCCTTTTTTTCTTTCTCGATAATGTTTTTTTACTTCTTCGATGAAATTCGAATGGCCAAGGCCAATTTCAAGTCAAACACCAATTTTTACCAAAGAAACTCTGAATACGGATAGCTAAAAGTCACCATGAGGACAAAGACCTAAATTCAAGGAAACCTTGACAAATCTAGCCACAAGCTGGAATCAGATTTGCTATGATACTAATGTAATATTCGTATCCGGATATTCTCAATGATTACTCAAGTAAATAATCAACCAATGGAAAATAACTCCATATTGAAAATATAAAATGAATATTGAAGATGAATGATGATGATTTACAATTACATTGGTAGGGATTTTTATAAGCCTTATCGTGTATTTTCAAACGAAAGGGTACATCTCTTTACTTTTTTTCTAATTAATTAATTAATCATTTCCATTTATTAATTATTAATTATTAATATTAATAATTAATATTAACATTTAATGTTTATATATATTTATATATCTTATTATGTTATATATATTTTTGTTGATTAATTGTGCCTCCATATTTGGAAGTACTTTTGTTTCAATCTCTTGCTTAAGCGTCACATTGTTAATATTTATTTGTTTTTCCAAATCTTCTTGATTCTTGACGAGTGTTTCCTGTGTGGAAACATGAGATGAAGCATCTAACATGTTTGGACTGCTGACATGTACTAGGAATCAATTTTTGTAATACTTCCATTAATGTATTATGGTTCTGTGTCATAGTGCTCGAGTTTTGTGTTATGGTGTTTATGTCTTGTGTCATGGTACTCATTTTGTCATCCAAGTCTTTTTGTTTCTTGTTCATGATGCCCAAATTTTCATCTAGCCTGATTTCTAATACTAAAACAACTTTGTCTTTGATTTCTTTCTTAAGCACTGCATTGTTATTTTTCATTTCTTCCTTCCAACGCTTTTGGTTGGAGACTAGGGCCTTGATGTCCTTCTCTAATTTCTTGATTTGGTCTTTTAATTCAGCCATGGCATTGGTCCTTGTATGCAGAGATGTGTATTTGGATGCTATTTTGTCTTATGGAGTGAAATGAGAGACAATTTATTATCTTTAATGATGGAAAAAATTATAATTATAATAATTATTCAAAATAATATTATTATATTATGAATTTTTATTTTTATTATATGGTTTTGTAATGGAAAAAGGGAATAAATATAGTACTACTACTACTACTACTAATAATTATTAAGAACAATAATAATTTATTATTATATTATAATTATTTGTTTTGATGTGAATTTTAGGGTTTATGAATTATGGAAGGTGGGAGGATGGAGTGGATGTAGCTGACGACAAAAAAGTGAGCAAATGATGGGGAGTTGCACAGATGAATGGAGAAGTAAGAAACAAAAGGGAGAATTAAAGGTGCATGGAAAGGGGAAGTGCAGGGAGAGCAGTGAGGAGGGATGTGGGGAGAGCAATGATCTTTAAGGAGGGACACAAGGGTTGTGGAAGAGCAAGGAGGGTCATGGAGCTATGGTGTTGGGCGAGCAGGGAGGGTCCAGAGGATGGATGGAATGTGGAGCAACACATAGGTAGTAGCATAAGGGAGGTGTGTAAGAAGGCATGAAGGCATGGATGAAGGTGGGAGTGGGGTAGGCGTAGGTGTAATGGAGCACCTAGGGGAGAACTAGAGCTATGGGGTATATGCGTGTAGAAAGGTGAACATATTCATGGGGAGAGGAGCGAAGGGGAACATAGGAGGATTTGGAAGGAGGATAGATGTGGAGGAGGGATGGTTGGGAGATGGAAAGTGGTGGGAGAATTTAGGACAAAAAAATGGCGGGAGTGTGAGAGGAGGCAGCAGAGGCGTAAGAAGTAAGGCAGTGGAAGAATGGAGAGCACCGAAGGAGAGGAGGAGTGGAAGAGGAAGTGGAGAGCTTACTGAGGTAAGGTGTGGTTGGGTGAACCTAAACCATGCTCAAAGTGGGAGGATCTAAATCCGAGCTTAAGGGAGGAGCAACCACTCTGATACCAATGTCACAACTGTATCTGGTTGTTTGAATTCAAGAAGTGTATCCGAATTCCACGCCGAAGAAAAGAATGCATGAATATAATAATTTGATGGATGATAAAATACAATGATAATCTTGCTTTAAATATAGCTTAGGCACACCTATTTGAAGAGTCACAACTTTTGGTTCTTATATGTAGTAATTATCTATTATTATTGATTATTATTTATTTTGTTCACAACATTCACACAATATCATTGTCTTGACATCAAGGACATATATCATTACCACATACTCATCCTTTGCATATTGTGTGATGCCTATGCTCCTCGAGGAAACAACACACAAAATACGATGATGGTACCAAACCCACACCTACCATTCATGGATATATTGAATCTCCCTAATCTAGTAAATCCAACCATTAACTCCCGTAGCTCATGATGCAACATGGCTCGATATGCCAAAAAAACTCCCTTTGGACATCCCTAAGTTTGAAGGGAAACAAGGAGATGATCCTTCCAACCAAATTATGTATTTCCACCTATTGTGTTCTAGTAATAGCATCATGGAAGAATTAGTGAAGCTTTGACTCTTACATTGAGCTCCCACTGGGTCTGCTACAAAATGATACATGAACTTGCCTAGGGATTCCCACACAACTTTTGGGACAATAACTACCACATTCCTCACCTATTTTTCAGTTACGAATGTGCCATGATCTCGGCCTTTAAATTCTTATATAATTTTGGTAAAATAATTTTACCCACATAGAATACCACATCCACGAGTGGCATAGGCATCACACAATATGAAAAAAAAATATTCAACCTCAATTCCTTTAGGATTGGTTCCTTAAATTACTCCAATCGACTATTGGAAAGGATGTGGCTATCTCCATGAAACAAACCAAGGAAGAGGCCATCCTAAAGGCCCAATTATTTGATCTCATCTACACAAAATCAAAGTACCTATACATTGTCCTTCCCAATGCCCCTTGTCATCGGTCATTGGATTCTCCTCATTTAGGGACATCAAATTCAACGAATGGGATTATTGGGTTTGTTTCCTTACAAGGAAAATATCCCCTACAACCAAATCCTATACTACCCTAGATTGTGTTCTAGTATCTACCCATCACTGTTGTTATATCCCCATACTACTGTCCCAAATCCCCCATTTGGACAACTATAATATGGACCCTATATTCCTACTTACCCAAATACAAGACAAGTCCAATCAATGCCTCCAATGCAAATGACACAAGCTTCTCCTACCTCCACATCATATGGATCACAACAGGTATATATCCCACCATTAGGGTATAACCCTTATTACCCATTTCCAAGTCCTCTTGGGACAACCCCCATGCCTCATATGGGGGTTAAGTTAGTTCAAACTTCTTTCCAACAACAACTTGAACATTTTGAGCAGTTGAACATTGCCAATACCTAGAATCCTTAAAATAAAGAGAAGAAGAAGGGGAAGAACAAGTATCCCTATCAATAAGGAAAAGTGGGAAATCCCCCTCCCTTGCGAAACTAGAACCCGGTGAACCAACAAGGGCAGGGGGGAACCCCCCAAAACAAGGGAGAAATTACAAAGGGAGTATCAATTATTATTGATCTATATGTGGAGATTATCCATGATTACCAATAGTTGGTGGAAGAAAAGAAAAGGATTCTAGTTAAACCTCCTTAAGCGCTTATTGCACCACAACCCCAAAAAACTATCTTGTAACAACACTGTTCCAACCAAGGGGTTGTCACCCAAAAACTAGACCCCCCCATAGGTGATGGTTCATTTCAAAACATTTTCACAAACTTGGAAACCATTAACCTTCAGTATAGATCCAAAGGGTATAGTATCCCTAAACCCCCTATAGTCATAGAGGATTCCCCCATCCCCTCAGGAGTCCCTTTGTGGATTTCATGCCAGAGCAAGAAACACATCTCAAGGATACCAAAGGAACCACTTCAGTGTACCCCTCATAACCCTCATATTAAGGATGCTAACAATTATAGTATTGTGGATGACTTGGCTTAGTATCTAGCTTCCATGTCCACCTTAGAAGTGCTCCAATCTTGTCTGACTCAAACTAAGGAATTATTGAATGCACTTAGCATATTTGACCCTTTTGAATCACACCTTATGACTTTTGATCTAGACTAAGGTGACCTATGATTACCCTCGTCAGTCACATTTCAAGTCCCAATCATAGTTAAAAGCATCATGATTCATCAATGCATCATCGATGAAGGAACATCTAGTTGTGTCATATCCTCTAATGTTTGGGAAATATTGTGCTCACCTAAGTTAGTCATATCCTCTATCCCCCTTTGCACTTATTATGGGATACCATTCCAACCAAGAGGATTGTACTACAGAATGTCCCCATCAAGTTAGGGGAGAAAATTGCAATGATTGATATTGAAGTAGTTGATACCCAAATTGACTAGAATATCCTTTGGGTCGTAGCTACATGTATGCTATGAAATAATATTCCTCCTTTATATTCTTCATCATGATTTTCCCCTTCAATAGGAATATCATCACAGTCGACTAGATTAACTACCACAACCCTCACGTGAATACCAACCTTGAGAACGTCCTACACATAGTCGGTGAATTCAACCAACCTCCATACGTCAACATCTACCTAGGTGTGTACAAAAATTTAGACATCCTAGGGGCATATTCAACCCCCACCTAAAATCCATACATTGATGGATGGTCTCATGTGCACTATTTTTACCTCTGAGAATGATTCTCCCAACCCAATAACAACATCATCAACACCTCCCATGATTCATGGAGTGGAACAAACATTGATTCCCTTTATTCCTTTCATGTTACATATGCTATTATTGTACCCTCCCACAAGAGTGAAAGGAACGCTAGTTATGGCTCAAGTAACCCTTCCTGAGCTCACTTTAGGAATCCATGTGGTACCTTATGCCACCATATCCAAAGATGGCCTAAAAACCCCTAGCACATGTTGAATTCATGGTGGCACTCCCCATTATGCCACCAAGAATGCACGTCGATCCAATGGCGCTTGTGACTAAGCTACCACCAACTGTCACAAAAATTACCAGTGGGTTAATCAATCAACACAAGTGGAAAGCCCCCGTAATGAACAACCAAATATCAGAATCTTCATCGGGATTCTATAAGACTAAAACAAAGGGCATACTCCAATAAGTGTTGAAGCTCCCATAATTATTGATAAACCCATAATAAGGGTTTTCTTACCGTGTTCCCTATGTGGCCAACAAGGCCATGTGACAAACCTATTCCCCACCTTGTTATATATAAGAAATTTATTTAACACCCTAATTAGTGTCACACATGCATCCCAAGCTATGACCAAGGGCACATCAACCTTCTCTATTCCCAATAATATCCCTAATTCCAATTCATTATGCACCAACAAAGCATGTCCGATTTGCTTTTAGTTTGGGAATTACACACACCATTGTCCAGATCTCCCTTGATTTTAGGATGCCTTGGAGACCATTCTCCTCACTCACTCTTTGGTTGAGAGTCTTCCAACCCAAACAAAATAAAATGATTCTATCAACACTATCATGAGCACCACGACATTCCCCTCTATTCCCAAATAGGTCCAAAATCCAGTACATATACTGAATCAAGCACACACTAATCATGCATGTCTACATTGAAAGTTAATGTCTCGACACTCATTTTAGTTCCCTTTGACAATTGCATACCAAACTCTTCACTTCGAACAAAAGCAACTATCTAATAACCTCACCCATACAGGAATTTCCCTTCACACTGTAGTTGAATAAGAATACAACTCTACTGATGGTAGTGATGACGAAGATATACCAAATTCCAATTGCTTATATTACACCAAAAAATAATCCCCTATCATCACATTGATTGGAAACGATCTTGAAAAACCATTGCTTCCGACCGAGGCATCCAATATTTTGGTCCCCCCTAATGACCATATCCATCTGCCCCACCCAACAATATTAGTTATGTGGACATCCTTTTCATGGATTTTTTCCCCTCCCTCAAGTCACCCATCTAGAAAACCATGAGCCCCATACTAGGGTACCTATCCTACCTACCACTAATATGGTCACTGATATAACATCTGAAGATTATTTTTCTTCCAATGAAGACATGTTAGAGGAATATGTCTTCTCTATGGGGAAATACATATTGGAGGCCATAGATGACCCCCCATGGGATAACCTCCATCATAAGTCTTATTTCACCTCTACTAATTTCCAAGCAACCAATATGGTAGTCTAGCAGTATACCATCTAGTCAAAATAATTCGTACCTTCGAAGCATGTCAACTAGTTCAAGAACCCTATTTCAGCCTCTGATGCCTTTGAAGAGGGAAATCTGTTGAACATTTCACCCACCATTCATATCGACATTTTTTTTCACTCTAGGAGTGGATAAAAACATCTCAATATGGGCATCCTATTCATCACAAGAAGTCCTCGAATTCACATCCCTCTTCAAATAAATTTGAGATGTATTTGCATGGTTGTATCCTAAAATTCCTAGATTAGACCCCACCATTATCAAACCTCACATTGGAAATTGGCCAGACGTTATTCCAATTCGACAAAAGTGATGACTAGTTCACCCCTACAAGGATATATCTATAAAGGATGAGATCGAAAAAATACTTCATGAAGGATTTATCTTTCTTATTGCTTATACATATTGGATTTCAAACCTTTTCCTAATAAACAAAAATCAAGGCACAATTTGTGTCTATACCGACTTCTAGCACAAGTAAATTTGAACCCAAAATACGACAACATATTTCTTTGAATTTCGACAAGACTCCGTCAAACATCCGACACGATGGAATATTTTTAAACATTGTTAGAATTGCATTGGATATCTGACAATCCCAACAATACATCATAAATATGACAACAATGCGTTGCATGAATGACATGTCAATTGAACAATAACCCATTGATTCTCCAACAAATATGTCATTGATTAACCAACATTAATTTCCAGGATAGTCATTGTAAATGCGATGAATTAAGTGTCAGTTAATCGACTGCATACTCCACCATAGTGGTAGGTTAATCGACAATGAGACGTCGAAAATCCGACAACTTAAGGACATAAAAATACACAAAAATCTGGAGAAGTTACCATTGGTTGTATGGAAGCCTTGTCGAATATATAAGATATTTCATCTTAAATGAAACAAATTAAGTGTTAGAAATCTGATGGCTTAACAACATAAAAATACACAAAACTACGACGAAGTTTCCATCAGTTGTATGGTAGCCTCGTCGAATATAGAAGTTATGTCATTAGAAATGCGACAAGACTAAGTAGTTAAAAAAAAATTTGATGGGTAGGGGTCCCTACCCAACTTAGGGCTATACAGGACATCCTTGTTATAACATTATATCACCATTCATGCCATGTAGAGTTTCATATTTGGGAGTAATCATGCACTTGGAATCTTTTGCACTGAATAATTTGAGACAATGTTCATTGTTGATGTAGGAATTGCATGAATATTGGCAACATTGCAACAAAATATTTAACTTACTAATAATGTATGTGGTGATATCTTCTCACAATGAACAATATTCATTTTCCTCACATTATGAGAAAAAAATGCATACAATATCACACAGCCACAAACACTGTACAGTACGAGAACATATCATAACATACACTGTAATTCACCACTCACACAAATATTCTTGCTTTGGACCGACAGACCTGCACCCAATGGTTTTATCTTTGTCCTGAATATTTAATGAGGTAAACAATAATTTAAACTTAGATTAACCATAAGTATGCTAATTACTAGCTACTTGCATGTAATCTTATTTAGTATATATAATAATTTTGTTTATATAACTATTAAAATATAAATAACCAGAGCCATTGGATTTACCACTAGTCATTAGTTCATTCTGGTGTCCCTGCAATTAATGACAAATAACAATAGCCAGGTTGCAATTAACAGCAATGAACTTGCATAACATGAATGAACAACTTATCATAAATGGGGATCTTAGATCAAGAAGATAGGATTAATTTGATGCTTATCCATTAAGGCGAACATAACCAACTTAGGGACTAATGAAAAAATCATTAGAAAGAACAAATGGTTTAAACATCATCTATATATGTTCTATGTAGTTTTTGTTTTTGGTTCAAGGTTGGTTTTAGTTTACTAACTATGAATTCTTTATAATCAAGTTATTTTTCCAAGGTTGGTTTTTAGTTACTAATTATGAATTCTTTATAATCAAGGTCGAGACCCTTTATCATGGATTATATCACTATAAACTCTAAGGGATAATCGTTGGAATTTTTCATTAATGAGATAGTTTCCCTTAGAAGAAGCATTTATTGTAACCAAATGCAACACACCTCAATTTTTAGTAACCAATATCTTATTCCGAAGAAAATTTGAGTAGTATGCCGGTAAGTAGGATCTAAACTATAGTAATAATTTTAATTCTTAGATGACATATAAGCACAAAGAGAAATAATTATTTAAATTATTTCTTATAAAGTATTTATAATCCAAGATGGAAATTCTCTACTCAATTATTGATCTATTTGAGATCTCACTAGGGAGATTGTTAGAAAAGATTATATGTGATATTTTTCAAGCCCCCACTCACAAAATGTGATATCATATCATGGTGCAACATATGTCGATTCTTGTTTGATAAAAACATATTACAAATTAATAATAGAATCTTTATCAAATTTCTCTCATACATATAGGTCAAATCTAATGTTGTATACATTCAATGGAGTTTTTTTGAGAGGATTGTAATTTCCCTAATATTTATTTTTTACATATGCATAGACCCATAGTTACATCCCTTGAAGTCAATGGGGTTTATAGCCCCCTCTTCAAGGAAATATATATAGAATAAACGTTATATAAAAGACACAAATACCTTCGAAATCATCATAACTTTGATCATGTTAGGTTGGGACCCTCAATCATGGATTATTTGTGGTTTCATCTCTATCTCTAAGGAAGGTATCTCATAGGATCAATACGACATGTACTTCCTTACCTAAGACTACAAAGGAGAAGCAATCAATAGAGGTATTTCCAATTGAAGTGGAAAAAACAATGGCTTGGGATTTCTTTAATGAAGCCTCAACTCAAAACCTATATTATTGGAGTAGTATGAATTTTTTTTATATCATAACAATGTCGACTTAACATCGCTTGTGGTACCAGGGTTGGCAAAAACAATAAGGTAGAGATGAGGGAGTTGGAAATACTCATGAAGCCAACAAATGTGAATGGATTAAATAATCTTCATTTTTATGGTGATTCCCAAGTTGTCTTACAATAGATGGCTAGGGAAGTACTGGGTAGGAACACATATTTGAACAACCTATTAAAATAAGAAAATTGCTTGAAAGGGAATTTTCATAATATCTCCCTCTTAGAGACAATGGAAAGTATTTATTATTTTGACCCTACTGCAACACATACACCATCACATAGACCTAACCATATTTTATCTATGATGCCATCAATTTTCCTCAAACCCTTATTATTTGCTGAACATAATAGAACATGTACATCACCAAAAACCACCACTAGAAGTCTTAGTTCTAGAGAAAGTTCAAGGTATAGATACTAGGGAAGCTAGCCACGTTCTTTTCAATATGGTATCTTGAATTTTTTGAAGTTAATCTAGAGTGAACTGAAGAGCCATTATTCGAGGAGTAAAGATCACCTTGTGTAGAGACAAGATATTGAAGAAGATAAGAATCCCCTATTAACTGGATAAAAATAGTCAAAATGAAAAGCAAACATATGGACAAAATATTCATAACACCAAACCTATAGATTATATTTGGAAATAAAAGAAAAATATATGGTCAATGATGAATTAAAAGTATTAACTAGAAATAGTTTAATATCAATATACATAAAACAAAATATATGGGAACTTTTAATAGAAACCATATATGATATACCTCGCCATTCCAAGTTAAAATATGGAGAAATCCAGTTGAAAGGCCCTAATGAATATGCTTGTTGTCACTAACAAAATTGCTTCTGCAACATCCAAAGAGAACAAATTAATGTTTATCACCAAGTTGTACATGAATATTGCAAATAAGAAAAATGTGTATAAATGAGTGTAATAACCCAAAAATTCATAAAAATTTAAAAATTTTCATGTAGCATAAAATGTTTCAAGGATGTCATTGTCTATGAACCAATAATTGCTAGCAGTTACTTAAACAGTAGTAACTAGAATTAAGCATTGTAATTCTTTAGTTCTATATAATTTATTTGTTTATCTTGAAGTACCATGTTATGGATGTTAAATTCAACAATTTATATTTAAAAAGAGAAGGAAAGAAAACTACATCTGAAATTGATGCTAAGTGTGTTATTACTGTTTTATGTCAAGTAGGAAAGAATCTTAGATGATATCGGGGCTTACTTAGCTTACAGCTAACGCAGTGAAGTGATGCTTCTTTTACAGGTTCTAAACAGTTAAGCAGTTTTGTTACTAGTAAATTCCTAGATCGAGAATAACACTCAACTAGCATAGGATAAAATGCTAGTTAAATTGTTTTTTTTGCAGCTTGATCCTGTAAAAGGTATTGTTGGTATTTCTAATGTTATCAAACTACATAAATGATTGTAATAACACTGTTGTGAAAGAATGGGATTAGTGCATTTAAGTTTACCACCATAGTACTTGTTCCATTAATCTTCCTTCTTGTATTTTCAGTTATAGACTTATATTTCATTTTGAATTGGTGTAAATTAAGAATAGTTCTACTTCTGCCAATAAGAGCCTAGTGGCCTAAGAAGTCTCTAAACGAGAAGATATGTTAAACATTTTTGCGACCAAGACTACATATCTATCATCAATGTTTGGTATAAAGTACTTTTTATATTTGATTGAGTTATTTCTAATGTTAATCTTTCTAGATTAAAGATTCTCCTTAATCAAGCATTTATACTTAATTTTCTTGTATATAAAACCTTGTTTTATATGAATTTTCAATTACAATGCTTATATTGAAATTGCTAAATTTATTATTATACTAATCCAAGTTCCAGGATTCCTATAGTTAGGTATTTCCATGTAAATTGGTTCATCTTCCTTTGATTTGTATAATACCAAAACCAATAGTAGGCATTGATTAGAATGAGGAGATCTTATATATGCAAAGGTTATAGTTAAATTTTGCATAAAACCCTAGCGTAAATGAACACCTTCCAAACACAAAGTCTATGGTTATAAAGTGAAGAAATCAAAATGAGGTTATGATACTATGCAATGATATCATATAATATTGACTTGTGAACAAAATGATTGTGCAGGTTGGACGATTTCAAAACTATAGCATAAACCCATAAATTATAAATAATTGGGTGGACACGTGGTTAGTGTTCAACGATTAGGTTTTTGTTGACCTTGAGATGCCATATAATTGTTTTCAAACCCTAAAATCACGTTTTGTTTTTGTCTGGGCTGTGGAGTGGTCGAGTTGTGAGCTCGTGGCCGCCAGGCTTGATGTCAAACCTTCATTAAAATGTACGTAGGCCTTTGTGAGCCTTAACAAGCTGGTTTAGAAGGGTGAGTAAGAAGCTTACTACCATTGTGAGGTGGTTTTGATTGTGTAAAAAGTATTGGGGGTTTGGGATGTCTTCACCTTTGTTTTTACTGTGTGAGTTTAAACTCCGTGAGTATAAAGAGTGTGAAGGGGGTTGTTTACTGTGTGAGTTGATTTCTTGGTTTACTGTTCATTTCCTTAATGAGGGTTTGGTTCATACCTTGTCACGGCCTGTGACTTCACTTCTGAACATTGCCACTGCATTTCCTTGTCGATAGGGCTCCATTGTAGCTCGCAGAACTCACGAGGAAGCTAGGGTTAGCTCGCAGCTTCTAGACAGCTGCGCCATTCTCTAGGGTAAGTACTGAGATTGGTTTTACTATTTTGCATAAGTAAAATCCTTTTTAATTTGTGGTATTATATATTAACATTCGTTTTATTTTGATTTTGTGTAGGCTCCTCAACGATGGCTCAAATTTCTGTTAAACTCCACCAACATAGCTTTTGTGAAGGCATTAAAATCGGTAAGCCTTGGTTTCACCTAAGGTACTCCTACAAGGGTTGTATGGTGGATTGTGATGGCATTGTTGTGGGTTGCAGTTGTTGGTTCGACCATGGTTATTAGTTGCTTTGTTTATTTTTTTTAATTTCTATTTGAAAATCCCTGGTGGCAGTTTGTAATGGAAGAAATCGGGCTCTCTCAGCCTAGATTTAAGGATTGAGTTTTTGTTTTGAGCCCTTCTGGCCATGATTAACTTATAGAAGTATTGTTTGGAACTTGCTTTAAGCTGTGATTCTTAATGTTAGGCCATTGGTTTGTTAGATGCATATTTGTTTAGGTTTTTTTAAAAAGAACTTTAAGGTTGTTCTTACATCACTTCTCGTTTTTGTAAAAGGGCTTTTGTAGTTGAAACAGATGGTTGTTTTCATTTTTGTGAACTCTGTTTAACTATATATACTTTGATACAAGCTTTTAAGCTTTGAATGATAATGTAAAGGTTATGAGCCAAGACTCAATTTGTTCAGTTTCGTTTTTAATATTTATAAGAATATTATAGCTTAAAGCTGAATTAATAGTATCTTTGTTTGGTTAATATTTGTATCATTTATTTTTATGCTATATGTGTTTATTATTAAATACCTTTGAGGAATTAAGTTAGATGGTTTATTAGTTAAATTTTGTTTTCTTCCATATAAATTACAAATTGGGGCAATTGACAGTGGAATACTTTGATAAAAGCATTATTATTAATGCAGAAATGAATTCAGAAGATAGAATAGAGAAATGATATTAGTGAACAAAATTACCTAATTTTTGTTCTGTACTTGTTGGATTTTACTACTAGATTTTTGATAAATATAATTTATGATTTTATTTGGTTATAAAAGAACAGTTCTTTTATAAACCTTAAATCTTCTTTAAAGTTACAGAGCTATTAATGTTGTTTTAGTAACCCTAGTTTACATTTTCACCTAAGTAAGGTAACTGGGTAATTATTTAACCTAATTTAATGTTTTACTAAGTTAAACCTAGTTTATATACTTTACTATTCCTATCTTATCTATTTAGGATTACATACTAGGTTTATAGTATGTAACTTTGTTAGTTTTACTGTATAAAATATTACACATACTAGTGTGTATTACTTAGACTTGTTCTTCTATCTTTATTTAGTTTATTTAAATACTTTAAGTAAATAACACAAATATAGTTAAAGTTCTATAAATAAATTTACACAAAATCCTGTACATAGTAATCTTTTGCATCTGCATTCATATTTTATTGAATCTACTTATTTTAAAATAAATAAACCTACTGTATTAGAGTAGTACCTTGCAAAAGGTGTGGAAAAATACAGTTTAGGTAATTTTTCCTATCTATGAATTAACTCAGAAATTTCTCTACTAATTTACCCTAATCTAGCTAGTTACTAACTTTCACAGCATAAATAATTTTCCTTTTTATCCCTAACAACAATAAAACAAAAATATACTATATTATTGAAAACTCTTAAACTTTCCAGATACAGTAAATAATTTAATGACTGAACTTAAACAAGTAGAAGCTGTAGTATATATTAGGTGACAATAGCTTAAGGAATTTGTTCCTCCCAATCAACTCTTGGAGAAGAGATGGAATGCAATTCTTAGGACCCCCGAGCTTGTCTCCTGGTCCACCTGGTAGAGTACTGGGTGAGAGATGTAGTCTTGAAATCCTTTGCAACTCCATTGAGTGTTCAACAGTAACTTAGTTATGCTTACAGCAGTATGAACTCAACATAGAATAACTGCACTAGTTCAGTCTTTAGCACTTATCCCTTCAAAGTTACTTCAGCTAGTCCCCTCCATCGAATTCACATGTGCACTTCATTCACTCAGAATGATCACAAATCTAGAATGAGCAGCCTCAATTGTCTTCAATGGGAATTTTTATTAGCATGCCTAGGTATTTTGGGTCAGTTTTTACTTAATGAGCCACCTGCTCCTGTTCCACTTTCTTGGGGAATCATGACCACAAAAATAGGGAAGTTTCCACCTACAATAGCTTGAAGTATTTTGATGATGCTGCCACATGTCATTCTGCTCTCAACCCATCCTCCTCCACTAAGTGACCAGTAAAACACTCATTTAACAGCTCCCCTAAGATGTTGTCTCATCTTTCATTTATTTATTAATAAAATATTCTGAAGTACATTAAATTATGCTTGACCCCACTTGGTCATTAATTACAAACTTTAACATAAAATATAACATAATGTTCCTAAAAAACATAAAATTATTTTGCAAATTAGGGCATGCGACATAGACACCCCCTTAATTTATAACATCGTCCTCGATGTTATTTATTGTTTGTCCTCACAATTTCCCTGAAATAGAATTGGATATGCATCCCGCATATGACTTTCCAATTCCCATGTGGCTTCTTTTGGACTAAGGTGCTTCCATTGCACATTCACCTGACCAATGGTGTGTTTCCGAAGCGATATCTCCCTCCTTTCGAGGATACAATCTGGTTCCACCAGAAAATATCCTTCGGGTTCCACCTGCACATCATTCCAATTAATAACATGAGTAGAATCATGTACATATTTTTTTAATATAGAAATATGAAAAACATAGTGAACCTTTAATTTTGGCGGTAAAGCTAACTGATATTCTACATGTCCTATTCTGGATAGTATTTCAAAAGGTCCATAATATCGAGGTGCTAACTTGGCAACACTTCCTAACCTTAGAGAACTCTTTTTAGGTCTCAACTTAATAAAGACATGTTCACCTACCTGGAATTCCTTTTGAGTTCATTTAAGATCTGCTTGACTTTTCTGTCGAGCTTGATCAACTTTCAAGTTACCTGGCACCTGTTTTACAATTAACTCCATCTCTTTTAATAATTCAGGTCTTAATACTAACCTATCAACTGGATTACTCCACAAGATGGGGGTATTGCACTTCCTGCCATAAAAAAATTGAAAAGGACTAGATCTGGCTGAGGCTTGGTAGTGATTATTGTAAGCAAATTCTACCAGGTGTAAGTAATCTTCCCATTTACTTGGATGTTCTTTTACACACATTCTGAGCAGATCCTCCAATACCTGATTTGCTCTTTTAGTCTATCCATCTATCTAAGGATGGAAAGAGGTACTAAATTTTAATGTAGTATTTAGTCCCTTAAACAAAGACTTCCAAAAGTTTCCCGTAAACTTAGGGTCTCTATCTGAAATTATTACTTTCGGTATTCCATGTAAAAAAAAAATTGTTTTAATAAAATATTAGCAATATTTGTAGCTTTATAAGTAGTTTTTACAGGTATAAAATGAGTTGCCTTGCTTAATTTATTGACAACTACCATTATTGAGTCCTTCAAGTTTTGATTTCTAGGTAGTCCTGTGATAAAATCAAGGCTGATTAACTCCCACTTCTAGCTAAGAACAGGTAATGGTTGAAGTAACCCAGCTGAATGCTGATGTTCAATATTTACTTGCTGACATTCAAAACACTTAGTAATGTATTCTTCCAATTCATTTTTCATATTTGGAAAAAAAATCCTTTCTTAGCATAGTTATAGTTTTCTGATAACCTGGATGCCCTGAATAAGGAGTCTTATGAATTTCGTTTAAAATCAGCAACTTAATCTTATGTACATTAGGTATGTATAATCTATATTTATATAATAATAATCCTTTTTCACTTTAACTATACCCTGTACTTAAACTTTCAATTAAATTTTCTCTTACCCTTGCTTGTAATTTCCGATAATTTTCATCTTGTCCTATTCCTTCTTCTAGTTGTTCTTCTAAATCTGTTTTATAGGTGTTGATTGCTGCTGTAAAATTCAGTTTTGCATTTTTGCTTAAAGCATCAACAACCTTATTTTCCTTTCCTTCAATATGTTGGATTTCAAAATCATATTAGCTGAGAAAAGCTATCCATCTAGCTTTCCTAGCGTTTAACTTAGGTTGATACAACATATATTTTAACCCTTTATTATGTTTCATTAATATAAAATTCCTTCCAATTAAATGATGACGCCACATTTTTAAGGCATGTATGATAGCATCCAATTCTAAGTCATAGGTCGCATAATTTTTTGGATGAATTTTTAGTTTCCTAGACTCATAAGCAATGACGTATCCTTCTTGATTTAAAACTCCACCTAAACCATCATTGCATGCATCAGTACATACTATAAAATCTTTATTAGGGTTATCAATTCTTAGGATTGGTGCGGTGGTTAATAACGTTTTTAAATTTTTAAAACTATCTTCACACTTTTGACTCCATTTGAATTTCTTCCCTTTCTTTTGTAAAGAAGTTATGGGATTTGCAATTCTTGAAAACCCTTTGATAAATCTTTGATAATAGCCAGTAATCCCCATGAATGATCGTCGTGAGTTACGTCTTTTGGGACTAGCCATTCTTCGATTGCCTTTATCTTTTCATGATCAACATAAATTCCTTCTTTAGTCACCACATGACCCAGATATTGTATTTTATCCTTAAAGAAATCACATTTTCTAAATTTTGCATAGAGTTGATGTTCTTGTAACTCTTCTAAGACAATTTTTAGATGTTCTTTATGTTTGTCTTCAGACTTTGAGTAAATTAAGATGTCGTCAATGAATATGACCACAAACTTATCAAGGTATTTATGCATTAAATTATTCATCAGACACATAAAAATAATTGGGGCATTAGTAAGCCCAAATGGCATAACAACAAACTCATAATGACCATACCTGGTTCTAAAATATGTTTTAAAGATGTCTTCATATTTGATTCAGACCCAGTGGTAACTAGATCATAAATCAATATTCGAGAATACCGTTTCTCCATGAAGCTGATCAAATAGATCATCTATGCGGGGTAACGGATATCTATTTTTGGTAGTCATTTTATTTAGTAGATGATAATCTATACATAATCGTAGAGTTCCATCTGTGTTCTTAACAAAAATAACAGGTGCTCCCTAGGGAGACACACTGGGTCTAATATAATTCTTATCAATGAGTTCTTTTAACTGCAGCTTTAGTTCATTTAATTCTTGTATATTCATCTGATAAGGGGATTTTGAGCTGGGAATTGCACCAGGTACTAGCTCAATAATAAAGTATAACTCCCGCTTCGGAGGCAGTCCCAAAATTTATTTCGGAAATACATCTGAATACTCCCTCAGGATCAGAATATCTTCCAGTTTTAATTTCTCTTTGTTATTAGTATTTTCTTCATTAATTACTATTATGGAAAAGGCTTTATAGCCCTTCCAAACAACGCTCTCATGTTGCAAAGCAAAAATCTGTCTTATAGCTATTTTCCTAGGGATTCCTTTTACATTTACCGTTTCTCCATCGTTATTTATGCAAGTAAAGGTTTTATCAAAATAGTTTAGGACCACCCTATGCTGATCTAACCAATCCATACCAATTAACATATCATAAGAACCTAAAGGTAAAACATTAAGCTTAACAGAGGTCTCAAACTGATCCATTTTTACTGTACAATTATTAACAAAGTTGATCACCTTTCTTTTTGCACCAGTAGCTAGCTGGACTAACCAAGACTTTGTAAACTTTTATACTGATAGCTTACATTTTTCTACTAAATCAGGATAAATATAGCTTAAACTATCCCCTGGATCAATTAAAATAGATATAGGTATTTGATTCAGCTTACCTTCCGCTTCCGCCATGGAAGTTTGGTAATCTGCTTGCCTGTTCTCCAGTGCTAAATTGATCATGGGCATCATCCTTGCTAGATCACTGATAATCATGTCCTCCTGTATCGTATGTATATTGCTAACAGTCTTCTTTCGGTTGGGGAAAACTGATGCATAATGAGGACCATTACATTCCCAACACTTTACTAGTTCCTTCCTTCCAAAATTCTTGGTATAGTTACTGTATTATTAACAGATTCTTTATTTCTTTGACCATTTGGATTTATCTGTGAATTACTTTTGTTCCCTTGGAATTTTTTATTGGGAAAATTTCATGTGTTATTATTCTTAAAATTTTGGTTAGGTACAAAACCTTTCTTCCTCTGTTCAAAATTATTAGTTCTTTTAGCCTTCTAGTTTGTCATACTTTCCTTTTTGCGATTCTGTTCATAATAGAAATTCACCTTTCTCAATGCTTCTTCTAAAGTTTTTGGATTTTCATATTCAATTTTGTCTTTTATATGAAAGGGTAAGTAGCTTAAAAAGCATTGTACCTTAGGCATCTCATCCACAATATACAACACATATCTGAGCAAATTTAGAAATTTACTCTTTATTTCTTTCATGTTCATTGTTCCTAGTTTTAATTCATAAAATTCCTTATCCCGCTCCTCATAGTACTGTTCAAACAAATTTTTTTCTTAAACATACTTCAGTTAATGTTTTTCTCCCTAATGCCTTTTACTCTTTTTATGTCCTGCCACCAAATATCTGCCTTCCCAGTGAGGTTATAAATAACAATTCTGGGTTTCAGCTGATTAGAGTAATTATAAATTTGAAAATATTTCTTCATCCTAGACAACCATGATTCAACATCTTCTCCATTCTCAGTTCACCATTAAATATTGGTGGCTTAATTTTATTGAATTCTCCAGAGATTTCTTCGTAAGGTTTAAACTTTCTCTTTCTTGTATGATGATTATCTTCGCTACTATCACTAGTATATTGATAATTCTTTTTATGTGGATCACCATAAACCTCAGAAGATGAGCTACTTTCAATTTTAAACTATTTATAATTTTTATCATTATGTTGGTAAGGCATATCTTCAAACTCTGTTCATTTACCTTTTTCTTCATTCTGAAATCTTTCTATTAAAATGTGATTTAGCTCCTCTTGAGCTCTCAAAATTCTTTCATTTTCATTTTTGATCATTTCCATCTCTGTTCTTAGTTCCTTGACTTTTTGTAATAATTCATAAGAGTTATTAGTTATTTCTTCTTGTATAGGTTCTCTTTTAGAATTACTTGATCCAGTAAATGGGTATTCCTCATCCACATATTCTTACTGTTTCATGTCAAGTAGGAAAGAATCTTAGATGAGATCTAGGCTTACTTAGCTTAAAGATAATGCAGTGAAGTGATGCTTCTTTTACAGGTTCTAAACATGTAAGCATTTTTGTTACCAGTAAATTCCCAGATCAAGAATAACACTCAACTAGCA
Organism: Pseudotsuga menziesii; assembly: GCA_001517045.1. Classification (NCBI taxonomy): domain Eukaryota; kingdom Viridiplantae; phylum Streptophyta; class Pinopsida; order Pinales; family Pinaceae; genus Pseudotsuga; species Pseudotsuga menziesii. The sequence goes on along the minus strand of LPNX011004401.1, from coordinate 141,301 downwards.
TAGGATAAAATGCTAGTTAAATTGTTTGTTTTGCAGCTTGATCCCATAAAAGGTATTGTCGGTATTTCTAATGTTATCAAACTGCATAAATGATTGTAATAACAATGTTGTGAAATAATGATATAAGTGCACTTAAGTTTACCACCACAATACTTGTTCCATTAATCTTCCTTCTTGTATTTTCGGTTATAGACTTATATTTCATTTTGAGATGGTGTAAATTAAGAACAGTTCTACTTCTGCCAATAAGAGCCTAGTGGCCTTAAAAGTCTATAATTGAAAAGATATGTGAAACATTTTTGCGACCAAGACTACATATCTATCATCAGTGTTTGGTATAAAATACTTTTTATATTTGATTCAGTTATTTCTAACGTTAATCATTCTAGATTAAAGATTCTCCTTAACGAAGAATTTATACTTAATTTTATTGTATATAAAACCTTGTTTTATATGATTTTTCAATTACAATGCTTATATTGAAATTGCTAAATTTATTATTATACTAATCCAAGTTCCAGGATTCCTAGAGTTAGGTATTTCCATGTAAATTGGTTCATCTTCCTTTGATTTGTATAATACCAAAACCAAGAGTAGGCATTGATTAGAATGAGGTGATATTATATATGCAAAGGTTATAGTTAAATTTTGCATAAAACCCTAGCGTAAATGAACACCTTCCAAACACAAAGTCTATGGTTATAAAGTGAAGAAATCAAGACGAGGTTATGATACTATGTAATGATATCATATAGTATTGACTTGTGAACAAAATGATTGTGCAAGTTGGACAATTTCAAAACTATAGCATAAGCCCATAAGTTGCAAATAATTGGGTGGATACGTGGTTGGTGTTCAACGATTAGGTTTTTGTTGACCTTGAGATGCCATATAATTGGTTTCAAACCCTAAATTCACATTTTGTTTTGGTATGGGCTATGGAGTGGTTGAGCTGTGAGCTCGCGGCCGTCAGGCTTGATGTCAAACCTACATTACAATGCATGTAGGCCTTTGTGAGCCTTAACGAGCTGGTGTAGAAGGGTGAGTAAGAATATTACTGCCATCGTGAGGTGGTTTTGACTGTGTAAAGAGTATTGGGGGTTTGGGCTGTGTTCACCTTTGTTTTTACTATGTAACTTTGAACTCTGTGAGTATAAAGAGTGTGAAGGGGGTTGTTTACTGTGTGATTTGAGTTCTTGGTTTACTGTCCATTTCCTTTATGAGGGTTTACTTCATACCTCGTCACGGCATGTGACTTCACTTTTGAACACTGCCACTACATTTCCTTGTCGGCAGGGCTTCATTGCAGCTTGTAGAACTCACGAGGAAGCTAGGGTTAGCTCACAACTTCCAGACAGCTGCTCCATTCTTCAGGGTAAGTACTGAGATTGGTTTTACTATTCTGCATAAGTAAAATTATTTTTAATTTGTGGGATTATATGTTAACATTCGTTTTCTTTTGATTTTGTGCAGGCTCCTCAATGGTGGCTTGATTTTTTTGTTAAATTCCACCAACAGAGCTTTTTTGAACGCATTAAAACCGGTAAGCCTCGGTTTCACCTGAGGTACTCCTACAAGGGTTGTATGGTGGATTGTGATGGCACTGCCTTGGTTTGTAGTTGTTGGTTCGGCGGTGGTTATTAGTTTCTTTCTTTGTTCTTTTTAATTTCTATTTTAAAATCCCTTAGTGGCTGTTTGTAATGGAAGAAATTGGGCTCTCTCTACCGCGATTTAGGGAATTAGTTTTTTTTTAGCCCTTGTAGCCATGATTAACTTATAGAAGTATTGTTTGGAACTAGCTATAATCTGTGACTCTTACTGTCAAGCCATTGGGTCGTTAGATGTGGATTTATTTAGGGTTTTCTAAAAAGAACTTTAAGGCTGTTCTTACAGCACTTCTCATTTTTGTAAAAGGGCTTTAGTAGCCAAAACAGATCATTGTTTTCATTTTTGTGGACTCTGTTTAAGTATAGATACTTTGATACAAGCTTTTAAGCTTTGTCTGATAATGTAAAGGTTGTGAGCCGACACTCAGTTTGTTCAGTTTCATTTTTAATATTTATAAGAATATTACCGCTTAAAGCTAAATTAATAGTATCTTTGTTTGGTTAATATTTCTATATTATTTTTATGCTAGATGTGTTTATTATTAAATACCTTTGAGTGTTAGTTTTTCAACATTAAGCTAGCATTATTAGGATCTTTAACTGAGAGAATAACAAGTAAAACAATCAAACACAAGAGACAATGAACACAATGTTTTTCCTCGGGGAAACCATAAATGGAGAAAACCCTGCAACTTCCTCATAGATAGAATCAACACCAAAATAGTAAAATCCCAAAACAATAAGTGATCTCTCGATAGCAGTAACCTTCTTCTTATCTAGCCCCAGTTTCTTCTCCTTCCTCAACTATGCGCTACACTTGAGTGTGTATGAGTTGTGTGTTAAATAGAGAGTCCAACTCTCTATTTATACTAATACTGGCATGACTAAAACCCTACTAGCTCCGACCTCTACAAGGAGATTCTAATAACCCTAGTGCCTCGGAACTGCAGGGACTTTAACCCTTAGACAATTGGAGGGTTACCCACAATGACTTGACATGACTTGTTTACACTATTGATCCTCCCAATCAGAACATCAGGGAATGGCAGCATGACTCAATTACATTATAGATACATCCCATAATAAACATTGGGTTACAATACATAGATGAATACATTCCGAAGTTACAAATACATCAACACTCCCTCTTAACTAGGAAGGTATTCTTTCGACACAATTTTCAACATTGGTCTTCTTCTCTAGATCATCTCGTCATATGTATCTTCAAGTATTCTTAGTCTTCAAGTAATCTTCATATTCAAGTCATATTTAGCTTCAAGTCATCTTTGTCTTTAAGTCATCTTCATCTTTGGATCTGGATCATCATTGGACATCATCTCTGGATCTAGATCATCACTTGATCTGGATCAATACTGGGCATCATCACTGGATCTGGATCATCACTCGATTTGTATAAACACTACTGGATCATCATCACTGGATCTGGATCATCACTGGGAATCATCACTAGATCTAGATCATCACTCGATCTGGATCAACATAGGTGTTATCGGGTGAATCTACGGACCTGGGTAACACTTTTTGGCAAGCGCATTTCGGTAAAAACAAAAAAATGCACCTCGGTCAAGGGCTTGTTAAACCCTCGACTGAGGTTTTATCAAGCCCTCGACCGAGGTTTTGTTCAGCCCTCGGTCGAGGTATTTATTAACCCTCGATCGAGGTATTAAAACCTCGACTGAGGGTTAATAAATACCTCGACCGAGGTGTTAACTCGGTCGAGGTACATACCTTGACCGAGGTGCCTCTATCAAAAAATTTATAAAAGGAGGCCGAGGAATCACTAATTACCAAAGACTGCAAAATATATTCATTATAATTGAGCTTTATGTAACTCCAGTCTTCGATCCGTCGCGTTAGTGGCTTTCTATGCATGCCGTAGTTGTTTTGCAAGCTCCATGTCAATGTCAATGTCAATGATCACTAATCATTGACATTGACATTGACATGGAGCCTGCAAAACAACTACGACATGCATAGAAAGCCACTAACGCGACGGCTCGGAGACTAGAGTTACATAAAGCTCAATTATAATCGTGCTGACTAGTTTCATATTTTCAATTTGCCTTGATCTCCATAAGGATTCTATTTTTGCTGAAATGCGCTTGCCAAAAAGTGTTACCCAGGTCCGCGGATTCACCCATATCTTGAAGAAGAAACATGTAAAAACATTACTAATTTTGCCTCCTCTAAATTTTATGTGTAGATATGTAGATATGGGTCGAGGAGTAATAGGAGTCATAGATTTGATCAATCATATCTATAACTCCTAATACTCCAAGACCCATTTGATCAATCATATCTAATACTCCTAATACTCCAAGACCCATTTTTATAACTCTTAAGGCTGCTCTCTTTCCATTGAATATTAAATGACTACGACCTCGATCGAGCTAATACTTTGGTCGAGGTCTTAACGAAACCTTGACCGAGGGTTTGTTAAACCCTCGGTTGAGGTTTCGTTAATACCTCGACCGAGGTATTTAAATACCTCGGTCGAGGGCTTAAGAAAATAGACTTAGCCCACATTCAAACAAATGAAAAATTTTCTGTACCTTGCAGAGGTGTAAACCCTGCCATTCCTAGCACATAACTGAGCGGAGTTGATACCGATAAATTCACCAACGAATCTTCTATCCATTGATGTATCATACACGCATTTTGGCATTCATATGAAATTTATTTTTTAATTACTTCTAAAACTTATACTTAGAAAACCACACTGATACTTCGAAGCAGCTCAAATAAAAATCCGCAGAGTTAAAAGTACACAGCCAAAAAATTCTTAAAAATGCACACATCACATATTAATGTGTCTTCTTCAAAAGGGTATCTTTTGTTTTTCAATTTTTGAAAAAATAGAAAAAATTGCTTTACGTGGACAAATATGTGTTTAAAACGATGTTGAAATTGAATGTGGTCACTTTTGAAAAATAATAAAAATTGTATAATGCGAAAAAATTAACAAAAAAATATGCACATCACACTGCATTTTATGTAGATCATGCTCATATATATATATATATATATGTATTTTAAATTATTAATGCAAGATTGAATTACTCTACGTGGACACAAGCCACTTATTAGCTTCTTCAAATTTTTAAGGTCACACAGTTCATTAAATGCAAAAATTTACACATTAAATGACATCGGAATATTTTAAAAAAAATATCACTATGAAGCCAACATAATATTCTACAATTTGTTTTTTTACTGCAAGTCAAAATTCACATGGAATATATGCGTTTTGAGGGCTTCTATCTAGCACATTAGTAAAAAATCAGGTTTTCATCGCCAAATTTGGCCAAAAAGTGTTACCCATCTTCATGGAATCACCCTAATCTCATGATTCTTCTCGTCATAGGAAGTTTTGCAGAGCCAGCCCTTTTTCATGCTAGTTGTAGGCCTAGACTCCATGTATGTCTTCTTCAGCACTTAGATCTGATCAACCAATGATCGAAGAAAGGCTCAACATTTCTATCTGATCAACACATGATCGAAGATAGAGACTGCACTTACACTTGATCAACACATGATCAAAGAAAGGCTCAAAATTTCTATCTGATCAACACATGATCAAAGATAGATACCACACTTACATCTGATAAACCCATGATCAAAGAAAGGCAAATCATTTCTATCTGATCAACACATGATCGAAGATAGATACTGCACTTACATCTGATCAACACATGATCGAAGAAAGGCACATCATTTCTATTTGATCAACACATGATCGAAGATAGATACTACACTTACATATGATCAACACATGATCAAAGAAAGGCACATCATTTCTATCTGATCAACACATGATCGAATATAGATACTGCACTTACATCCAACCTACTTGTCATAATGGCCAACACTCACATCTGACATGGGAGGAACCTAATCCTTTAGCCATGACAGAATGGTTCATCCCTTACATCTAATCAAGTGGGAACACATCCCTCTATCACATCAGAATGGATTCTCAGTCCTAGATTGAGTTTTCTTGGTAACTGACCAGGTACCTCCATTCCCAGAATGGAAGCTTCCCTTACATCTGTCCTACTTGATAGAATGGCCAGCACTCATATATGACATGGAAGGAACCAATCCTCTCACCATGACAGAATGGCTCAGCCCTTACATTTTACCATGGAAGGAACCAATCCTCTCACCATGTCAGAATGGATATGGGTCTCATCACTTTCCCTTGGAGGAAACCTTGATCTGGAGAATGTCGAGATTCTCCTTGAAGTACTCAAACTTCATCCTAGCCAATGGCTTCATCAATACATCAGCTATTTGTTCCTCCGTCGCAACATATTGGAGCTTCACTACTCCCCTCTACACCATATCCTTGATATAGTGGTACTTGATCTCAATATGCTTCGACTTGTCATGGAACACTGGATTCTCTGAAAAATTCACACAACTCTGGTTGTCACAATGTATACAAGTAGCATTTAACTAGAGATCAAATAAATCATACAGTAGCTTCCTTAGCCATACTGCCTCACAACTAGCTGAACAAGCTGTGACATACTCCGCTTCAGCTGTACTCAGTGCCACATAGGATTGCTTCCTGCTAAACCAAGAGAACACACCTGATCCCATACTGAAGCAACACCTTGATGTGCTCTTCCTATCGATGGCACTGCCTACCCAATCTGAATCAACATAACCCTCCAGGTTAATCTTCTGATTCACATCGTACTTGGGCCCATATCAACTGTATCCTTTAGGTACCTCAGAATATGCTTTGTAGCAATCAAGTGAACATGTCTTGGATCTGTTAGGAACTGGGTCAAGGTGTTCATAGCAAAGAAAATTTCTGGTCTCGTGTTCGTCAAGTACATCAAGGACCCAATCATCTGACGATACATCATAGCATCAACCGAATCTTATGAAGCATTGTTCAATGGATTCAGGTTCAATGCCATAGGTGTGTCCATATCCTTGCAGTCCATCATCCCAAACCTCTTCAATATCACTACTACATACTTCCCTTGTCCAAGGAAGATTCCATCTGCACTCTGCCACACCTCCATACCTAGAAAGTAATGCATCATCCCCAATTCCATCATTTCAAACTCAACAGCAAACTTTCTCTTCGTATCAGCAATCAACCCATCCATACCTATCACAAATATATCATCTACATATAGTAGAAGTATCACTGGCTTTCTATAGAAGGAGCAAGTCGATATAAGTCGACTTGAACGAAGACCGACTTAGTCAGCCGACTAAGTCGATGGACCGACTAAGTCGGTCGGTCGACTAAACTAGTTAATTAAGTTGGCTAACTAACAGTCGTGTCGGTTCACTGAACCGATAGGTAGTTATTTTGTAAATGTTTGTAACTTGTATATATTAGGCTGTTGAGCCACACAAGAACTCAGTTCAGTTCTGTGCTTGGTATGAACTCATTATAATAAAATATATTGTTCTATCCTATCTGTTCTTGTCTCTTGTCTCTGTTTATATTTATGTATGTTTAGTGTGTATTATTGGTAACCTTATGTGATCTGTGAGATTACAACATTGGTTCCGTTGCCAGTAGTACATGACTAGAATATATGCTCACATATGATACCAGAGCAGGAGATCAAGGACTGGTGGGAGTGTAAGATTGCCAATTATTTACAAAATTACGCATGTAGGAACAGACTGTCAGTCGCAGAAGCCAAAGCCATATTTTTCACCGAGACACACGAGAAGTTTGTTGAATCTGTGCCACAACTACTGAAGCAAATCCTGGATGAAAAAGACCGACGCAACTAAAGAAGAACAGTTGCTGGAGACACTTATTCGAGGGGGTAGAACTAATCTGTCGGAGTGGTGTGAGAAGATCGCCGACGACTTCTGTGAGGAGCAAGAAATCGAAGATAGAACCTCAGTGGAAACTGTAAAAGCCACATTCTACACAGATTTCATTAACCAATTTCTGTGCTCCTTACCAACCCTACTGTTCAAGTTCTTGATAGAGAAAGGGGCAGGCCATATCGTCGAACCCGCTGTGTGAACTGCCATCAAATACTAACTGGGCGGAGAAGCAAAAGAAGTGGGAGAAATTAATCGCTAAAAGGGAGTGGGAATACTTCCTGAACAAATAGACAGCATTATCTGAGCTTTCTAAAAAGCGTCGGGTAGGCTATGGGGGGGTAGCTGGTCATGTGTCGGAGAGGGAGCATAGTGGATACCAGTCGAACAAGCCAGTAATGAATAGTCGACCGAAGAGGATTCGAAGGAATAGTATTGTATGAAAGTATGTCGGACATTAAGAGAATCGAGCGGGACAAACGACAACAGAGAAGGGAAGCCAGACATGAACAAGCCGACGAGCTGCGTCGAGAACAAAACCCTAGGGAGACCGACCGTGATGAGAATCCGCCAGAGTCAGGTCATGACCGACAAGAAGAAGGCGTAGAGGAAGAGACGGCCCCTAAGGATGACGAAGTGTGGATAGAGCAGCAAGAAGCTCTCCAAATAATGGTTCCCGACGAAGTAACCCTATCCCCAGCCAATTCACATACCGTAATACAGACTATTATTGAAGACGACCTCCGACTGAGAGCTGGTGACATCACAATCTGGAGTCGACTCGGTGATGAACCGTACCCGAGACAACACCTTGTCATACGCTGACCGGTCGAAGGGAACTGGGTGACCTTTCAAACAGCACCTTCCTTTCGAAGTATCCACTTGCTCCTACCGACACATGAAGGAGCACCCCCCCTGCCACATACAACTTTAGAAGATACCCAAGAGTCAGACCTGAGCACGCAAAGTGACAATGGGTCATCTAGAAGACAAATTATCAACAATCCTCTGTATGGCGAGAAATAATCGACCACCGACGGAAGCACAAGTTCCGTCGACCAAAACCCCATCGTCACCCCCACAGGTTCGACCGTATCAACAACCCCACCTCTTTCACCACCACCCACACCACCCACCCTGCCGACTTCTGAAAGTAGTGATAGTGATTCAAGCATGGGTCACGGAACTTCTCGCATTCCTCTCTATGAGGGGGATGAAGACCCCAGATGACATTGGTTCATCTGCGAGTCAACCTGGGAAGCAAACCAGGTCACAGATGAAGAACGACAGATGGCCCAGTTCGTAGGGGCCCTACGCAAACGAGCCTTGACATGGTTCATGACATTCACAAAAAGGACCCCCAAAGCGACCAAAGTAGAGATAAAGGTGCAGTTCCTATCCTTTTTCAAAACCCCAGACGCTAAGCACCTGGCAGCCAAAAAGCTGAAAACAACCCAATAGAAGCCAGGAGAAACTGTCCGCGACTATGAAAAACGATGGAAGGACCTACTGAGCCAACTAGATTATGTTATTGATGAAAAATTATTAATTCAGTGGTTCCTTGCAGGTCTATCACAGAAAGTTTGCCGACATATCAGTCTGGAAACTTTCAAAACATATGAAGACGCGTTGACAAAAGCGCTGCAGGTCGAGATGGACGAAGATATCCCTACATATCCAACAGACCACCGTCTGGAGGAACAGCTAGAAAATGTCCAGAAGTCTTTAAAAGAGTTGACCCTGAAGAATCAAGAGATCTGGTGTACAAACTGTTCGACGACCGGTCATTCAAAAGATACTTGTCGACAGCAGTACAGCCAACAAGATGTCTGTTTTGTGCAGACTAAAGAATTTTGTGACATCTTCTAGGAATGTGGAGACCATTCTACAGCTAACTGTCCATACAATATGAATAATGGAAAGGCCTCCTGGTGTGCCATCTGTGAGACAAAAATCCACAACACAGCCGACTGTCAACTGAACTTGAAAAATAGACAGAACTATCAGGCCGTCTACCAAACAAACGCAGTAGCACAGACTAATGAGCAAAGCAATCCAAACAATCAAAATGGGCAACAAGCTAACGGCCGACGATACGAACGTCGGTATGACAACCAAAGACAAGGGTTTGGAAGAGGTTGATTCGTTGGGAATCGAGACATACGCACTTGTCGACCTAGCCAGTGCTTCATTTGCTATAAAGAGGGGCACAAATGTGCAGACTGTCTGTACAAGGACAGAACTGACCTGAAATTCTGTACGCATTTTGGAGTAGGCGATCACTCCTTGGAGGATTGTCCTACTATGTTGGAAAAAATTAATATGAAAAATAATGTTAATGTCTTGTCCTGTGTACAAAAGCATGATGTATTACATACTAAAAATATGATATTGTCATTCGTCAAGGCACAAAAACAAGGCCTGATAACCCCAAATTAGCAAAATACAAGACACAAATAATTATCTAGACCCTATAAAACAAAAACACACCTATTAAGAGGCATCACACATATTTCAAAACATCGCACAACACGAAGACATTATTCACAGTCGACTTAGCACGGCACAACAGTTAACCCATCTCATTCAAACAGATGAGTCGGTAGCCCACTTCATTGATTTATTGCATCAAATCAAAAGCACTAACCCTGAAAAACAAACTAAGAACATTTGCAACCTGAATCAAAAATACAAAAACGATGTCGACCCTCTCGTCGACCTGGAAATTGAAGGTTTTCATGTCCGACAAGTGGTGCTTGATTTCGGGTCTCAGGTGAATATTATGACCCGGGACACATGGGAAAAGATGGGAAGACCTCGACTCTATGAGTCTGGCATTTATCTCAAACTAGCCGACCAAGGTCTCATTGAACCCATTGGGGTTTGGAAAAATGTAGACACAACCATCAAAGGAATATCAACCAAGGTTGATTTCGAAATTATTGACCCAAAGGAAGGCTCTAGCTCCTTCCCAGCGCTTGTAGGTCGACCCTGGGGTTGAAAGATGAAAGCTTCTATCTCTTTAGACAAAGAACGTATTAATCCCAAAGGAAATGGCCAAAAGGTCATAGTACTTATCAATCCCTCCCAAGGACAACCTTGGATTGAATCGATTGATGAGGAAGTCGATATCCGACAACTTTATCAGATCCAGAACAATACTGACTACATAGAACCAAACGCCCAAGGGGAGCTTTACTTAGGTAACTCAGACTCAGTTGGATATAATTCCGATGCTGAAATCTATGACTGGGAGATAGAAAACTATGAAACACAAGCAAGAGGGTGCTGGACTATTCAAACAGTACAGAAAAAACCCACCCGACATTGCTTCATCGTATCAATTATACCTAAAATTTTCGAAAAGAAACTCCGGGAACGCCCTACCTTACAACCCATGAATTTAACCAATACTCAACTACCCCGGTATAAGGAGAGGGACTCCCCAGTCATGCATGTAGAACAAGTCTCTAAAAATATTGGAGAACATGGTTGACTGCAAAGCTTAGTGAAAACATTTACAGGTCAAGAAGCTAGATGGTGGGATACCCATCAATCAAAACTACAGACCTGGACAACTGCTTCAACCTTCTTTGTCGAAAGATTTGGAGGGAATAAGTTAACACAGGAAGCCCAAATCCCTATCTTCACTCAAGGCCAGAACCCAGAAGACCACATTAGGACTTGTGAAAAGGAGTGGAAAAGACTTGGTTACAAAGACGAGAGAGCTTGGCCCCATTTGTTTCCTTCGACCTTAGACGACTTACCTAACAAATGGTATAAAATGGAGGAAACTCGGGGAGAAACCTTCTTTTGGCAGGAATTGAGAGAAAAATTTATCAAAGACTTCTAGTTTACACCTCAAAATGAAAAATTGGATGAAACAGCACAACAAATCAAACAATTTCTCCAACCGACTATCACTCAACCCTACCCAAACCATCGACAGGTTAAGGACTGTAATACTATACAAATTACATCCCGACCACAGTCGACCCGCTTGCACTTAGAAAATGAACACACCACAGGCAAAAGTTTCAGATGGCACCCTCACCACAGGGAAACTAACAAACCTATCTACTCCATCTTGAAAGTCGAAACCACAGATAAACCCGACATTGACAGAATGACTGCAGCTGACTTTCCTGCTACATTCTCACAGTTCAAAGAGGGAAGTCGGCCGATCAATGAAGCTAAAGCACCAGAGTGGCTGGATGCAAAAGTAAAAACTAAGGAGGTCGACATTTCAAATGACGATCGTCCAAAGATAGCTAATATTGGAGACTATTGGAACGAACATCAAACCACTGAAATTGTAAACCTACTTAGAGAGTTCCAAGATGTCTTTGCACGGGACTACAAAGACTTAAAAGGACTAGTACAGGAAATGGGAGAAATGAAAATAGATACTAAACCTGATGTCCGACCTGTTAAGAAACGACCTTATAAACTAGCTCATAAGTATAAGGAAATAGTTAAGAAGGAAATAGACAACATGTTAGCAGCAGGAATCATTTACCCCATCGACCAGTCGGAATGGGCAAGCCCCATGGTCGTACAGCCTAATAAACATGACCCGAATAGGTTAAGAATTTGTGTTGACTTTAGAGAGCTCAATAAAGTCACACTAACAGATCCATTCCCAACCCCTTATGCTGATGAAATCTTGAATGAAGTGGCAGGACATGAATGCTACTCATTCACAGATGGATTTTCAGGATATAACCAAGTACCTATAGCAAAAGAAGACCAGAAGAAAACGACATTTGTTTGTGAATTTGGTTCTTTTGCTTATAGGGTTATGCCTTTTGGATTAAAGAATGCACCTGCATTCTTTTCCAGAATTGTTGTAAAAAATTTCCAAGAATACATCTATAAAACCATGGCAGTCTACTTCGACGACCGGACTATATACTCCACCCTAAAGGATCACTGCACATGGCTCCGACTTATACTGGAGAGATGTCGACAGATCCAACTCTCCTTAAACATTAAGAAGTGTGTCTTTATGACCCTTATAGGGATACTACTAGGACATGTTGTGTGCAAAGATGGTATTAAGGTTGATTTTGCCAAAATTAAAATCATCCTCGACTTGAAGCCCCCAATAAACCCTAAACAAGTTCGGGTGTTATTGGGACATATAGGGTATTATAGGAAGTTTATCAGACATTACTCCGACATGACCTACCCTCTGGAAGAGCTGCTAAAAGAAGATCAAGAATTTAAGTGGACAGAGGAATGCCAAATATCCTTTGACAAATTAAAGAGAAAACTCGTCGAAGCCCCCATACTTAAATTTCCAAATTGGTCTACCAAATTTCATGTGCATATTGATGCATCAGGGATAGCTATTGGAGCAATCTTGACTCAACCAGGGGATTATGGAATGGATTACCCAATAGTTTATAGCAGTCAAAAACTCAATAAGGCTGAAAAGAACTATTTGACCACTGAAAGAGAAGCCCTAGGTATGGTCTTTTCCCTTTAAAAGTATCGACATTACCTGTTAGCCAACCCCTTCATATTTTACACCGACCATCAAGCGTTGAAATACCTTGTTAATAAACCCCTTCATCACGGAAGAATTTGTCGATGGCTACTTCTTTTTCAAGAGTTTGAGTTTGAAGTAGTGGTCCGACCAGGAAAGCTCAATGTCGGGCCCGACCACCTATCCCGTATCGACACAGGAGAGGAACCGACAGGAGTCGACGACGACTTGCCGGACGCACACCTATTTTGTATAGAAGTGGTACCAGAAGAACTGGAAGAGATAGCACAATTCTTAGAGATAGGTCAGGCACCAGAGGGTCTGAACACTAAGAAAAAGCAAATCCTAGCTATGAAGGCTGCCCCATACAACCTCATTCATGGATTTCTATACAAAATGGGGTTAGACGATGTCCTTAGAAGATGTGTACTCGACCATGAACGACACCAAATCATGCACGAAGCTCATTATGGACCTGCAGGAGGACACTTTCAAGCCGACACAACTGCCAAGAAAATCCAACAGTCTGGATTATGGTGGCTGACACTCCACAGAGATTGCAAAACCTTTGTTAGTCGATGTGACAGATGCCAATGACTTGGTCGACCACTTCCAAGTATGGAAATGCCCCTAATCTCTGTAAACCCTAGTCTCACATTTGAAATTTGGGCCATAGACTTCATAGGACCATTCCCTGTCCCAGCCCGACGTTCAGGTGCAAGATATATCATCACTGCAGTGGAGTATGTTACTAAATGGGCAGAAGCTGAACCTATCGAAACATGTTCAAGTGAGGTAGCTGCTAGGTTCATCTATGAAACCATCATTACTCTATTTGGATGTCCCCTCACCCTGATCAGCGACCAAGGCTCACACTTCATTAACAAAACCATAAAACACTTAACCGACCAGTTTCACATTGACCACCGTCGAAGTACAACATACCATCCTCAGTCGAATGGTGTGATTGAAGCCTTCAACAAAACATTGACAAAAGGGTTAACAAAAATATGCAATACCGACAAAGATGACTAGGATGAGAAAATCCCTGCAGTCTTATGGGCATACAGGACTGAGTATAAACGGTCGACCGACCAAACTCCCTTTCGACTGGTATATGGCCAAGAAGAAGTCGCCCCCCTACACTTCCAACAGCAGGAACCTATTGTATCTCACCTACTACATATCGATGTCGAGCATGCAAGAAAGGATTGACTGTTCCAACTCAGTAAGATGGAAGAACATAGAGTTATGGCTATTCAACACCAGGAAATCCAAAAACAACAGCAAAAATCCTGGCACGACTGTAACATCAAGAACAAAAACTTGTTGGTCGAAGACCTTGCTCTGCTCTATAACAGTCGAGTAAAAGGAAAACCAAAGAAACTACACACAGAATGGATGGGACCCTATGTTGTCAAAGAAATCCATCCCAATGGTTCAGTTCGACTAAAAACATTACAGGGCCTAGTATTTCGGAAGCTCGTCAATGGAGCCCGACTTAAACGATACAGAAACTGATCCAATATATATATATATATATATATATATATATATAACGACCGTAACTGTCACCCGAAACCTATAAAAAGTTAGAAAAATTCCAAAAAACAAAACAATCCACTCAAAAATACCCAGCATGACAGCAACTCACCCCTTTGACAACCGACATCATTTTCATCGACCATCCTCATCGACCAGTCATGCCGACCGTTTTCATCACCGACACCGACCGTTGACCTCGAGAGTCCCATCACACATTAATGGCCTCGAGCGCCGAACCAGATCCCCCAAATCGCACTCGAGTATTACAGTTGGACTGTCAAGTCCGCCATTAATACAACCAGTTCGACACTCCACCATTCCCACGCCTATAAATAATGGACCGTCGAAAGTTCATTCACCACACCCCTTACACACAGAGCACTCGCATCCTCCGTCGACCAGCACCCACGAACCCTGTTCAAATTCCGACCAATCCAAAATCATGGCATCCAAACTCACCCGAGCTGCAGCGAAGGCCAAGGAGTTGCAGGCAGAGGACACACCCTTGGTCCAAAGACTGAAGAATATCAAAACTGCCAAAGTCCAGGAGGGTCCATTTCAGAAACTCTGGGCCAAAATCCAAGACTGGGCATATGAAGGAAGTAAAATGACACAGGCCGCTGAGAAAGTCCAGAACAACAGCATTCTCCAGTACCCTAACGTCCCATTGATGGCCAGATTCGGCGGGATGAAGGAAGCCGCTGTTAAATTTATTATCAGTCGTTACCACAACGGCCGATTCTATTTCGACCAGTCGATTGACATCACCGGGGATGTTATTTCGACGCTTACGGGTCTGTCGAACAAAGGAGACCCTGTCCCAATTGGGATTAAGGAGGGACTCATCCAAGAACTTACAGGCACACCGACTGGGAAAAACTCTAAAGGATTAATGATAGGACAGATTGCGACCCGGACACCACAAATTGTGGAAAAAATAATCGCAATCACCCTTACCTTGGCTGGCCAAAGCAGCGACTTTAAATTGGAGATGTTGGAGGCGGGCGACACAATCACCACCAAGGGAAAAGTCTACTGATGGGGATACTATGTCGCCGACATGGTCAAAACCATCTGTGAATGCTGCCAGGAGACGGGAGGTATCATCAAATTCCCCTCCTTGATTATCTGGATAGTCATGTATCACTTCTGTCTGGAAGGCAGTCCAGTCTTCCGGGAGCCGACTATATTTGAAATGCACCGTTTCAAACCCTTCTCACAAAAAGGAACCTTGCATGAGCTAGCACAGGGGAAAGTCTTCTTGGAGACTTGGTTCCAGCAGTTAAAGGTTCGGACGACGAGGTGGAGGGTGCCCCAAAACATCCGACGAAACCTCCCTGCCGACTCACATATCCAGTTAGCAATTGACCATACCTCAGTATGGTACATGCGAGGCTAAGACCCCAAAGCACAGGACCTCAACTATTACCCAACAGTTGAACAAATTTTCAGAGAATTGACCCGACAGGCAGGAACAAAGGTACCAATTCCGGAGGCTGCCAAAAAGGTTGACTTCTCTACCATCGAACCGTTGACAGACCAGGAGAAGGAGGAGGACTACGAGCTTAATCTGTATATCAATACATTCATGTCGGAGGATGCCCCGACCGTGACCACTAGTCGGGTGCATATTACTGTCAAACCTCTGACTGCACAGGTCGTCGAACCCCAGCCAACTGAACAACAACAACCAACCATACAAACACAGCCAACAGTGCAACAGACAACTCCTCTGGCTCCTGCAATCGTCCAACCCACTCTAGAACCAACAGGTGAAGTCGAAGAGGACAACCCTGAGTATGCTCTATCCAAGAGCAACATCAAGAAGCTTGCTAAGGAGATAGCGGTTGCCAGAAAAAGACTCAAGACTCAAAAAAAACAAACAGGCAGGGGTAAGTGCAAAATTATTCTTGACTCGTCTGATGATGAAGAGGAACTCGCCGCCGCGGCTGTCGACATTGTCGAAGATGCCCACACTAATAAAGTGTCGGTTGAAACCCATTTTCAACGATATATTGAGGCAGGCGCCCCAGAAGGACGGCCCAAGAAAACTAAAACACAACAGACGCCTGAAAACATCGTCGACCTTGTGTCGACCCCCCCTCCTCCATCCCCGATGCTTGTAGTCGAAGAACAAGCACCGGTAGAATAGTTGGGCAGCCCCATGGAAGACTATCAAAGAGCAATTTCGGAGCCACTAAGAGCCAGGGCCGACAAAGACGCTGAGCTTAGAGCCTTCTTCGCGACGCTGCCTACACTGTTCCAGTCGGCACAGAAAATACGGACGACAACTCCTCTCAAAGCACACAAACAGATCTATGCCCAAGAAACATCGAAATTTACTAGGATCGATGACGGAGGTGACGTGATTGGATCCATCCATTCTGTCACAGAGAAAATCAACGCTGAAGCCCAGAACGAACCACCCACGTCACCGTCGAAAGCAGGTATCTTTTCTGACCAAATCCCACCAAATAGTCCCATCACTCTTTTGTCCCCCACTCTGTCTCCACCTCCACCACCATCACCTCCACCACCTCCGCCACCCTCTAACTCATAGCCAAACCCACCATCAGCCTCACAGCCGAAAGTAGTCATACCACCTCTTCTAGCAGAAAAACCACCGTCCCCCATACCCCCTCCTCAAAAAGAAACACCCCCGACCTCTATACCACATAACCAAGCAGAGCAACCCTCGGCCTTAGTCCCACCAACCACAGAACCCACTTCCACTACTGCAGGTACCCAAGAACCACAACCAGACACCCAGAAGAAAAAGAAAAAGCACCATCGAACATCTGGCCTGAAGATTAGCCTAAAATATGCAAGTTCGCTAACCAACTCAGAGTTCGGCCAACTACTCAAAACCTTGGCCAAAGAGTCAAAGAAGAGGACAGTCACCAAAAGTAAAGAGCTCAAATACAAGGAGGCAGAACAGGTCGAGTTTCTAGGAAAATGCAGGTCTCTTGCACAATCTGTCATCCCAGGCCCGGTCGAAGACGCTACAGATCGACCTCTGGAAAGGGCATACCAGCTCTTTGAAGGAATGGTGTCGACTATACAGACACATCTCCAAGAGACTAAGGCAGAGCAAAAGGAAGAGACTGCCCGACTACTCCTGACACAGTACACTGCATTTTTCGAAGCCTACAAAGTCTTATAGGATCATATGCAGGAGTCCATTGTTACTGAGGAAGTACTGAGGGACTGGCCTACTCATTATGGGAAAGTCTATCATCAGACCAGGCAGACAAGACAAGGTATTCAGGCCTTGGAGGGATGTAAGTCGACAGAGGCAGCAATGAGGCAGACCATTGAAGAGCAGATTGTGATGGAAAACAGCAAACTACAGAAGCTAGAACGAGAAGCTCATCAGTGGGTTCAGCAAGCCCTTCCAAACTTAGAAAAGGTCGACAACATCTGCCTACAGATGCAATGACTCCTTAATGCTGTAGAAGAACAGAACCAAATGCTGGGTCCCAACATGGAGAACATTGCAAAAATGCCCATGGAAGGAAAGATGTCAATACTTTCAAGTCTTACTACTCTGACGATTGACATCCAGAAAGCCTTGCAAACCTGGACAGATTTCCAGCACCAGCTTTCCGTCACTGCACCAGCAATAGTCGAAGTATACATCCAGTGAAGACCGACTATCCGTCTGCACAGTCCACCTCAGTAGCAGTTGCAGGGTTCGACAGACAAACATTTTTTGTACCTCCCTTTTTCTTCGGGACGAAGAAATGTTTTGTTCACGGGGGAGATGTAGAAGGAGCAAGTCGACATAAGTCGACTTGAACGAAGACCGACTTAGTCAGCCGACTAAGTCGATGGACTGACTAAGTCGGTCAGTCGACTAAACTAGTTAATTAAGTCGGCTAACTAACAGTCGTGTCGGTTCACCGAACCGATAGGTAGTTATTTTGTAACTGTTTGTAACTTGTATATATTAGGCTGTTGAGCCACACAAGAACTCAGTTCAGTTTTGTGCTTGGTATGAACTCATTATAATAAAATATACTGTTCTATCCTATCTGTTCTTGTCTCTTGTCTCTGTTTATATTTATGTATGTTTAGTGTGTATTATTGGTAACCTTATGTGATCTGTGAGATTACAACACTTTCCATCTTCAACCTTATAGTAAAGGTTGGAATCTGCTTTACTCTTGGTAAATCCCAAACTGAATAGAAAGCTGTCAATTATGCTGTACCAGGTCCTAGGTTCTTATTTCAAACCATACAGGGCTTTCTTCAATCTGCACACATGACACTCCCTGTCATGAGTCTCAAAATGAAGTGGATTCTCTACATACACTTCCTCTTCCACTACACCATTCAAGAAAGCAGTCTTGACATCCATCTGGTGTATCTTCCATTTCATTACTGCAGCCAGAGATAGTATTGATATGATGGAAGTGTATCTGGCTACAGGTGCAAAGTTTACTTCATAATCTATTCCTTCTTTCTGAGAGAAACCCCGAGCCANCCATTTCATTACTGCAGCCAGAGATAGTATTGATATGATGGAAGTGTATCTGGCTACAGGTGCAAAGTTTACTTCATAATCTATTCCTTCTTTCTGAGAGAACCCCCGAGCCACAAATCTTGCCTTATATTTTTCAATGCTATCGTCTACAACATGCTTGATCTTGTAGATGCATTTGGAATTTAGAACTGACTTCCCTTTAGGTCTTGGTAAAACATCCCAAACATCATTCTTCATGATCGATTGATACTCTTCGATCATAGAATCCTTCCATTCTTTCCGTTCTGTCGCTTCTTCATAACTAGAAGGTTCTTTATCAATGAAATCACATAGTAAAGCTACATACCTGAAGCAGGATCTGGTCCTCTTCCTTTTTCTGTGGTTCTCTTCTGGAGCCCCATATCTTTCCGCACCTTGGATAATTTCACGTACCCAAGTAGGTTTCCTCTTATGATTATTATTCTCCAGATGTGGATCTACAGGTCTTTGTGGTTCTTCAAAATATCGATCTACTTCTTGAGTTTCTTCATTCATGGTTGTATCATGAATTCTGGGTGCTTCTGCTTCTTCAGGTTCTTCAATAGGTTTTGTTCTGGATTTTTTGTAAGCTGTGTCTTCATCAAATGTCACATCCCTGCTGATGTCAATCTTCTTGTCTCCTAGGAAATATATTTTGCAAGCCTTCGAGCTTTTAGAGTATCCCACAAATATACCCTTCTTTCCTGAAGGATCTAATTTTGTTCTCTTCTCTTTTGGAATGTGTATGTACACCGGGCAGTCGAATATTCCGAGATGGCTGACTTCAGTTTCTTGTTGGAGAAGACTTCTTCAAGATTCTTGTTCTCGAGTACTCTATGTGGAGTACGGTTCTTTACATACAACGCTATTCTAGCAGCTTTAGCCCAAAGATGCATATGAAGGTCTTGATCATGAAGCATAGATCTTGCAGCTTCCATGATAGGTTTTTTATTCTATTCTACAATCCCATTCTATTGTGGATGATAAGGAGTGGACAACTCCCTCTTAATCCCTGATTCTTTGTATAGCTCTTTGAATTCATTCAAAGTGAATTCTCCGCCATTGTCTGATCGAAATGTATTGATATTCTTTTTAGTGTGGTTCTCGATCAAGGCTTTGAATTCCTTGAATTTTTTGAATACTTCATCTTTGTTCTTCATGAAGTAAACCCATGTCTTCCTAGAAAAATCATCAATAAATGAAACATAATATGCATACCCGCTTAGTGATCTTGATGACATAGGACCACATACATCGGAGTGGATAATTTCTAGGATTCCTTTGGCTTTACTTTCATTGCTGGGAAATGTCTTCTTTGTGTTCTTTCCTTTTGCACATCCTTTGCAGACCTCATCATGTTTTGCTTGGAATTCTGGAAGACCTTCAACATCTTTTCTTTCAATTTGTAGTGCTCTGTAATGTACATGTGCAAGCCTTCTATGCCAAAGTTCACTTGGATCTACTGTGTCATGGACCAAGGCTTGTTCTGGATGGCCCTTTAATTTGTGCAATCCTCCTTCTTGTTCTCCAATCACCACCGCATCATCGATAGTCTTTCCTCTTGGCCACATGATGGCTTGACCATCTATGAATGCAACCCTCATTCCTTTTGCATCTAGTGCAAATATGGAGAGGAGGTTATTCTTGAGTCTTGGCACAAACAATACTTCCTTCATTGTTAGATACTTTCCAGAATCTAGTTTATAGGAAGATTCCCCACTACCTTTTATTGGATATTGGTAGTCATCACCTAGCTTCACCTTGTGAGGTGATTCATGTTCTGATAGTCTCACAAAGGATTCCTTGAATCCAATAATATGTTTGGAAGCCCCATTATCTATAAGCCAATCACCACTTCCATGAGTAATGTTACCTGTGAGAGCGGAGATCAAAACATATTCATCGTCGCTTTAAGAATCTTCACTTTCATATCCGGTTCTTTTCTTGGATGCTTCATCATCTTCTGCAGCATGAGCATGATGCCTTCTTTTGTTCCCCTTCTTCTTATGAGAGTGAACCTTGTTCTTAGGACAATATTTTGCAAAGTGTCCTCTTTCGTCACATGTATAACATCTCATTTTAGATGGTTCCCTTCTAATGTTATCTCTATGATGAGGATCCTTACCTTTGGAGTAATGAGATCTTCTTCTGCCTTTGTTGGAGTGAACGGTGAGGACTTGATCTTCACTTCCCATATTCTCTTCTCAAGCTGATATCCAAGCTTCTTCTTGAGAGAATTATTCCCATAGTCTGTTGAACTTGACTAGCTTCTTTCTAGCACAGATCCCTTGAATGAAGGAGTCCCATGTCCTAGGGAGACCATTCAAGGTGGTCATCACAATTTCTGCATTCTCCACTTCTTCATATACTGCTTCTAATTGTTCCTTCATTTGAGAAACCCTTGTGAAGTAAGACTGGATGGTGTTTGCATTCTGGATCTTCAAATTCTTCAGTTGATTCATCAGAGTCATCTTCCAGATTATGTTCTTCCCTTCAAACAATTTGGTTAGGGCATCAAACATAGCTTTAGGTGTCTTGAGAGAGGACACCTGTGGGATAAGGTGATCTTTGATAGAATCAGAAAAGATCCTCTTTTCCATAACCTTCTTCTTCTTCTTATGTAAGGCCTTAGCCTCATCTCCCTCTAGAACTGGAACCTCCTCATGGATATAGGAGTCTAACTCATTTTCTTCCAGGACCAAGGAGATGCTATACTTCCAGGCTCAGAAGTTATCAGCTCCCTCAATCTTTTCATCAAGATTGGTATGATGAGACATCTTAAACTGAGAACCTCAAATGGAAATACAAAAGACTTAGATCTTACCAGGTCAAGATGTTAAATCTGGATTTGGAGCTGAAATCCCGCAGTACTGGATTAGGAGAAAATTAGGGTTTTGCTTTTCTGGAGATCTATCCACCTGAATGCCTTGAATTTTATCCCTAAATTTGATTTTGGGGAGGAGATCAATCCAAGCCTGGGCTCACTGAAAAATTTCTCTTCTATTAAAATCCCTAATTTTTGGCAGCAGTGTCGGGTCCAAAACTGAAAAACCTTAGAATTGGATTTTGCTTCAATGGAAAGATGTGCCCTAAGGAGGTGAGTTATTCCACCTTACTTTTGCTCAAAATCTATGGAGGAAGATTTTTTACGGAGAGAAATTCCTATGGCTTGGGGTACCACAACAGACAGCTTGACTCTAGAAATCAATCCTTTCCAATATGTAAGGGCAATCAAATATCTAACACTAAAGGATCAGACCTCGTACCTTATTCCATATGGTTGAAGTAGATCGCCATTGAGCCTTCCAACTTCAGCTTGAATTGATGAATCACTTCCTCAACAACAAGTAAACAAGACAAGCATACTATATATTGGTGTTAGATCTACTCTAGCATATATAATCAACAATGTATAAGCATTTGAAATCATCCATGGATAAAATATTCATTCAATCATACATTTATGGACAGGAAAAGATATTTCTATTAATATAAAATTAGATATTACAATGAATACAACCTCTATTGACACGTCTGCGAATCAGAGAAACTGAATCCCCCACTTGGGCCTCCACCACCTCAATCCTCCATCTCTCGATAGCAAGATCACAAGAAAAAGGAAATATTGGGAAGAACACCAAAGTGCTCCAAGGGACAAAGGGATGTAGAATCAAGCACAAGTTTTGGCACTAATGGACTATAGTTTCTTTTCTCTCAATTCTCTTATGCCTTCAATGTATCCAAAGGGTTCCTTGTATAGCTTTTCAATGGGGTAATGAAAGGTCGAATCCGAGCAATATCAAGGCATATGGAAGGCCAGGAGACAAGTGGATCAGATCCATGTTAAGGAAAATTCCAAAAGGATTTGGATTTTTGTACACATTCTGATGTACGTAGTTTTAGGGGCCAAACCCGCATATATACATGATAAGGGGTTTAAAATTCGCGTATAGAAATTTTCACATGTTTATAGGGATGGTCTAGGAGACATTAAAGGACAAAAAATGGTCCAAGGGGTCTAAGGAGTCTGCAGAGGGACAAGGGAAGGCCATACAAGTGTGATTCACCTGGTGTGGTAAAATTAGCTATAACAAATGCCCCCTAATGTGTGAGTTCATAGGGGTCATACGATGGCCGAAATACATTATAAGTCCATCCTAGAAGTGGAGTGATGAAGAATACCAAATGGAAGACCAACCACCCAATCAGCATAGTACAATGATACAACTATGCACATAACTGCAAATACATATAGCAGTTCCAGATACATAAGATTACAATGTCCATGAATAGGCATGATACAAAATATCACATAAGTGGTCATCACCACATACAATATACATAGATCAGAATCTCCATGATGAAGATATACAAAGGATCATGATCTCCATAATGGCTAAAGACATACAATGGATCAAGATCTCCATAATAGCTGGAAATGTCTGACATATACTGGAATCAAGTCACAAGAGCTGAAATCTCATGAACACTGGCACGATCAAGGAGGTAGCATATAAGAGATTCCACCAATCTAGAAGGCCTTCTACACAAACTGCTACAAGTACAAGTCCTACTATGTGAATAGAGATGTCGAGGTCAAACATAGTAGTCCATTGTCTGATTATTGGTCATTGATGTATACTATTAACAGACGTGAGATCACCCACCGATAATGATAATGGGAATCAAGGTACTAGAGTGCAAACTAACAAGTGTGAATAGGTGTGTTGAGGTCGAACACTTGAGAGGATCCATTGATAATGGGACAATGATGTATTCCCAAAAAATATTGATGGTGAGAGAACCTGCCACTGTTGACTGCAAGTCTCAAGGCACTAAAAAATGACTCTATATTCCAATCCTAGAGTAAATGATCTGAAGTTGATGGGATGAAATCCATTGGAAGGAGGGCATCAAGGCATCCCTGATCATCCAACATGAGGTACTCATCAAAGCTGTATAATGTGGAAGGACTCGATCATAAGGTGCACGAACCATCAACTATACCGGGAATGGCCGACATGCAAAGTCAATATAATTGAGGAATGTCCAACTAAGGTTTCAAATTCCTTCAAACAAGAGCATAACGACTAATGGTGACTGAATAAAGGCAGCATAAACTTGATATACAAAACTGGGACATCTCTGTGACATAGGAGGCATTGACAGGGGCTCCATGGGGACTGGAAGCTTAACCAGTCGGTGGAGATAAACTCAGATAAATGAGTACAGCTCCTAAAGTCAAACTATAAACCCAAACAGTGGATGTGATATACAATGATCTGTTTGAAGGTGACATGACTCAACAACTGCCAAAGATAACATCTTTCCTTGTCCGACTTTTTTGTTTTTTAAATTTTTTTGGACTTTTTCAAATATTTAAAAAGCTTGAAAAAGAATAAAACTGCTTTATAGTTACGAACTAGGAGGAGATGAGTGTCATATGGGAAAACAAACTAGTTCCAAGCAGTGGAACATACCTATGCTCAATGCAAGGATAAATGTGTAGGATAGCAACACTTAGGGGAAAGTCCCGTCCTGGTAAAATAGGGAATCAAGCTGCAAAGGATATAAAAGATGGCTCTGCATGGCTAGACATGAGACAAGCTCGGGCTATATGGCTGATAATCAAAGTCAGGGAAGCTGACATAAGGCTCAATAAGGAAAGAAAAACTTATGATAATGCAATTACAACTTAACATAAGGGAGTCCCGGGGAAATGCCAACATAAAGTTCAAGAGGAGTATGAGGATCTTGCTCAAGAACATGGCGGGACTAAAAGGGACTCCCAAACCTAAGAGAGGACTCACAACATGGGTACCAAATGCAAAAGGGAGCTAACTAGGATACCCATGTATAGGAAATATCTACCATTCACATAGTACCACTTCTAACAGCATGAAGGTTTCGTGATACCATGGAATGGGTTCATACCTAAGGTTAAGATGGAATAGTCATAAGGAAATGCATAAGTGCAAGCAGATGTGATATCATAACCTATATGCCAGTTCAGACATAATATCTGTGATAGGAACGAACGGGTCGAAACCTCAGAGAGAGTGTACAAAAAATGGACCCTACATGACAACCATATTAGTCCAAAACAATCCAAAATAGTCAATAAAGAATCCAAACTATAGGATATAGGGAGGAATGATCATGACAACTGCACCCAAAGGAAACAATGTTGTGAATGATGGTATATAAAAAGGAAAGTAAGGTGTAGACCCAATGTTCATGCATCCATTACAAGCCCCATGAGGGTGACCGCTGGTGTAAAGACCGAGAAAAATTAATAAAAATCCTCCACAAATGGAGTAGAGGATGTAATATGACCATTCCCAAATCTATGAGCACAGTAAGTGGCTGTGATGCCCCCAAGTCTGACACCAGGTTCTGTACTAGGACCAAGGACAGGTGATAGGATACCAGGATACTAGGCATGCTGAAAATAAAAGGACCAAAACTCAAGAGAGCATAAATATACTTAAGTAACCGCGATCCCAAAGGCCAACTAGCGCACAAAGAGCACAATCCTAAGAAAATCTACAGCCAAAATACAAGCAAACCAAGGGGAGGATATGTGAGCTCCCGAATGCAACAGGTATGTCTTACCTAGGAGAGGCTCGAAAATCCCATACACTACAAGCAGAGGTACGTAACCAATTATAGTGGCCCTCAGCTTCAACGCATATAGTGACTATGTTGTTCGACCTCTACCTGCCTGTGACACCTGTAGAATAACCCTTGCAAAGTACCCCCTCAATATCCTAGGTAAGGAAACTAAGGTCACCTCAATATAATCAATGCTCAGGCAGATATTCATAGGAGGGATTGACCGTATGGGTAGGGTAGCAAAGCCCAAAACTCTCAAAAGAGCCCCTAGATACGAATACAATCCTGGAAATATCTCCGGTGCTACTCAGTTATGACCAGAGGTCATCCCAATCATTAACTGCTCACACTGCCTCGTGCTTAACTCCCTTGTAAGAGGAGGATTCTAAGAAACACTAATTATAACAAGGAATTTTACACTCTCACCTGGACAGACATATACATGTTTCGTTTAGTGGTCTTGGAGAATTTACTCACAATGAACTATTCCAAGACCCTAAAACCTAATCTTGTTGGTGCACCCTATAAAAGAAAAGAGTGTAATTCATTTTATTATGCGTTGATTTTAGTTGGATGTAATTAATCAAAGGGAAATAGTCGTGCAACTAATGAATTTATGACTCAATAGTGAAGTAAATATGCACACCATAACAAACAATGCTAAGTGCAATCTTTGTCAAATGAAAAATAGGGTATGCCACTACATGAGATGCATAAATATATATTCCTTTCTGAATGCCAATTCAATCCTTCCTATATGAAATCCTAAATAAAACTCTCATCCAAGCAATCCAATGCAAGTACCTCCTCAAATCCATATGCAAAAAATGCAACTACCTTGTATTTTCCAATATAAAAGAATGAAAATGCAATAAAAGTCATCTAAAACTCTCAGTCTCTACAGCAAGTATAAAACACAAGCCCAACAAGACACCGAGACAAAAAGAGTAATGCACTAATGGAAAAACAAAAAGGAAAAATGACTAAAACTACTTTCAAAGAAAAATCAATGAAAAAGCAGTCTCTGGTCACAAAAAAAGCATCCAACAGATAACATCAGACCGAAGGAAGACCCAACCACACTCACAACCCATCCAAGAACTTCCCACAACATCAAACTCACCAAAAGGGAGGATGTATGCGACTGTTTAAAGAACAAATACATATATATGCGACTTTTGGCCAAAAATCTACATGTATACGCAGATTTTGGCCAAAACCCTACGTGTATACGCGACTTTTGGCCAAAAATCTGTGTATGTACGCGACTTTTGGCCAAAAACCTGCGTATATAGAGAAGACAATGGTAAAAAGCAGGCCAAGGGTCAAACCAATAAAGGGGAGTGTCAATGGATGAACATCCTATAAAATGCAACATAGAAATAAGGAAATCAAAGAGCAAATAAAAAATATCAAGCCCATTGTGCCCGTAAACCCCAAATAAAAACAAGGAACATCCCCAATGGAGTCACCAATTCTGTTACGGAGAGAAATTCCTATGGCTTGGGGTACCACAACAGACAACTTGACTCTAGAAATCAATCCTTTCCAATATGCAAGAGCAATCAAATATCTAACACTAAAGGATAAGACCTCGTACCTTATTTCAAATGGTTGAAGTAGATCCCTGTTGAGCTTTCCAACTTCAGCTTGAATTGATAAATCACTTCCTCAACAACAAGTAAACAAGACAAGCATACTATATATTAGTATTAGATATACTCTAGAATATATAATCAACAACGTATAAGCATTTGAAATCATCCATGGATAAAATGTTCATTCAAACATACATTATTGGACAAGAAAAGATATTTCTATTAATATAAAATCATAGATTACAATGAATACAACCTCTTTCAACACATCTACGAATCAGAGAAACTGAATCCCTCACTTGGGCCTCCACCACCTCAATCCTACATCTCTCGATAGCAAGCTCACAAGCAAAAGGCAAGCTTGGGAAGAACACCAAAGTGCTCCAAGGGACAAAGAGATGCAGACTCAAGCACAAGTTTCGGCACCAATGGACTATATTTTCTTTGCTCCCAATTCTCTTATGCCTTCAATGGGGCAATGGGGCAATGAAAGGTTGAATTCGAGCGATCTCAAGGCATATGGAAGGCCAGGAGACAAGTGGATCGGATCCATGTCAAGGAAAATTCCAAAGGGATTTGGATTTTTGTACACATCCTGATGTATGCGGTTTTAGGGGTCAAACCCACGTATATACGCGATAAGGGGTTTCAAAGTCGCGTATAGAAATTTTCACATGTTTATAGGGATGGTCTAGGAAACATCAAAGGACAAAAAATGGTCCAAGGGGTCTAAGGAGTCTGTAGAGGGACAGGTGAAGGCCATACAAGTGTGATTCACTTGGTGTGGTAAAATCATCTATAACAAGATCCACAAACTAGGAAGCCCTAGTTCTCACAGATGCACAGTGTCTTCTTCTCAGGTTAGCTCTGATACCATGTTAGTTTTTCAACATTAAGCCATCATTATTATGATCTTTAACTAAGAGAATAATAAGTATAGCAATCAAACACAAGAGACAATGAACACAGTGTTTTTCCTCGGGGAAACCATAAATGGAGAAAACCCCACAACTTCCTTAGAGATAGAATCAACACCAAAATAGTAAAATCCCAAAACAGTAAGTGATCTCCCGACAGTAGTAACCTTCTTCTTATCTATCCCTAGTGTCTTCTCCTTCCTCAACTATGTGCTACACTTGAGTGTGTATGATTTGTGTGTTAAATAGAGAGTACAACTCTCTATTTATACTAATCCTAGCATGACTAAAACCCTACTAGGGTCGACCTCTACTAGGAGAGTCTAATAACCCTAGTGCCCCGAAACTGTGGGGACTTTAACCCTTAGAAAATCGGAGGGTTACCCACAATGACTTGACATGACTTGTTTACATTATTGATCCTCCCGATCAGAACATCGGGGCATGACAACATGACTCAATTACATTATAAATACATCCCGGAATAAACATCGGGTTACAATACATAGATGAATACATTCCGAAGTTACAAATACATCAACATTGAGGAATTAGGTTAGATGGTTTATTATTTAATTTTTGTTTTCTTCTAGATAAATTATGAATTGGGGCAATTGACAGTGGAATACTTTGATAAAAGCATTATTATTAATGCATAAATGAATTCAGAAGATAGAACCGAGAAATGATATTAGTGAACAAAATTACCTAACTTCTGTACTTGTTGGATTTTACTGCTAGATTTTTGATAAATATAATTTATGATTTTATTTGGTTATAAAAGAATAGTTCTTTTATAAACCTTAAATCTTCTTTAAAGTTACAGAGCTAGTAATGTTGTTTTAGTAACCCTAGTTTACATTTTCACCTAAGTAAGCTAATTGGGTAATTATTTAACCTAATTTACTGTTTTACTAAGTTAAACCTAGTTTAGATACTTTACTGTTCCTATCTTATCTATTTAGTATTACATACTAGGTTTATAGTATGTAAATTTGTTGGTTTTACTGTATAAAATATTACACATACTAGTGTGTATTACTTAAACTTGTTCTTTTATCTTTATTTAGTTTATTTAAATACTTTAAGTAAATAACACAAATACTATTAAAGTTATATAAATAAATTTACACAAAATCCTGTAGATAGTAATCATTTGCATCTGCATTCATATTTTATTGAATCTACTGATTTGAAAATAAATAAACCTACTGTACTAGAGTACTACCTTGCAAAATGTGTGGAAAAATACAGTTTAGATATTTTTTCCTATTTATTAATTAACTCAGAAATTGCTCTACTAATTTACCCTAATCTAGCTATTTACTAACTTTCATAGCATAAATAATTTTCCTATTTATCCCTAAGAACAACAAAAAAAAAATATACTATATTATTGAAAACTCTTAAACTTTCTAGATACAGTAAATAATTTAATGACTAAACTTAAAGAAGTAGAACCTATAGTATAGATGAGGTGATAACAACTTATAGGAAGCTATTCCTCCCAGCCAACTCATGGAGAAAAGCTGGACTGCAATTTTGAGGACCCTCGAGCTTGTTTCTTGGTCCACTTGGTAGAGTACTGGGTGAGAGATGTAGTCTTGAAATCCTCTGCAACTCCACTGAGTGTTCAACAGTAACTCAGTTATGCTTACAAGAGCATGAACTCAGCTTAGAATAGCTGCACTAGTTCAGTCTTGAACACTTATCCCCTCAAACTTACTTCAGCTAGTCCCCTCCATTGAATTCACATGTGCACTTCATTTGCTTAGAATGATCACAAATCTAGAATGAGCAGCCCCAGCTATCTTCAATGGGAAGTTTTATTAGCATGCCTAGGTATTTTGGGTTAGTTTTTACTTAATGAGACACCTGCCCATGTTCCACTTTCTTGGGGAATCATGACCACAAAAATAGGGATGTTGCCACCTACAATAGCTATAAGTAGTTTGAGGATGCTGCCACATGTCAATATGCTCTCAACCTAGCCTCCTCCACCAAGTGACCAGTAAAAAACTCATTTAATAGCTCCCCTAAGCTATTGTCTCATCTTTCATTTATTTATTAATAAAATATTTTGAAATACATTAAATTATCCTTGACCCCACTTGGTCATTAATTACAAACTTTAACATAAAATATAACATAATGTTCCTCAAAAACATAAAATTGTTTTGCAAATTGGGGCATGTGACATACACACCCCCTTAATTTATAACATCATCCTTGATGTTATTTATTCTTCATCCTTAGAATTTCCCTGAAATAGAATTGGATATGCATCCCGCATATGAATTTTCAATTCCCAGGTGGCTTCTTTTTTACTAAGATGCTTCCATTGCACCTTCACCTGACCAATGGTGCGATTCCGACACGAGATCTCCCTTTTTTTGAGGATACAATCCGGTTCCACCAGAAAATATCATTTGATCTCCACCTGCACATCATTCCAATTAATAACATGAGTAGCATCATGTACATATTTTTTTAATACATAAATATGAAAATCATTGTGAACCTTTAAGTTTGGCAGTAAAGCTAACTTATATGCTACCTGTCCTATTCTAGACAATATTTCAAAAGGTCCGGAATATCAGGGTGCTAACTTAGCACAACTTCTTGACCTCAGAGAAATATTTTTAGGTCTCACCTTAATAAAGACATGTTCACATACCTAGAACTCCTTTTGATTTAGTTTAAGATCTGCTTGACTTTTCTGTCAATCTTGCACAACTTTGAAGTTACCTTGCACCTGTTTTACAATTAACTCCATCTCTTTTAATAATTCAGGTCCTAATTCTAACCTATCAACTGGATTACTCCATGAGATGGGGGTATTGCACTTCCTTCCATACAAAATTTGAAAAGGACGAGATCTTGCTGAGGCTTGGTAGTGATTATTGTAAGCAAATTCTACCAGGTGTAAGTAATCTTCCCATTTACCTAGCTATTCTTTTACATACATTCTGAGTAGATCCTCGAATACCTGATTTACTCTTTCACTCTGTCCATCTATCTGAGGATGGAAAGAGGTACTGAAGTTTAATGTAGTATTTAGTCCCTTAAGCAAAGACTTCCAAAAGTTTCCCATAAACTTAGGGTCTCTATCTGAAATTATTACTTTCGGTATTCCATGTAAATGAAAAATTTGTTTTAAGAAAATATCAGCAATATTTTTTGCTTTATAAGTAGTTTTTACAGGTATAAAATGAGCTGCCTTGCTTAATTTATTGACAACTACCATTAGTGAGTCATTCAAGTTTTGATTTCTAGGTAGTCCTGTGATAAAATCAAGGTTGATTATGTCCCACTTCCATCTAGGATTAGGTAATGGCTGAAGTAACCCAGCTGGATGTTGATGTTCAGTCTTTACTTGCTGACATTCAAAACACATAGCAATGTATTCTGCCAATTCATTTTTCTCATTTGGCCAAAAATAATCCTTTCTTAGCATAGTTATAGTTTTCTGATAACCTGGATGCCCTGAATAAGGAGTCTTATGAATTTTGTTTAAAATTAACAAATTAATCTTAGGTACATTAGGTACGTATAGTCTATATTTATATAATAATAATCCTTTTTCTCTTAAACTATACCCTATACTTAAACTTTCAATTAAATTTTCTCTTACGCTTGCTTGTAATTTATGATAATTTTCATCTTGTCCTATTCCTTCTTCTAGTTGTTCTTCTAAATATGTTTTATAGATGTTGATTGCTGCTGTAAAATTCAGTTTTTCATTTTTGCTTAAAGCATCAAAAATCTTATTTTATTTTCCTTTAATATGTTGGATTTCAAAATCGTATTCGTTGAGGAAAGCTAGCCATCTAACTTGCCTAGCATTTAGGTTAGGTTGATCCAACAGATATTTTAACCCTTTATTATCTATCATTAATATAAACTTCCTTCCAATTAAATGATGATGACACATTTTTAAGGCATGTATGACAATAGCCAATTCTAAGTCATAGGTCGCATAATTTTTGTCATGAATCTTCAGCTTCCTAGACTCATAAGCAATGACGTGTCCTTCTTGAGTTAAAAATCCACCTAAAACGTCATTGCATGCGTCAGTACATACTATAAAATATTTATTAGGGTCAGGAATTCTTAGGATTGGTGTGGTGGTTAATAATGTTTTTAAAATTTTAAAACTATCTTCACACTTTTGACTCCACTCGAATTTCTTCCATTTATTCTTTAAAAAAGTTATGGGATTTGCAATTCTTGAAAACCCTTTGATAAATCTTCAATAATAGCTAGTAATCCCCATGAATGATCGTACGTGAGTTACGTCTTTTGGGACTGGCCATTCTTTGATTTCCTTAATCTTTTTAGGATCAACAAAAATTCCTTCTTTAGTCACCACATGACCCAGATACTGTATTTATCCTTAAAGAAATCACATTTACTAAATTTTGCATAGAGTTGATGTTCTTGTAACTCTTGTAAGACAATTTTTAAATGTTCTTTATGTTCTTCTTCAATCTTTGAGTAAATTAAGATGTTGTCAATGAATATGACCACAAACTTATCAAGGTATTTATGCATTACATTATTCATCAGACACATAAAAATAGCTGGGGCATTAGTAATCCCAAATGGCATAACAAAAAACTCGTAATGACCATACATAGTTCTAAAATATGTTTTAAAGATGTCTTCATCTTTGATTCGGACTTGGTGGTAACCAAATCGTAAATCAATCTTCGATAATACTGTTCCTCCATGCCACTGATCAAATAGATCATCTATGCGGGGTAACAGATATTTGTTTTTGATAGCCATTTTATTTAGTTGACTGAAATATATACATAATCGTAGAGTTCCATCCTTCTTCTTAACAAAAATAACAAGTTCTCCCTAGGGAGACACACTAGGTCTAATATAATTCTTATCAATGATTTATTTTAACTATTACTTTAGTTCATTTAATTCCAGTATGTTCATCTGATAAGGGGCTTTTGAGCTGGGCACTGCACCAGACACCAACTCAATAGTAAAGTCTAACTCTCGCTTCAAAGGCAATCTCAGAAATACATCCAAATACTCCCTCAGGATCGGAATATATTCCAGTTTTAACTTCTCTTTGTTATTAGTATTTTCTTCATTAATTACTGTTACAGCAAAGGATTTACAACCCTTCCGAATAACTCTCTTAAGTTGCAAAGCATAAATCTGTCTTATAGCTGTTTTCTTAAGGATTCCTTTTACATTTACTGTTTCTCCATCATTATTTACACAAGTAAAGGTTTTATCAAAATAGTTCAGGACTAAACTATGATGCTCTAACCAATCCATACCAATTAACATATCATAAGAACCTAAAGGTAAAACATTAAGCTTAACAGAGGTCTTGAACTGATCCATTTTTACTGTACAATTCTTAACAAAGATGATCACCTTTCTTTTTGCATCAGTAGCTAGTTGGACTAACCAAGACTTTGTAAACTTTTCTACCGATAGCTTGCATTTTTCTACTAATTCAGGAGAAATATAGCTTAAACTAGCCCCTAGATCAATTAAAATAGATATAGGTATTTGATTCAGCTTACCTTCCACTTCCACCATGGAATCTTGGTAATCCACTTGCCTGTTCTCCAGTGCTGCATTGATCTTGGGCATCGTCCTTGATAGATCACCGATAATCATCTCCTCTTGTATTATATGTATATTTCTAATAGTATTCTTCCGGTTGGGGCAAACTGATGCATAATGAGGACCATTACATTCCCAACACTTTACTGGTTCCTTTCATTTAAAATTCTTGGTATAGTTACTGTGATTATTAACAGATTCTTTATTTCTTTGACCATTTGGATTTATCTGTGAATTACTTTTGTTTCCTTGGAAATTTTTATTAGAAAAATTTCATGTGTTATTAATCTTAAAATTTCGGTTAGGTACAAAACCTTTCTTCCTCTGTTCAAAATTATTAGTTCTTTTAGCCTTCTAGTTTGTCATACTTTCCTTTTTGCGATTCTATTCATAACACAAATTCGTCTTTCTCATTGCTTCTTCTAAAGTTTTCGGATTGTCATATTCAATTCTGTATTTTATATGAAAGGGTAAGCAGCTTAAAAACCATTGTACCTTAGGCTTATTGTCCACAATATACGACACATATATGAGCAGACTTAGAAATTTACTCTTTTGTTCTTTCATGTTCATTGTTCCCAGTTTTAATTCATAAAATTCCTTATCCTGCTCCTCGTAGTACTGTTCAGACAAAAATTTCTTCTTAAAATATTTCTTAAACGTACTCCAGTTAATATTTTTCTCCCTAATTCCTTTTACTCTTTTTAGTTCCTTCCACCAAATAACTTCCTTCCCAGTGAGGTTATAAATAGCCATTCTAGCTTTCAGCTGATTAGAGTAATTATAAATTTGAAAATATTTCTTCATCCCAGACATCCATGACAGCCTCTGCTCCCTTCTCAGTTTCACCATTAAAGGTTGGTGGCTTAATTGTCTTGAATTCTTCAGATATTTATTCATAAGGTTTAAACTTTCTCTTTCTTGTATGATGATTGTCTTCACTACTATCACTAGTATATTGATAATTATTTTTATGTGGATCACCATAAAACTCAGAATATGAGCTACTTTCGATTTTAAACTGTTTAGAATTTTGATCTTTATGTTGGTAAGGCATATCTTCAGACTCTGTTCATTTATCTTTTTCTTCATTCTGAAATATTTCTATTAAAATTTGATTTAGCTCCTCCTGAGCTCTCAGAATTATTTCATTTTCCTTTTTTATCGTTTCCATCTCTGTTCTTAGTTCCTTGGCCATCTGTAATAATTCAGAAGAGTTATTAGTTATTTCTTCTTGTATAGGTTCTCTTTTAGAATTACTTCGTTTGGTAAATGGGGACTCCTCATCCACATATTCTTCCAATCTTTCCATACCTGCAGTTAACTCATAAAAATTATCTGGAAGTATAATTCAAAAGAAAATTAAAAATCAGTATGCATATTTTAAATCTACTGTTTTATTGATGCAAGTTGAGCCACATTCAGTCCTAGTGTCTGAACCTTGTGCTCTAATACCACATGTAATAACCCAAAAATTCATAAAAAGTTAAAACTTTTCATGTAACATAAAATGTTTCAAGGATGTCACTATCTATGAACCAATAATTGCTAGCGGTTACTTCAACAGTATTAACTAGAATTAAGCATTGTAATTCTTTAGTTCTATATAATTTATTTGTTTATCTTGAAGTACCATGTTACGGATGTTAAATTCAATAGTTTATGTTTAAAAAGAGCAGGAAAGAAAACTACATCTCAAACTGATGCTAAGTGTGTTATTACCGTTTTATGTAAAGTAGGAAAGAATATTAGATGAGATCGGGGCTTACTTAGCTTACAGCTAACGCAGTGAAGTGATACTTCTTTTACAGGTTCTAAACATGTATGAAGTTTTGTTACCAATAAATTCCCAGATCGAGAATAACACTCATCTAGCATAGGATAAAATGATAGTTAAATTGTTTGTTTTACAGCTTGATCCCGTAAAAGGTATTGTTGGTAATTCTAATGTTATCAAACTGCATAAGTGATTGTAATAACATTGTTTTGAAATAATGGGATTAGCGCAGTTAAGTTTACTACCATAGTACTTGTTCCATTAATCTTCCTTGTTGTATTTTCAGTTATAGACTTATATTTCATTTTGAGATGGTGTAAATTAAGAACAGTTCTACTTCTACCAATAAGAGCCTAGTGGCCTAAGAATTCTATAAACGAGAAGATATGTTAAACATTTTTGTGACCAAGACTACATATCTATCATCAATGTTTGGTATAAAGTAATTTTTATATTTGATTGAGTTCTTTCTAACGTTAATCATTCTAGATCAAAGATTCTCCTTAATCAAGCATTTATACTTAATTTTCTTGTATATAAAACCTTTTTTTATATGATTTTTCAATTACAATGCTTATATTGAAATTGCTAAATTTATTATTATACTAATCCGAGTTCTAGGATTCCTATAGTTAGGTATTTCCATGTAAATTGGTTCATTTTCCTTTAATTTGTATAATACCAAAACCAATGGTAGGCATTGATTAGAATGAGGAGATCTTATATATGAAAAGGTTATCGTTAAATTTTGCATAAAACCCTAGCGTAAATGAACACCTTCCAAACACAAAGTATTTTGTTATAAAGTGAATAAATCAAAACGAGGTTATGATACTATGTAATGATATCATATAGTATTGACTTGTGAACAAAATGATTGTGCAGGTTGGACGATTTCGAAACTATAGCATAAACCCATAACTTGCAAATAATTGGGTGGACATGTGGTTGGTGTTCAACGATTAGGTTTTTGCTGACCTTGAAATGCCATATAATTGGTTTCAAACCCTAAAATCACATTTTTTTTTGTCTGGGCTATGGATTGGTCGAGCTGTTAGCTCGTGGCCGCCAGGCTTGATGTCAAAACTCCATTAAAACACACGCAGGCCTTTGTGAGCCTTAACGAGCAAGTATAAAAGGGTGAGTAAGAAGCTTACTTCCATTGTGATGTGGTTTTGACTATGTAAAGAGTATTGGGGGTTTGGGATGTCTTCACCTTTGGTTTTACTGAGCGATTTTGAACTCTATGAGTACAAAGAGTGCGAAGGGGGTTGTTTATTGTGTGAGTTGAGTTCTTGGTTTACTGTTCATTTCCTTAACGAAATTTTTGGTTCATACCTTGTCACAGCTTGTGACTTCACTTCTGAACACTGCCACTACATTTCCTTATCGGTAGCACTCCATTGCAGCTCGTAGAACTCACGAGGAAGCCAGGGTTAGCTCGCAACTTTCAGACAACTGCACCATTATCTAGGGTAAGTATTGAGATTGGTTTTACTGTTCTGCATAAGTAAAATTCTTTTTAATTTGCGGGATTATATATTAACATTCGTTTTGTTTTGATTTTGTGCAGGATCCTTAACGGTGGCTCGAATTTCTGTTAAACTCCACCAACAGAGATTTGTGAAGGCATTAAAACCGGTAAGCCTCGGTTTCACTTAAGGTACTCCTGTAAGGGTTGTGTGGTGGATTGTGATGGCACTGTCGTGGGTTGTAGTTGTTGGTTTTTCCGTGGTTATTAGTTTCTCTATTTTTTCTTTTTAATTTCTATTTTAAAATCCCTAGTGACTATTTGTAATGGAAGAAATTGGGATCTCTCAGCCGAGATTTAAGGAATTAGTTTTTTTTTAGCCCTTTCGGCCATGATTAACTTATAGAAGTATTGTTTGGAACTGGCTTTAAGCCGTTACTATTACTGTCAGGCCATTGGGTCGTTAGATGCAGATTTGTTTAGGGTTTTTTAAAATGAACTTTAAGGCTGTTATTACAGCACTTCTCGTATTTGTAAAAGGGATTTTGTAGCCGAAACAGATGGTTTTTTTCATTTTCATGAACTTTGTTTAAGTATAGATACTTTGATACAAGCTTTTAAGATTTGACTGATAATGTAAAGGCTGTGAGCTAAGACTCAGTTTGTTTAGTTTCATTTTTAATATTTATGAGAATATTACAGCTTAAAGCTGAATTAATAGTATCTCTGTTTGGTTAATATTTGTATATTATTTTTATGCTAGCCGTGTTTATTATTAAATACCTTTGAGGAATTAGGTTAGATGCTTTATTAGTTAAATTTTGTTTTCTTCCAGATAAATTATGAATTGGGGCAATTGACACTGAAATACTTTGATAAAAGCATTATAATTAATGCAGAAATGAATTCAGAAGATAGAACAGAGAAATGATATTAGTGAACAAAATTACCTAACTTCTTTACTTTTTGGATTTTACTGCTAGATTTTTGATAAATATAATTTATGATTTTATTTGGTTATAAAAGAATAGTTATTTTTTAAACCTTAAATCTTCTTTAAAGTTACATAGCTAGTAATATTGTTTTAGTAACCCTATTTTACATTTTCACCTAAGTAAAATAACTGGGTAATTATTTAACCTAATTTACTATTTTACTAAGTTAAACCTAGCTTAGATACTTTATTGTTCCTATCTTATATATTTAGGATTACATACTAGGTTCATAGTATGTAACTTTGTTAGTTTTACTGTATAAAATATGACACATACTAGTGTGTATTACTTAAACTTATTATTCTATCTTTATTTAGTTTATTTAAATACTTTAAGTAAATAACACAAATACAGTTAAAGTTCTATATATAAATTTACACAAAATCCTGTAGATAGTAATCATTTGCATTTGCATTCATATTTTATTGAATCTACTTATTTGAAAATAAATAAACCTACTATACTAGATTACTGCCTTGCAAAAGGTGTGGAAAAATACAGTTTAGGTAATTTTTCCTATCTATCAATTAACTCAGAAATTTCTCTACTAATTTACCCTACTCTAGCTAGTCACTAATTTTCACAGCATAAATAATTTTCCTATTTATCCCTAACAACAATAAAACAGAAATATAGTATATTATTGAAAACTCTTAAAATTTCCATATACAATAAATAATTTAATGACTGAAATTAAACAAGTAGAACCTGTAGTATAGATGAGGTGACAACAGCTTAAGAAAATGTTCCTCCCAACCAACTCCTGGAGAAGAGTTGTACTGCAATTATTAGGACCCCTGAGCTTGTCTCCTAGTCCACCTGGTAGAGTACTGGGTGAGAGATGTAGTCTTTAAATCCTCTGCAACTCCACTGAGTGTTCAATAGTAACAGAATTATGCTTACATCAGTATGAAATCAGCTTAGAATAGTTGCACTAGTTTAGTCTTCAGCACTTATCCCCTGAAACTTACTTCAGCTAGTCCCCTCCATCGAATTCACATGTGCACTTCATTCACTCAGAATGATAAAAAATCCAGAATGAGCAGCCTCACTTGTCTTCAATGGGAATTTTTATTAGCATGCCTAGGTCTTTTGGGTCAGGTTTTACTTAATGAGCCACCTGCTCCTGTTCCACTTTCTTGGGGAATCATGACCACAAAAATAGGGAAGTTTCCACCTACAATGGCTAGAAGTAGTTTGAGGATGTTGCCACATGTCAATCTGCTCTCAACCTAGCCTCCTCCACCAAGTGACCAGTAAAACACTCATTTAACAGCTCCCCTAAGCTGTTGTCTCATCTTTCATTTATTTATTAATAAAATATTTTTAAATATATTAAATTATCCTTGACCCCACTTGGTCATTAATTACAAACTTTAACATAAAATATAACATAATGTTCCTCAAAAACGTAAAATTGTTTTGCAAATTGGGGCATGTGACAATGAGGGTGTTGTAGATAATTTACACCTCAAAAAGATGGGAAGAGAGACTCATACATTTTGACATTCTCACTAGCAAAAGGTGCCTTCTTAATTGAAACGTACTTAATATTTACTAGGGATAAACCAAAAACTTATTTCCTTTCAATGAATAGTAGTTATTCATAAGACACAACTTTGTAAATGTGGAAGAAATAGGATGAGTTCTATAGAAAATTAACATAATTTAGCTAGGTCAAGGCACACTCCATATGCAATATCTTCAATTTTAAAAAATGTTAAATTTTTTGTTAGGTTAGGGTTTAATATGCAGAAAATCAATTTTTTTATACTATCATGCATGAGACAGAACTGAACCAAAGTGTAGTCGGGTTTTCACCCTAGCTTTGTGCAAAATCACCTTCCTTCTATCAAAGGGACAAAAGGGTAGAGTTCAATTGGAAACAAGACCTACAATAAACAAATAACATTAGTAACAATAAACAAATAATGATAGCTATGCTGAAACTTAAGATAAAAGCAAGAAAATTATACCCTTGTTTGAAAATGGGCCACTGTGCCTTGATCTTTGGATATGGGCCGCCTCTCCACAGGATGAATGGTACAAAGGATGCCTCAAAATACAAGATGGGGAACGACATCAATATCAAATGATGGTTGGATGATGTGATTATTTTGAGAAGAGTGGGTTCTCAACGTACTCATTGATTTGAATAATGAAAAAAGGGCATACCAATCTTCTTGATGGGGACCTCCACCCTATTTTTATAATGAATTTTTTGCCTTATCTCTCTTTTAGGGTTTTGGAACCCTATTTAGGGTTTTAAACTCTATTTAGGGTTCTTATCCCCTTTTCTGTTTTTAGCTCTTTTTTGGGTCTTTAGGCACTTTTATGGGTTTTTAGGCCCTTTTAAAAAAATTAAGCTTTTTAAGAGAGAATAAGGGTAAACCATAGGCATGGAGGTCAAAATGAGGGAAATGATGTTTGTATATAGTTTAGGCTATGCAGAGCTAGTTGAGAATTTTTTTACTTAAACAGATTGCCCCCTGATGTGTGAGGGCAGGAGGTCATTGTATGGCTGACATACATCATAGGATCATGGGGATAGTAGAGATACCTACGAATAAGTGGCGCTTATTCGATCGAGACATGGTGGATTTTGGTTTTGGTATTAATATTGGTTCCCAACACTGGGTGAGATACAAAGAATATGTGACATGTATATGGACAAGGCGATCATACCCATTCTCATAACAATGTCAAAAGAATAAATAATGGGATCAAGGCTCCATAATATAGGAGTTGATCATAAACAACTGTTGTTACATAATGGTGGCCTCATTAAGAGGTTGAATACAATGTTGATATGAAGAACTAATACATAGGAACCATGGCATTCTCATGGAATGCAATATCTTCACAATTGATGCTCTGTTGGATCTGGAAGTTCACATAACTGTAGGGACTCACTGATGGAGAGTCAGAGTCTCTAAGGTACAATATGTTGCATCAATATTGAAGCTATAAAGAAGCACTCCTTTGGGGATTTTGAACACTGTTTCCAATGCAACCCAGAAATCAAAAGGTACATGAACTTGTCTAGGTCCCATAGTAGACTCACCATTGTGCTAGAGTCA
Source organism: Pseudotsuga menziesii (assembly GCA_001517045.1). Classification (NCBI taxonomy): domain Eukaryota; kingdom Viridiplantae; phylum Streptophyta; class Pinopsida; order Pinales; family Pinaceae; genus Pseudotsuga; species Pseudotsuga menziesii. The sequence continues at coordinate 100,268 of LPNX011004401.1, read as the reverse complement.
GGTGACAACTGGGGTCTTCAACCAAATGCTGAATGGACCAATACCCTATACGAATCTCAATGGTGTGATGATGTTGCTGAAGTCGAGCACGTGAGACACAACCATCCTGAGAGGCACTAATGACTCCTCTCAATTGGTCCAAGGAACTCATTGATGAGGTGGATGAAACCAGGATACAGGGACCTCTGGGTCTATCCTTTGGAATAGATGTGTTACTGTTGTCGTCAACAGAGGGAGACTTGCAACTAATCAAGGTGATAAGGTTTCCTTGACTTTATACTAGAAGCATGAAGGGGATAACCAAAGCTGTGGGACAATATGGGGACTGGCACACTAAATGGGGGAACATGGGCAGAGAGAGTACGAGAGACTCAAATTTCCTTTGTTTAGAGCATGACGACAAGGATGACCTAGAAGAAAATGAAACAGACTCATGGGAGAGGGATCATAGCTATAATACCAGGAATGTAACTTCAGATGGGAAATACTGAGGGAGGTAACATGGACTATTGCTATCCAGGGGATCCAAGGAATACTTATCACAAAATACTTTGAACAAAGGAGACCCAATGGGGGAATGATTCCAAACTATAATATATGGGGTGGCGTCTAAAGACACTGTTATGACATGATCTCGTGGATTTTTAGTGAGCCCGAGAAAGTAAATGATCGATGGTGTTTTCATTTTTAGAGAGTATGAAAACAGGAAGAAGACTCCAGTGGGGTCTCTTTTTCATTGATAGTCTCCTGTGTCCAAAAAAGGATAAAAGTGTACATAGGAGAGCTCTCTGACCCTTTTTGGGGAATATGATACTTATTTATCGTTGGTAGTCCAAGCAGGCTAAAAAAAGGTTAAACTTACACCCATTGGATGGTCATACAAATAATTTTATGAGCATGAACGAAACCAAATTTGCTTGGAAATATTTTCTTGATGATAAGGATGGAAAAGAGCTTAAAGACAACCCATGATGATATTTTTTGTAAAGTTCAGTCCCAATGCCCGAGAAAGCATAAAATCATGTAAGGGGAAAAATTCTTGGCCTGAGAGTGCCGAGGTGGTCCTTTTCTTGTGGTAGTATACATGTTCCAAAAAAGGAGATAACCGAGGTTATGTAGATGCCCTTTCAAATACTTTAATGAGCATGAAAGGAAGCAAGCATGCTCGATGATATTTTCATTTGTTTAGGAGTTAGAAAAGAGATTAACGAAAAATTTGTAATGGGGATACACATGGTGGCATGCAAATCGACGTGGATTCTAGGAATTGGACCAAAAATCATCATGAAAATGTGAGACAAGGGTCTCATTAATAGATGAAGGATGAAAAACTGAATATGATGGTGCAAACAACGTCCCAAACAGACTCCGGATGGCTCTGCAGTGCTTGAAAGAAAAACAAACCCAATGAGGCCTATAAATAGGGGGGACCACATGACATGTGTCATTGTTACTGTTCAATGCTGAGTTGGAGTGGAGAACCCCAGATATCATTTGCTGATATATTTCATTTCGAATAGTGGTTTTCTAATCCACGACTTGCAGGTAAGAGTACTTTTCAAAACCGTCCTTTTCAATGGTTTAGTCTTGTGGTTTGCTTACCTAGGAGTCTAGGCCGACCTGAAGGGTTTTTGGGGCTGGGTCACACCTTTTGAGGGGATACCCATGACCTGGGTTGATAGCTTTGGCCAAACAAGAATGACCTAGTCACACTTGTTGGAGAGACAGGTGCGACCTGGGTCGTAGCTATTTGGCCAGAATGAGTGACCAGGTTACGACTGTTCAGGCATTAAGTGCGATTGGGTCACTCAAACTAGATAGAAAGTCGTGACTTCAGCTCTGGGTGAGGTGTTTTCTTTTAGACAGAGTCTGACTAGGATTGGTTTTCCATGTAGGATGTCACAACCAGTGTGGTGAGAATGGGATATGGTTAACTTACAGAGGTAGGGATTGAGGGATGCGGGTGTGAGGGATACGCTTGCTTGGAGTGTCTTCCTGAAGTACTTCTAGATTCCACTGCTAGAATTTTGTTGGAGACAATGGTGAGATTCTGAGATATAGATGCAGAGTGCTTCATCATCCAGGGGCAGCAACTTGAGATTATGCTACAGGACATGTACTTCTTGACAGGACTCCTGAGGCTGGGTGTGATCGATGAGGTGATGCCGAAGCTTGCATATGGGGTGACCTTGGATGAGATCTATGAGAGACACTGCTATGCCACTACTAATGTACATGGGTCATACATCTTGGTGTGTGACATTGAGAGTCTCTTGATGAGGGCTATGGTCGCGATGATGCTGCGGATATTGGGGTCATTTGGACCACACAAGATCTTGGGGGGACAGCTCCAGATTGTGGAGCATGTGATGGCGGGCACCTAATATGGGTGGGCCCAGATGTACTTGACTGTGGTTTAGTGTTCACTAAACCATGTCAAGTCTATGGGAGGGGATTTTTGTTTCCCCTCATTTCTATGCTCTTTCTTATTTGAGAGAGTTATGACCCTTCAACTGTACTTAGCAGTGCGGAATGGTGGGCCTCATGAGCCTCAAATGTGAAGATCATGTGAGATGATGGTGTGGGAGGGGGGTGAGCTGGTGGGCCAATTCTTTACTCAAGAGCTACTAGCTTAGTGGAGGAAGCTCCTAGTCATCATTGAGGATTACCTGTACACAGAGATGGATGACCAGGGAGATCCAGAGATGCCCCGACCTCTAGGATAGGCCTGGGGACCATACGGTGCGCATACATGATGTTTTATGTGTTTTCATTCATATATAACTTACTAGATTAGTGGTAGCCAATGGATGTTTGTGACAGATACTTATGATGTATTGTCCGTATGTGCAGATGTTGGAACACAACTGCCCATAGGTTATGAGTGATGGATGGGTAGGGTGGAGGGGATAGATCCCCCCGCTTAGGGGAGACAGAGTGTCTTGACCTTGATTTTCCATGACATAGAGTGTCTGCTGGATGGTGTTGCTAATGATGACTGAAAGCACCTAGATGATGACATGATTGCTTCCTATTACCATGCACCTTGCGAGTGGATCCCCTTGATGAAGAGGATTGCAGTCGCGACTGAGTACGTTCGAGCAACGGCCCAGGGGGATGCACCGATGGAGTATGAGGATAGCTCCAATGATGAGGAGGACTTAGAGGAGGATGTCGAGTCAGAGTACGATGAGGAGGACTCTGATTCTGACTAGCATCTAGTGGTGCTGGCCCTAGCGCAGTGGTGTGCTAGGATTTTTCTAGCGATAAGTATATTCAGCTAAGAAAGCTTTGTGGGGCTTCTCATTTTGTACTAAACACTTTGAAATTATATATATTATATTTTTGATGCACATGGATGCACTTTTTATGGTTTTATGTGAGTCTTGTTTTTATGATGATGAAAAATTCCTAGATGATGTATGTTACACATGTATGCATGTTTTTATATGTTTATGAATGATGTAGTTTCTTTATTTCCTATATGCGGTGATGAATATGCCATTCTATAAAATTGTTAGCCATTTTGTCCGCTACACTATTGAGGTTTTTGGGAACATGTGTGAATGTGATGGATTCAAAATTTCTAACCAACTATTTAGTGCAGAGAATTTTTTTAAAAAGGCAAGGATCATGCACTCAGTAGTGGTTATTCAACTGGGAGACAAGTAGCTGGGAGTCTAAGAAGACATCGACTTGACGGATACCCAACTAGAGGGAGATGACCAAGAGACTAGTGACACCATCATACTCATCTTGGTTGTTGATAGTAATGCCAACACACATTTCGTCAATATGGATCAACTCATGTGATAGGGAGTAGATAACCCGCGCAGTCGAGGCGAGATTTGGAGACCATCTGCTTGCTCTGTCAGCAAATCCAGTGTAGCGATGTGAGGTAGGATCCATCTGGATAAGTCAAGGAAGCAAAGTGTAAGACTCATGTTAATAATGATGTAAAACAAAAAGATAAATACATAATACAAGTGACTCATGGTAGTGACCTCAGGCATAGAACCTATTGAGGTATATCCCGTTGCAGGGATTTTCCAAGAGGTGACCATCTGAGTCAGCTAAAATATATGCCCCATTCCCAAGGAAGCGGTGGATGACATAAGGGACATACCACATGGACTCAAACTTCCCTTTTCCTAACTTGTCGTTGTCTTGGTCATAGACGAGGACTAGATCACCTTTTCTAAAGGTGCGAGGGTGAACATGGGAGTCAAAATGTGACTTCATCTAGGTTTTGGCTACTTTGATGGCTTGGAGAGAAGCACTGCGGTCCTCATTGGTCTTTTCAAGCAGAAGGAGACGTTCTTCTAGAGATGAAGAGTCAGGAAGGAGTTCTACGGTGAGGCCAAGTGATGGGATCTGACACTCAATCGGAAGCACCGATTCAATGTCATGGACTAGATGGAAAGGGGTTAAGTCGATGACGGCTTCGTGGATGTGCGATAGGCCCAAACGAAAAAAAATAGAATATGGTTCTAGTTAGTTTTATGGTTTCCCACCATCCGCTGGAGCATGCTTTTAATTATTCTATTGACAACTTCAACTTGCCCATTTCCCTGAGGGTAGTAGGAGGATGAGTACTGGTGCTCAAATTTCAACATGGTTAAAAGTTATGTCCAAAAAATGTCTTTGAAGTGGCTACCATGGTTCGAGACTATCTGTTGGGGAACACCGAAATGTGAAATGACATGGTTGAAGAAAAAATGCGTTGCCATGTCAGCTTTACAATTGAATGTGGGAATGGCCTCGACCCATTTAGTGAAATAATCAACAGCCATAATAATGTATTTATGGTCACCGNGGGGGGGGGGGGGGGGGGGGGGGGGGGGGGTCCTTGATTTTGGAGTAAAGAGTTGACAGCTAAGGAAGTGTTTAACTACCTTGATGCGATCAGAAAAAATGGAAGGCCAAAAATAACCGGCATGTAGAATATTTTGAGTAGTCGCCAAACCAGAGAGGTGGCCACTGCAAGCTCCACTATGACAATCGTTGAGGACATGTTAAGGGTGAGGCAACGACGTAATATGGTATCAATTCCCTGACATTATAGAACATCCCTAATAAGGACATGGCGAGTATCTTGGTGTCAGATGTGCCATCTGTCTTCGCGGCTTAAGTGAGCCTCAAACTTTTGGGTGCACAAGTACAAGAAAATGCCCCCATACCAAGGATCTTTTGTGGAAATGACAAATACGAATTCATCAAGGAGGTTGAACATGATCGGTGGTGGTGCAGATGATGGGGGAAGGTCTATCATCAGTGCAGCTAACACCAAAGCTTTGGTGCTTTTCAAGGAAATGAATTCCAAGTCAAACTCCTGGAGGATGACAATCCACTTGGCCACGTGACCTTGTAGGATATGGTGGCTCAAGAGGTACCGCATAAGGTTGGAATCATCCACTACTCAAGTATGGTTTGTGATAATGTAATGGTACATATTTTGGACTAAGAGTAAAATGGTGAGGACCATATTTTCTTTAGTTGAATATCATAGTGGGGGACCGATCATCTTTTGACTAACGTAGTAAATCACATGCTCTTGATGAGCATCGTCTTCCTAGACCAAAACTCCAACGATGGAATTTTCAGATGCCGACACATAGAGGATGAAGTTCTTGGTGAATTTAGGTGCAGATAATAATGGGGCAAAAGCCAGAGCTTATTTTAATGCGTCGAAAGCATCTTCTGCATGCTAATTTCCAAACAAAATGGATGTTGGTACGAGCCGGTCATAAGAAAACGTGAACTTTAGTTGCATATTCCGAGATGAAATGACAAAGAAAATTGGCCTTGCCTTGGAGACTCTGCAATTGTCTTAAAGTACGTCGTGAGGGGAGGGCTAGAATGGCTTGGAATTTGAGAGGGTCAACCACAATCCCTTTGTGGGAGACAATGAACCCAGGAAGACAACCCGCTGGGATACAAAAGAAACACTTGAGTGGGTTCAAGTGGATTTTGTACTTGCAACATCGTAGGAAGACTTGTCGCAAGTCATCTAAGTGTTATGATTGCTTCCATGAGCGAGCGGTGAGGTCATCCAGATAGACCAATATGACGTGAACAAGGTTGTGGAAGAAGTATGCCATGGCATGCTGAAAAGTGGATCCAACGTTTTTGAGCCCAAAAGGCATCACTTGATATGAAAATGTGCCCCAAGGGGTTGTAAACGCATTGTTTTATCGATCTTCCTTTCGGATATGGATTTGGCTGTATCTAAAAAAATCGTCCATGAAGGAAAAGACCTCATGTTCGATGCATGCATCAATGATTTAGTCAATAAAAGGAGTTGGGAAGTTTTCCTTGGGACATGCCAAATTCAAATCATGGAAATATATACAGACACAGATAGAACCCTATTTTTTATTCACAGGAACAAGATTCAAAACCAAAGTGGTATATGCAATGGGGTATATAAAGCTGGTTGTGCACACCTTCTCGATCTCGGCTTTGACCTCGGCAGCCTTTGAAGGGTGAATGGGTTGTTGTTTCTGGTGCATAGGTGCCACATCAGGCCACGTATCAATGTGATGTTCCATGATGGATGGATCCAATTCAGGCATCTCGGTGTAGGACTAAGAAAATATGTCACGAAACTCCTGAAAAAAGTGCTTTCTAAGAAGAAACTTTTGCAGGGGAGCATGATGCTCCAAGTGTGATTTCTTCAACAATCTTCGGGTTTGTTGAGATATTGACCTTAATTATGGGTGAAATGTTGGCCATATTTCCTTCTCCAAAGGCATCGGGATACGAGATGGGGTTTTTGAACCAATCCACCTTGCCATGTATGAAGTCCTTGGTCTCTATTGAATATCTATCTGATGTTGACTAAAGTTCCTCGGGGATGAAGAATGAGCAATGGTGCATGTCATCCCATAGGTGTTCAAGAGTAGACAAGGATTTGAAAGTCTCCTTGTCATTGCTGAAACAATGATTGGATAGATCCGAGTGATCGTCGATGGTTGCGGAGATGGAAGGGTCGGTGGAGTTGTGCACCATGTAAATGGCTGTGGTGTTTGAGGAGGAATTTGATGGGTGAATCTCCTCAATGACAGTGATTTCAGACTCATGAGAGTGCTTCTGAAGATGGCCAAGTCTAGAAAATGATGCGAATAATGGCCATATAGACCAAAAATCGTGCACGAATGGTTGGTCCTTTAAGAATTATTCTTGGCCACTAGCGGAGTTGAGATGTTGACTACTGGAAGGCCTACGACTGTATACATGGCATCTATGTGTGTGCGCATGATAGGTATTTTTGGGAAGCTAAAGGTTGCATGTCCATGGACATCACACAAAGTGCAAGGTGGGGTTGGTCAAGAATCAACGGCTTCTTTGGTGGTTCTTCCTCGAGACCTCTTTGGAGGAGGTGGGGCTGGTGTAGTAACGGAAGGTGTTTTTGGTGGGCTAGGAGGAGGGTGTGGCACCATATATTGTATGGGGGTCAACACAACTTGGGGAATCATAGGCAGGGTGTGTGGTTCAAGGTACCAAACAGGAATCCCAAGTGTAAAGTTTGGTAAATTTAAAGTATCCATAATAGGATTACTCACGATGCCGAATGGTGGAAATAGAAGGGAATTGTATGGATCGAAAATGAGCCCCAATAATTCCTAGGTGATTGAGTTTGTGGTTGTGCTTGATGTTGTGGTGTAGGAAGAATGATACTGGATAAGAGGACACAAAAATCTACTATGGCAGTCGACTCTGGTGGAGGGGGTAAAGAAGGGAAGGAAGTTGTCAGAGATGTGTCAGCAAAAATCTTGGGGCTATGGCCGACAAGGAAGGGATGGATACGCTGTCGATGGTGGTATCCATGGTAAGGATGACATTTTTAGGTGTGGCCGGGCCCTATGGATTGTAGTAAGTTAATGATCCACCATGACAATATTCCCATGATGAGGGAACATCATAAGGTGAAGGATGGTGGATTCCATAGCTCTCATGGCATACATGTAGCTACGTCCGAGAAGGAGGTTATAATCAAGATGAGTGTTGAAAACCTCTATGTCGATCAAAACTATTTTAATGGCTAGTGATATAGGGACATTCATAAGAATGCCTTTGGATTTAGTGGAGTGACCATCATAGATGTGAAGGGAAGTGGTGGACGGTTGGAGGGTAGGGGACCCAAGTTTCTGCCAGACAAATGTCGACATGACATAGGTGGATGCCCCTTCATCAAGATACATTGATGTATGAACAAATTATGAATTAAGACCAAAATATTGAAGGAAATGGTGGATGGAATTCTAGGCTCTCCTTGATCCAAATCAAATGTGATCAATTTGGAATCGGAGGGGTCCATGGCACCTAGTGCAGATAACAACGCTTTCCGCTATGGTGGGAACATTTTGAGCACCTCGAGAGTAGACATGTCTGTAAGTGACTGAGCCAAGTCATCAATGATGTTGTAATTCAAGGCATCTCTAGTAATAGCATTGTTGGTGATACGTCACATGGGAAACCGTATACGTCTAACCTCCCCATCAATGGGGGGTGTAGGAAAGTGGAGGAGCATGTTGGGGGTGTCGGAGGTGAACGCTACTGATGGGTCATCGGTTTTCATGGTGGACCCATACTGGTTACGTCAAGTCTAGAGGTTCACCTCTTTAGTTGATAGCGTCATTAGGAAATGGATTCTAGTCTCCGTAGGTGGAGCCATTGCAGGTGCTGCGGGAGCCTGTGGGGGAAGGGGTGCGGTTGCAACCATTCCTTGGAGTGGTAATGGGTTTTGGAGTATTATAGGTGAAGGGCTTGGTGGCACAAGGTTGGGATGAGACTGTGCTGCTGCATTAGTGTCCCATTGAGATTTGTTCTGGAGAAACTGCTTGACGTGATCCATATGTGGGAATTCATGAGTGTAGTTCCTGTAGACGTTGCATAGTTTACATTGATGATTAGTTTGTAATGAAGCAGTTTGTCTCGGTCGATTAGTCTATTGGGGGTTTTGCGCAAGTGGGTTAGCACCATTGTTGTTAGGAGGATTAGGCTTTTGGTTGCCTCCTTGTGGTTGGTTGTTACCCTGATTCCTTGATCAGTTTTTCTTACCCTGCCCTTGTTGGTTATTTGGGGCGGGTTGGTTGGAAAGATTCTGTTGAGAAAAAAATTGTCCCGAAGAGGTCGAAGGAGAAGGGGTAGTGGCTGGAGTGTCTTTTATAGGTGGAGTATAGTAGGTTGGAGGAGCTGCAGGGGCTACAAATCTGGTCATTGGTCCCGAATACGGTTGTGCCAACCAAGTTGGCACATGGGCATGTTGGTGTGGTGCGAGATGTGCATAGGAGGTTGTGGCTCCAAACTGATCCATCATCCTTGAGTAGTTAAGTACTTGGTTTGGTTGGGAAACACTGGGGGTGTTTGTTGGGTGCCATGGCATCATAGGGGGTGCCGCATAGTATTGCGGGGGTTTGGAGACAGAATTGATGGCACCATACACAGCATGGGATGCCCCTGACATATCGCGGTGAGAGTTCTGGCATGGGGAGCATATGGTATGATGGTGTATAGGTATCTACACTGAGCATAGATTAAATCAAACTATTGGGACTTTAATATGGCCTCTTCCTCATATTGGGGACGTTCTGAGGTGATGTCCTTGGCTATGGGAAGTAGCAATGTCTTTAGGAACCAATCGAGGAAGATCCTGTCATCAAGCTGGATCTTGCATAGGCTACGTCATTGCCACCACTCATGGATGTGGTCAGTGATGTGCGTAGTGGTGTTCTTATAGCAAGATAATAAGATGTCCATGCATTCATCGTATCTAATAGGGAGTTGGCAGTACTAGAGGAACATGAAAGCTAATGAAGTGAAATCATGGTAAGAGGCTTGGGGAAATTCAATATACCATTTTTTTGCAGCACTTGTGAGTGTGTGTTGGAATAATCTCAGTCTGATTGAATTGTATACAATGTTGTTTGATGAGCACCATAAATGAAACAACATAATATGGTTTTGGGGGCACTCACTTGCCTTTCCGTCAAACTTTGGAATGTTTGAAGGAAGTTTGGTTGGCATGGGAGGCCAATGGGGTTGATGATTGATTGGTTCATTTGTTAACCGAGTCAAGTTTGGAAAGTTGAGGTGAAAAATAAATGACAGGTCTGATCCAAGGTTGCTTCGGGAGGGGTCGACGATGGTGCCATGATTAATAGGAGAAAGGTGTTCATGTGTGACTGGGGGAACGAAAGGTTGACCGCTCGCCATCGGGATTGGCAGAGTGGTCGTGGAAGCGGAAGGGCCACTTCCCCCAATCATGAAGGGTGGAATGGTAGGGATCATGGGAGATATTGTAGGGCCACCACCAATAGGTGGTGTACCTATAGTAGCATGTGTAGTGGTGTTGGGACCAATGGTTGGGATGTTATTAATGACATGAGGCAAGGACATGGGTCTGTTTCCAACCATCCCTTCGAAGAAGGGGTCAATATTGTCACCATCCATGGGGCTAGACAGTGCAGTGAAAATATTCGGCTTAGATTGGTAGGAATCTAAGTCTGAATCAGAGGTTGTGTGACATTTTGATGGTGAGGAGGTTTGTTGAGGAGGGCCTCGATAGTGATGGTATAAAGACCCAAACTGAGGGGGTGCCCCTAAGTCACGAGGAAGAATGTGGTGGATTAATGGTGGTTTATGGTAGTAATCAGTAAGAATTTTGGACCCCAGTTTAAACGGCTTCCTATTGGTTCACAGCTGGTCACTCGGCCACCAAGACTACTAGAAGACAATGCTTGGATTTTTCCTCACAAGGGTGTTTCTAGTCAATCGGAAGGAGTCATTGCCCATTTCTCTTAGCAATTCCTCTTGTTGGCTAGCTACTTTGGGGCTCCTATGGTACTCCTTATAATGAGTTTTAGGGAAAAGTCCAAGCACTTCCCATAGTTTTTGCGGTTGAGACTTATGTCCCAAACTGAAAGATTATTAAGTAAGTTGGTTACTTTTATGGTTCGCTCGGGGTCATGAACTGAGTTTTATTGAATTATTTGGTGTGAGTATGTGCGCTGGTGTATGAAATTGTTACTTTTACTTTTAATTATGAAATAAGAAAATAACACTGGTTTCCCTGCAAGGAACAAGAAAAGGGATTGTACCAAAGCAAGTTTGAAAAGGTAAAAATAAATCAAAACAAGTGCAAGATAGACTGCAATAATTTGTGACTAACTGTAAATTTTGTGAATCAGTAGTGCGACTACCCCACCTTTGTATCCTTCAATTCCAAGAGGGAGTTCTAGGCTCTCATCAAAGTGGAAACAAGTCCACCTGTAGATCCATAGGTCAAACTCCAAGTGCCCGGTGCTCAACAAGGAGGACATGAACGCTGTGAAATCCCCAACGATCTCCACTCCTTGTAGCTTCCAAGGTCACATGATTTTAATGAAATAGAACAATGAAAAAAATGGGTTCCTATTAATAATATTACTTAATCCCCCTTCTTATCTCAGAATACCCCTTAGGGTGATGACTGAGTAGAGGAGGAGGGGCTAAATAAGAACATTAATTCCCATTTTTTAATAATGAAATATAGAATTTAAAATTGCAGAAACTAACTTAGAAATAGAAAGATTGCATGTTACAATAAAAAATTGGCGAATGGGCCGTTCAGACAAGCACAATAGATGTAAAATGGCTTAGAAATGGACACGTCGCTTCTAACTGCTGGACAGTGGCCACCGAGTCACACAAACAGGCCACACAACAGTGACTGGGTCGCTTCTGCTGCAAAAGATAGCCACGAATATTCCCTAGAAGGAAAGTCGTGCCTTTTGGGGTTGAAGTCATGACCTCGGTCATGGGTTTCAGCCTTGAAAGCAGCGATTGGGTTGCGCTTTTTAGCCCGAAAGCAGCGACTAGGGCCTTAATTGGAGAAAATTTAAAAAATGAGCTGGCAATGGCCGATAAGGACAGGAAATGGTGCCATATAGACTCAGGTCGGCCTCGTGAGGGTCCTACCAGGGATGATTGTGGAGAAAAATACCAAAAATACCTAAAAAATAAGGGATCCAGTGGGATCAACTAGTATGGTCTCCAAAACTATAGCCGGGTTTTCACCCTGGCTACATGTAAAAGCACCTCCCTTCTTTCAAAGGGACAAAAGGGTAGATTTCAAATGGAAACAAGAGCTACAATAAAAAATAACATTAGTAACAATAAACAAATAATGATATCTATGCTGAAACTTAAAATAAAAGCAAGAAAATTATACCCTTGTTTGAAAATGGGCCACCGTGCCCTGATCTTTGGATATGGGCCGCCTCTCCATAGGATGAATGGTATGGAGGATGCCTCAACGTACGAGATGGGGAATGGCGTGGATATCAAATGATGGTTGGATGATGTGTGTATTTTGAGAAGAGCGGGTTCTCAATGTACTCACTAATTTGAATAATGAAAAAAGGGCATAAAAATCTTCTTGATGGGGACCTCCACCCTATTTTTATAATGAACTTTTAGCCTTATCTCTCTTTTAGGGTTTTTATCCTTTTCTGTGTTTTAGCTCTTTTTGGGGTCTTTCGGCCCTTTTATGGGGTTTTAAGCCCTTTTATGGGTTTTTAGGCCCTTTTTAATATTTTTGAGCTTTTTGAGAGAGGACAAGGGTAAACCATAGGTGTGGTGGTCAAAAATGAGGGAAAAATGATAGGGAAATGATGTTTGTATATAGTTTAGGCTATGTAGATCTAGTTGAGCAATTTTGTACGTTAACACAAAGCTAGTTTCAAAATAGTACTGCTGTAATAAATTTAAAACATAATTTTTATCTCTTTCAACTTTAACACTCCAATGGTCACGGTGTTAACGTTGGTAATTGATATGATTCACCAATTTCCATGTACAAAACATAAATTGTAACCATATTATAATGAAGCTCAGATAATAGCAATGTATAGGAAATAAAGCAGTAATAGCAATACTAGGAGAACAATTAACTAAGAACAATAATAATATTGGTGCAGGACTGTTTTGAATCACCCTTATACTTAGATACTTTTAGGCTCAGATCTTGTCACTGAAAGGACAAGTCACAAGTGAAACATATGACACACCTAGAGAGAGAAAGGATTAGGAATAAGGTTAGGTACACACAATATCAGTCAATATGACATAACACGTTGTTTCCTAAATCTTGTATGTATTTTGGATCCCCATCATTTTATTTTTCCAAAAATAAATGATTATATTCTATATTTCAAAGTTTGAAATAAAAGAAAAATCATTCATCTAGTTCTAGTTGGACTCACAAGAAAGGAGTCTATAGTTGATCCTTAACATAGTGCAAAAATAAACAATCATATGCATTTAAAAACTGAAAGGAAGAACCCTTCAAAGGATAAGACACACTAGTTTGGTTGTTCTAACAACAACATGTAATAATTCATGTAGCAAGGATTTCTCCTTGCTACAGAGACAGGAATGGCTCCCTTCTGTCTATAGGACAGAAGGGTAGGTTCCTGCATGTGGAAAATGTAGTAAAAATGGATGGACAAAAATAAAAGAAACAGAAAGAAGAGAAAAATATGGAATGGCTGGAAACCCCTCTGCAAACTCTGTTAGGGTTAGCTCCAACAACCTGCAAACAACTTATAGAAACTAAAAACCTACAAAAACATGTTTGAAATCAAACCTGCAAAGAGACATGGGTCAGAAAACAACTAAAATACTAAACAAAACACAGAAGCAAAGAATGTTATACCTCTCCTTTGGTGAAATGGGCCACCATGCCCTGGCTGGAAGGAAGCACCTCTCTATCTCAATCAGCAATGGAGGAGGAGCTATGGCTTAATGGGGGAATTTGGGTGGAAGAGAGGGGGATGTTGGTGGCTTGAGAGGCAAAGAGGTTTCAAGGCATCTAGGGGAAGCATAACAGTAGTCAAGGGAGGAGTTTTTTGAGAGTGACCCCCACCCCTTCTTTTATAGCTTTCTTGGGGACTTTTAGGGTTTTAAGCCCTTGGTCAGGGCTTTAGCCCCTTTTTTGGGATTTTAGCCCCTTTCTCCCTAACTTTAGCTCTTTTTAGGATTTTAGGCTCATTTAAGGGGTTTTAGCTCCTTTTTGGAGGCTTTAGCCCCTAGGAGAGTTATTTAGGCTCCTTTTTGGGGTTTTTAAGCCCTTTTATTCATTCTTAAGCCTTTTTGAGGGTGTGGGGGTCTAATGGGGTGTTACGAGTGTCGATCATGGGTGTCCTTGGGTGGTGTAGGCCATGTAGAGCTGAGTGAGGGGTTTTTTGGGTTGACAGATAGCCCCTTGATGTGTGAGGGTATGAGCTCATCGCATGGATGATGAACATCATAGGATTTGCTTCATAGAGGTGGTGCTTGCAAGGCTGGGGCATGGTGGCTTTTGGTTTTTGTATTAATATGGTTCCCATCAATGGGTGAGATACAAATAATTTGTGACATGTATATGGATGAGGAGGGCATCCCCATGCTTGTGAAAATGTCAAAAGAATAATTTGATCTATGCTCTAAAATATAAGAGCCAATCATATACAACTGATGGTACAATAATGGTTGCCTCAATGTGAGGCTCAATACAATACTGACCTGGTACATTGGACCCATGGCATTCTCATGGAATGCTATATCTTCATGACTGATGGCTTGCTGGATCTGGGATGGTACATAGCTGTATGGACTCGCTGATTGAGATTCAGAGTCTCTATGGTACAAGCATGTTGCATCAATCATAAATCTATATAGAAGCATTGCTGGGGCTTCTGAACACTGCCTCCAACGCAACCCAGAAATCACAAGGGACATAACATGTTTAGGTCCCTTGAATATATTCATCAATTTGCTAGAGTCAGGTGACATCCGAGGTCTTCAACCAAGTACTGTGTGTACCAAACCCTATACGAATCACAACGGTGCGATGATGTAGTTGGAGTCGAGCATGTGAGAAACAACCATCCCGAGAGGCACTAAGGACTCCTCTCAAGTGGTCCAAGGAACTCATCAATTAGGTTAATGAAACTAGGATACAGGGACCTCTGGGTCTATCCTTTGGAATATATGTGTTTTCGTCGATAGAGGGAGACCTAACCCTAGTCAAGGTAATGATGTTTCCTTGACCAGGAGCGCAAGGGAGATAACCAAAAGGTGTGAGACAATCTACCGACTAACCCACTAAATGGGGGGGGAGGGGGAGGGAAATAATTCAACACGGGAAAGGGGAGTATGATAGACTCAAACTTACTTTGTTTATAGTATGAAGACAAGGTGGAACAGGCAACAAATGAAACTTGACTCATGGGAATGGGATCATAACTGTAATACTGGGAATGTCATTGCAAATGGGAAATACTTGGAAGAGGTAGATACTTTTGATATATATGGGATCCAAGGAAGACAATACATTACAGAGTAATCTGAATGAAGGCGACCCAAAGGGGGAATGCTACCAAACTATTTTCTATGGGGTGGTGTCTAGGGATACCGTTATGGTATGATCTTGCGGATTTTTGGCGGCCCGAGAAAGTAAATGCTCGATGATGCTTTCAATTTTAGAGAGTCTGAAAGCACAAAGAATACTCTAGTGGGGGATATTTTTCATTGGTAGTCTCTTGTGCCCAAAAAAGCATAAAATTTTACATAGGAGATCTCGCCCATCCTTTGGGGGATGAGAGACTTATTTACCGTTGGTAGTCTAATCAAGCTGGAAAAGGTTAAACATATACTGACTAGACAATCATTCGGATACTTTTACAAGCATGAACAAAAACAAGTTTGCTCAGAAATCTTTTCTTGATGAGAAGGCTAGAAAAGAGCTTAACGACAAACCGTGGTGAGCTTTTTCATAAAGTGTGGCCCCTCTTCCCAAGAAATCATAAAAGTATGCAGAGGGGAATGGTCTTGGCTTGAATATGCCAAGGTGATCCTTTTCAATTGATGGTCTACATGGTCCACAAAAGGAGGTAAACGAGACAATGTAGACGCCCTTTCCTATACTTTAGCAAGTGGGAAAGGAAGCTGCTGTGCTCGGTTATCTTTTCATTGTTTTAAGGAGTCAGAAAAGAGCTTAAACAAAACTTCAGTATGGTCAATCAATTGCGGTGGCATAGGCGATGCCCCATGTCAGGATGGTGGACAGTGGTCCAAAGGTCATCTACATAGTATGGATGGAGCAGAAGGCTCTCAAACATACCAATACATGCATGGGATAGATCGCGGTAGAGGCTCACGAGTCAGTGTGGAAGAGGCACACAAACCGAGGTGGCTCTCGAACAAAAGTCAGGAAAGCATGTGTGTGTGTTGTGGTGGATGGACATGACTACATGTGATGTGAGTGCAAGTCTAGGGGCACTTATATGCCAAATACCTGCAAGAAAAATAAATTGTTTTGTGGACAATGGTTGATAGGTCCACGTGAGGTGCGGTGGATAGAAAAGACAACTATGTGTTAAAATATAAAACAAAACTAAAAACATGGTAACCCTTAATGGGTGGTGGCCCAAGAACCTGCATGAGTAGCGGTAGGAAAGTGTGATGTAAGTATAGGTTCGCAGACACTTGCATCACCATGATGTGGCTCGTAAATCGAGGTAACTTTCGAGAAGCGGTCCCAAAATTTGTTTGTTAAACATGAGACAATGGTCTCATAAGGAGATAGAGGGTGGAACTTTGAGTTTGGAGGTGTGAGAAGTGTCTCGAACAACCTCCGGGTGACTCTGGATTAGTGGCTAATGGTGCTGCCCCCAAATGGGGGTCTTTGATTTGTGGTAAAAACATTGCAAAACAAAATAGGGGAAAAACTACGCTATAAGGGACTCATAGTGGTTATATCAGGCATAGGCTCTCTTGAGGTGGAGATCGTTGCACGGCTTCTTCAAGAGTCGAACATCTGAGTCACCGAACAGGTATGCCCCCTTATCGAGACGAAGGTCATTGGTAAGGTGGGATGACAGAATCTAGTCTTTTATGGGAAGAACTGATTCCACACTATGGTTTAAATGGAATGGGATAAAACCGAAGGAGGTCTTACATATATCTCCGCCATCACGTAAGTGGTGTTGGGATAGATCAGGTGGATCTTCCACAGCCAATAATATGGAAGGGAAACTAGTGCTAGAGATCAAGTAAATGGTATTGGTTGTGGTTTTGGTGGCCTTGCCCCCAGTCTCTGTAGGAGGAAGAGGGGCAGGCCTATAGATGGGAGGAGTCTTTGATGGACCTGGAGGTAGGTGCAACATCATCTCAATTGGTTTGACAGGATTCAACACATATTGGGGCCTCAGAGGTAGGGTAGGTGGTTTAAGGTACCACACAGGATCTCCTAGTGTGAAATCCTATAGATTGCAGGATGCCAAGACAGACTTACTCATGATCCGGGATGGTAGGAAAAGAAAAACAAAAAGAACAAGGAAAAGGATCATGTTGATTGGGAATGAACCCCACTATTTACCTGGTAACTGAGGTTGAGGTTGCAACTGAGGTTGCAGCTGCGAATGGAGCTACGATTGCAAAAAAAATGGAAGAGACAGGTCTGATGGATCGTCGGTGATGGTGGAGATAAGAGGGTCTGTAGAACTAGACATCATGTAAATGGACATGGTGTCTGAAGAAGGAGGTGGGGGGTGAACTTATTTAATCAAGGTGATTTCAGACTCAAGGGAATGTTGACGGAGGTTAGCTAGAGCCATTCAAAATTCGAGCAAGTCTTGGCAATGGTGAGAGTAATGTCCATACAAACCACAGAGGGCACAAGCATGGTTTGTTCTCAATGCCTTGTTTTTTACTATCAGTGTGGTTGGAAGTTCAACCATGGGGATGTTTTTGTTTGTATCCATGGCATCTAAATGCACATGGATCGTTGGGATTTCAGGGCACAGACGGCGCAAGGCAGGACTTGTCGTGGTTCTATGGTGGATTTGGCATTCTTGCCCCTAGCCCTTTTCGGGTGGGGGGTGCGGGTGCAGGTGCAGTGGATGGATTTTGCGGACTGGGTGGAGGGTGAGACTCGACCTTGATGGTTGCACTGGGGTTAAAATAACTTGGGGCATTATTGGTTCAGCCAGTGGATCAAGATACCACACCAAAATTCCCAATGTAAAGTTGGGCAGGCTTAAGGTGGCCATTACTGGCTTGCTCATGACACCAGGCAGGGAAAAGAGGAAGGGAATCATATGGACTAGAGATGATCATAGATAAATCCCTGATGGTTGCATGTGGGGATGCGATCGTGGTTGCGGCTACGTGAAATGCTGCTGCTGCAGGTGATGTTGTAGCTGATGTTGGTGTTGTGGCTACGGATGATGTTGTGGTTGTGGTTGGGGCTATGGCTATAGTTGTTGTTTGGGTGCAGCAGTTCTAGATGAGACCATGCACAAGTCCACAATCTCATTTTGTGTCAGTGGCGGTGACACTGAGGGGAAAGGAGCCGTCATGGTGGGATTGACAAACAACCCAGGGCCCACCTTCAACAATGGGTAGGTTGGTGTGTTGTCAACCATAGGTTGGTTGCAAGGATGACATTAGTGTGTGTAGTTTTCCCTTGTGGATCAATGGTGGTGATGGTAGGGATAACATTAGCGGGTGCCGTTAAACCTTGCAGATCATGATAAGTGAGTTGATCAACCATCACAATCTTCCCTTCATGGGGGACCATCATGAGACAGAAGACAGTTGATGTGACCGCTCTCATGGTGTACATATAACTTCTTCCAAGGAGAAGGTTATAGTCCAGTTGAGTGTTGACGACCTCTATGTCAATCAACACTATCTTCCCAGCTAATGTGATAGGGACATGGGGGAGGATTCCTTGGGCTTTGTTGGGATGGACATCATAATCCCATAGAGTTGTGGAGGATGGCTGCAAAATTGGTGATCCCAATTTCTGCCAAACCAGGGTAGACATAACGCACGTAAATGCTCCCTCATCTACTATGCACCGGTGCACAACCAAGTTTGTGATAGATAACAGAATTTGGAAGGCGATGGTTGATGGCATGTGTGGTTCTCCATTCTCTGTGTTGAATGTGATCAACTTGGAGTTGTAGGGGTCTATGGCCCCCAGGGAAGCTAGTAACGCTTTTCACTATGTTGGGCACATTTTGAGTACCTCCAAGGTAGACATGGCCATTGGTGTTTGGGCCAAGTCATCCACAATGCTATAGCTAACCGCAGCTCTAGCTGTGACATTATTAGCCACTTGGCGTATGGGGGGATGGGGGAATGGGGGTAACTGAAGAGGTAGGTTGACTATTTTGTACATTGATGTCACTAATTTGTCAGTAGGTTTGGTGGTGGTATTGTACTGATTCCGTCTAGTTTGTAAGTTGACCTCTTCAGTTGTCATGGCTAGCAGGTGGTGAACACCTGTTTTGGCCATGGGAGGTGCCCATAGAGTGTTGGGATTGGGTTGGGGAGGGGGTGCAGTCGCCACCAACCCTTGGAAAGGTAGTGGGTTTTGAAGCACCATGGGGGGAGGTCCTTGTGGTGCCGGGTTGGGTTGGGTTTGGTTCGTAGCGTTGGCAGTGTTAACCCAAAAATCCCCCACATAGCTCTCTAGGGACTACACCACCCAAGGACACCATCTCACAACACTCATTTCACTCCATAAGACCTTCCATTTGACCCCCACACCTCCAAAAGAGCCCAAGGATGAAGAAAAGGGCTAAAAACCCCAAAAAAGAGCCCAAAATAGCCCCCTAGGAGCTAAAGCCCTCAAAAAGGGGCTAAAACCCTAAAAGGGGCTAAAGTAAGGGTGGAAGGGGCTAAAGGCCCAAAAAAGGGGCTAAATCCCTGACCAAGGGCTTAAAACCCTAAAATCGCTTAGAAAAACTATAAAAGGAGGGTGGGGGGTCACTCTCAAAAGAATCCTCACTTGCCTATTGTTATGCTGCCCGTGGATGCTTTGAGACCTTTGCCTCTCAAACCACCCACTCTCCCTCTCCTCCATCTCCATCTCATCAAGCCATTGCTTCCCAACCAAGAGAGAGGTGCTCCCATGAGCTAGGGCATGGTGGCCCATTTCCACCTAAGTGAGGTATAATTTATTTTCATGTTTGTTTACTTGTTTTGCTTTCTAACTGATATTTTTACTTGCAGGTTCTATTTGTTGACATTGTTTGCAGGTTTGCCATTGTAGTAGCTTAGGTTGCTTGTAGGTTTAAAGGAGGTGGAACCCTAACCCATTTTCTGTAGAGGGGTTCACAAGGGCTTCATCTCCTTCTTTATTTTCTGTTATTAGCTCTTAGATCTAGTTTATAGTTGTAGCTGTTTGCTCACTCTAGCTTAGTGTAGTTTGCAGTTCTGTTTACGCTATTTTCCCTTTCGTTTTTCCTGTTTTCAAAGAGTAGGAACCTACCCTTGTGCCCTATAGGAACAAGGGAGCCATTCCTACCCCTATAGCTTGGAAAAATCCTTGCTACAACTTTGGCGACCATACCAGGTCGATTCCACAGGATCCCTGGTCCAAAAATTTCAAATTTTCAAAGTTTTTCAGTTTTACCCTAGTTTTCAGAAATCTTGTGTTAGATCTGTTTAAATATCCTTTATTTCCTATTTTAGTTAGTGATGAAGCCTCTGCTAGGCCAAGCCGAGTCAGACTGACCCAGTACCAGTTACTATCGGCTAGATCTAACCCTGCATCACCAAAAAAAACCCTTTTCAGAGTAGGGCACTCTTATCGGGGGAAAAGGTGAGACTGGGGCACTTTTAATTGGCCAACAGGTGCACCCAGGGTGTAATTAATCCCTAGACAGGTGCGACTTCATCCTAGAATCTTAGGTTGTGGCTATTTTCGCATTCTGTGCAACCCCCTCGCTCATTTCTGGAAAAATCTCCAGCCCCCTCGCTGGATTTGGTCATAAATGTGTGGCCTGTCACACAAAATTTGTACTTAATTTTAATTAACAGTAATTCTTAGTTTGAGAGGACTGTTAGTGCATCCCAGCCGCCTCTGTCTAGCATTTCGGGTCTTTTTCAATTCCAATTTTTTATTTTCTGCAAATCAATTTATGAACAATGTGTATATGCTAAATCAATCATTAAGGCTTAATAAAAGGAACTAGTCTAACTAAAAGTAATTTAAAAATAACCATATTGCTGCCCCCTTCCTCCTCTACCTATTCATCATCCTCTGGGGTATTCTGGGATACGACGAAGGGTAAGCTTGTATAGATCTAGGTACTCCATGGTATTTTTCCCAAACTACTAAAACCGGGTGACCTAGAAGGTAGAGGGGGTAGAGAAGGAGGGATTCTCATGATGCTAAGCATCCTCCCTATTGACCAACCTAGCACCTGGGAGGTGACCTAAGGAACTACGGATGGGCCTAGTCCCATTGTGTTGAGAGCCCAACACCTTCTCTTGGTTGAAGAAGAATATCACTAAGAGGTAGACATTTAGTTAGGCCAACAATCCAAGGTAAATCACTATACTTGCTTACAAATTTCTGTTTATGTTTGCATACAAAACCATGAAATGAACTCTACCATGAATTCATAAACCATATTGCAAACAACCAAGTATCAGAACAAACAAGCAAACCAACACACCATACCAAATAATTAACCCAACTCAGTTCATGATGCTGAGTAAGCCTTAAAATTTAACAAATATACACTAAGTTCAATCAATTCTGTAGTCTTTGAGGACATAAGTCCCTGACTGCTTCAACTATGGTAAGTACTTGGGCTTTGCCTAGAAAATCATTGTGAGGAGTACCACAGGAACCCCAAAGTAGTTAGCCGCTGAGAGGAATTGCCAAGCGAAACGGGCAAGGACCCCTTCCGATTGAGTAGAAGCACCCATGAGGAACAAGCCAAGCACTGTCTTCTGGCAGTCTTGGTGGATGAGAGACCACCTTTCACCAATAGGAAGCCATTGAAACTAGGGTCCAAATTTCACAACCACCAGTTTCATACACAAAATTGAACACAATTGATCCTCCATGATCTTCCTCACACGTAAGAGGAGAACCACCACCATTTGGAACACTTGATTGACACCATTGAAGATGCTCTCACTAGTCTCCCATCCTAGAGGGCCATCAAGCCTCACAGGGCCACACAGCCTCTGATTATAATTTAGACCCATATCATTCTGAACCAGACCTCCACACTGAACCATCAAGCGCCATGGCTAGTGCCAACCCAGATCCATTTTCTGGCCTAACCTTAGCAAGTGGACCCATGTCCACATCACAACCTATCACTCACAACTTGGCAAGCGGTCCAAGCATAGTCATGTAGACTATCATTAGCCAATTTCCACCACCAATAGTGACCAACCAGTTGGCCTAGTGGTAACACATGGGGGCAGTGGCCCCTCCACACACATTGTCCCCCCTGCCACACAGGGGGGCAGTGCATTATCCACCCACATTGCCCCTACTGTCATACATGGGGTCAATGCTCCAGCCACCCATACCGCCCCCCACAAATCACTTGGGGGCATTATCCCATCCACCATGGTGCCACCACAAGCACCCCCAGCCATGCAGATGCATTATGCACCTGCAAAACCCACCCCCATTGTAGCCCCATCCCACATCAACTTGGGGTCAAATATGTCCTTCATGGCACATCTAAACTTGACTGAATTGGCTAGTTTAACAAATGATCCCATACACCACCAAGATTTCTGGCCACCCATGCCAACTAAGCTGCCATCAAACATCCCAAAGTTTGAAGGAAAAGTCAAGGAATTTCCCCAAAATCACATAATGACATTCCATCTATGGTGCTCATCCAACAACATCGTAGATGAATCCATCAGGTTGAGGTTGTTCCAATGCACCCTTATAGGTGTCGTGGCCAAATGGTACATTGAGCTACCACAAGCCAAGTACCTCGACTTAAAATCCCTATCCTTCATGTTCCTACAGTATTTCCAACTCCCTATCAGATATGATGAGGGGGTGAAGATCCTGTTATCCTCTCGCCAAAACACCGCCACTCACATAACTGACCATATCCAACTAGATGACAAGATATTCTTGGATTGGTTCCTTAAGACTTTGCTCCCACCCATCGCAAAGGATGTTGCATTTGAACGTCCCCAATCTGAAGAAGAGGCCATACTGAAGGCCCAACAATTTGATCTCATTTATGCCCAGTCTGGATACTTGTACATTGTCATTCCAGACACTCCCCGTCTGAGTACCTCTTACTGTGACACACCAGGGGCATCCCACATAGAAGACAACATCATAGGGTCAGTATCCCAACAACCACAGCCTCGACCGACACCACCTGCTATTGCACCACAACCAAGAAACACTGCTAATGTTGCTTATCAAAACCAAGCACCGGACTATGCTAGAATGATGTCCCAGTCTGGAGAAACAACCTCTTATGCACAACCTGCGCCATCGCAGCAGGCTCAGGGCATGGCTTGGCCAACACAACAGTATGTGGGGAAAATTCCCACATTTGTGGCACCACCACCCCCACAAATATACTATGCACCACCAGTGCAACAAGTTCAAGCCCCCGCCCCTACTCCACCCGCTCCATTGGGACAAGTGTTCGCACAACAAAACCGTCCCAACCAGCCTTCCCCCAACAATCAACAAGGGAAAGCTAGAAAAAACCATCCTCACAACCAAGGAAATAACCAACCATAGGGAGGTGGTTAGCAATCAAACCCTCCCAATAATGTCGCGGCTAACTGACCAGCCCAAAACCCCCCATGGCAGAATGCACCAATATGCAATGCTCTGTTGCACACAAACCAACCTTGTACACTCTGTGATATTTATGGGCATTACACATTTGAGTGTCCCCTCATGGCTCGCGCTAAGCAGGCCATTCAAAATGAGGCCCAATAGGCCGTCAAAGCCCCCAATCAAGCCCAACCCAACTAGGCACCACAAGGACCTCCTCCCATGGTGCTTCAAAACCCACTACTAGTCCAAGAATTGGTGGCAACTGCTCCCCCTCCCTAGGCCAATCCCAATGCTCCGGGGGCACCACCCATGGCTGAAATAGGTGTTCACCACCTGCTAGCCATGACCACTGAAGAGGTCAACTTACAGACTATATGAAATTAGTACAGTACTACTACCGAACCTACTGACCCATCAGCAGCATCCACGTCTAAGACAACTAACCTACCTCTCCAGTTGCCCCCATTCCTGCACCCCCCCATACGCAGAATTACCAATAATGCCACAACTAGAGCTGCAGTCAGCTATAGCATTGTGGATGATTTGGCCCAAACACCAACCGCCATGTCTGCTCTTGAGGTACTTAAAACATGCCCAACGCAGTGGAAATCCTTACTAGCCACTCTAGGGGTAGTATACCCCTCCGAATCCAAGTTAATCACATTTGACATAGAGAATAGAGAGCCACGCATGCCCTCCACTATCACCTTCCAAATCCCGGTGTCCATCCAGAACCTAGTTGTGCACCGATGCATAGTGGATGAGGGGGCATCCAGATGTGTCATGTCTACTTTGGTTTGGTAGAAGCTTGGATCACTGACTCTTCAACCATCCTCCATGAATCTACGGGCTTATGATGGACATCCCACTAAATCCCAAGGAATCCTCCCCCATGTCCCCATCACGTTAGCCTGGAAGATAGTCCTGATTGACATCGAGGTCATCAATGCTCAACTGGACTACAAACTCCTCCTTGGGAGGAGTTACATGTACACCATGCAAGCAGTCACGTCAACTGTCTTTCACCTCATGATGTTACCCCACGAAGGGAGGATTATGACGGTTGACCAGCTCCTCTACCATGATCCGCAAGGGTTAATAGTGCCCGCCAATGTTATCCCTATCATCACCACCACTGAGTTGCAAGGAGTGACCACACATGTTAACATCATCCCTACAACCAACACTATGGTTGAAAACACACTAGCCTCCCCATCGTTGAATGTGGGCCCTGGGTTGTTTACCGATCCCACCATGACAGCTCCTTTCCTGTTGGTGTCACCACCACCAACACAAAAGAAAATTGTGGACTTGTGCATGGTCTCATCAAGCAATGTTGCACCCAAATAGCAACCACAGCTGCAGCCCCAACCACAACCACAACATCGTCCGTAGCCGCAATGCTAGCAGCAACCGCAACACCACCCGCAAGAGCATTACGTGCAGCCGCAACCACAACCTCACCCCCACATGCAACCAGCTGGGATTTATGTGGGCTCATCTCTGGTCCATACAATTCCCTTCCTCTTTCCCCCACCTAGTGTCATGAGCAAGCCGGTCATGGCCACCTTAAGCCTACCCCAGTTTATGTTGGGGATCCCGGTGTGGTATCTTGATCCACTAGCTCAACCAGCAATGCCCCAGGTTGTGTTAACCTCGGTGCAACCTATTGTGATTGAGTCTCAGCCCCCACTCGGTCCACATAAGCCAACCGCCATACCCGCACCTACACCGCCCTAACCCAAAAGGGCTAGGGGAAAGAACACCAAAGCCATCACAGAAGCACAACAAGTCCCACCTTGTGCCACATGCGAACAACAGAGCCATCCAAATCAAAAGTGCTGTGAAATCCCAGTGATTCGTGCGCACCTGGATTCCATGGATACAAATGAAAACATCCTCGTGTTTGAACTCCCAACCACACCAGTAGTAAAGAACAAAGCATTGAGGACAAACCATGCTTGCGCCCTTTGCGGCTTGTATGGACATTACTCCCACCATTACCAAGACTTACCCGAGTTTTGAATGGCTCTCGCTGACCTCCGTCACCATTCCCTTGAGTCTGAGATCACCTTGATCGAAGAAGTTCACCCACCACCACCTTCTTCAGACATAATGTCCATCTACATGATGTCCAGTTCTACCGACCCGCTCATCTCCTCCTCGATCGATGGTCCATCAGACCTATCACTTTGTTGCTTCAACAACGATGAGGAGATACTTGAAGATCTGACTGCCCTAGAATACCCATGGGATGAAATGCACCATCGTTCATTCTTCCTCTGATAAGAGCTTGTGTCGCATTCTGACCGGTTTTTCATGGAGACCAAAGATTTCATCCATGGGAAGGTTGACTGGTTCAGGAACCCAATCCCAACACCTGATGCCTTCGAAGAAGGGAACATGGCAAACATTTCTCCAACCATTAAAATCGACATCTCAACCAACTCTGAGATCATTGAAGAAATCATGCTGGGGGCATCTTGCTCCCTGGAAGAGGTCGATGCATACATCGCTCTCTTCCAAGAATTCTATGACATATTCACTTGGTCATACAATGAAATTCCCAGCTTAGATCCATCCATCGTGGAACACCACATCGACACATGGCCTGATGTGGCACCCATCTGCCAGAAGAAACGGCCCATCCATCCATCCAATATGGCTATGGTGAAAGCTGAGATAGAGAAGCTGCACATAGCCGACTTCATTTATCCCATTGCATACACAACTTGGGTTTCTAATCCTGTTCCTATGAATACAAAACAGGGTACCATTCATGTTTGCACAGAATTCCATGATCTTAATGGGGCATGTACCAAAGACAACTTCCCCACCCCATTCATTGACTAGATCATCGATTCATGTGCCAAACATGAGGCATTCTCCTTCATGGACGGTTTTTCCAGATACAACCAAATCCAAATCTGGAAAGAAGACCATTACAAAATAGCTTCACAACCCCATGGGGCACATTCTCCTATCGATTCATGCCCTTTGGCCTCAAAAATGCTGGAGCCACCTACCAGCGCACCATGAAATATTTTTTCCATGATTTAAGTCACATCATCTTGGTCTACTTGGACGATCTCACTGCTCGATCACAAAAACAAGAACAATATATAGATGACTTGTAGCAAGTCTTGTTACGTTGCTGCAAATACAACATCCGGCTGAACCCCCTCAAGTGCATTTTCTGTGTCCCAGCAAGTCATCTACTTGGGTTCATCGTCTCCCACAAAGGGATAACGGTAGATCCCCTCAAAGTCCAGACCATCCTTGATCTTCCTTTCCCAAGAACGCGACACCAACTACAAAGCCTACAAGGCAAGGCCAATTTCCTTCACCGCTTTGTGCTGGAATATTCAACAAAATCCTATGGATTCATCTGGCTACTCCACACAAAAATCCCCTTTGTTTGGCATCGGCAAGCACAAGAATCATTCGAGGCACTCAAACAAGCCCTGGCTTCTACACCATTACTCTCACCACCAGATTTCACTCGAGACTTCATCCTTTATGTGTTAGCCTCAGAAAATGTCATTGCTGGAGTCTTGGTCCAAGAATACGATGCTCGCCATGAGAAATTGATTTACTACATTAGTTAGAAGCTAACAGGACCCCCATTATGATATTCAACCTAGGAGAAATTAGCCCTCGCCATAGTCTTCTTGGCTCAAAAATTACACCACTACATCATTTCCAATCATACTCGTGTAGTGGCTGATTCAAACCCAATTTGGTACCTCTTAAGCCGCTGCCTTCTACAAGGTTGAGCAGCCAATTGGGTAGTCATCCTCCAAGAGTTCAACCTAAAGTTTGCGTCTCCAAAAAGCACAAAGGCACTCACACTAGCCACACTCATGACCGAACTACCCCCATTAACTGCATCATCACCCCCCAATGATGATCTCCCTAATGACTTCCTATTCGTCATATCTATAGACAACCCATGGTATGGGGACATCCTGCTCTATTTACGAACGTAGAAGTTTCCAGCGCACTTCAACCATGAGGATAAGCAATGCATCTGACATCAAGCCATTTGCCACTTGCTGATTGGAGATGTTCTGTATCATCGAGGCATTGATACCATCCTACGTCGTTGCCTCACCCATGATGAGGCTAAGACCATCCTCAATGACAGTCATACTGGAGCTGGTGGTGGTCACCTTTTAGGTCTAGCGACCGCCCAAAAGATTCTATGCACCAACTATTTCTAGCCCTCCATCTTTGCTGATTGGATAGAGGCATTAAAACATTGCCACAACTGTTAGCTTTTTTCCCCAAAGGAAAGAACCCCCCCCCGCACCGTTACACCCGATAGTCATAGTCGGGCCCTTCTGCAAATGGGTAATTGACTTCATGACAATCAACCCTATTTTGGCTAATGGTCACAAATACATCATCGTGGTAGTCAATTACCTCACCAAGTGGGCCGAAGCCATGCCCACATTCGATTGCAAAGCTAAAACTGTAGCACATTTCTTCTTCAACCATGTTATTACACAGTTTGGTGTCCCTAAAAAATTAGTCTCAGATCATGGGGCACACTTCCAATATGCCGTATGGGCTGAATTATCAATCATGTTGAAGTTTGAACATTAGTACTCATCATCCTACTATCCCCAAGGCAATGGCCAAGTTGAAGTGGTCAACAAAATCATCAAAACAATGCTCCAACGGATGGTAGGAAATCACAAAACCAAATGGCATCACATATTATTCTCTGCCCTATGGGCTTATCGCACATCCACAAAAATGGCAACCAGTTTCACCCCTTTCCGCCTAGTACATGGCGTTGAATCAATGCTCCCTATAGAGTGCCAAATTCCATCTCTCCACCTCACAGTGGAACTCCTTCCTGATACTTCACCTTTAGAAGAATGACTTCTCCAACTCGAGCAAACCATAGAAGACCGTCGAGCTTCCCTCCAAGCCATCGAAGCAGCAAAAACATGATCAAAGATCCAATATGACTCCCATGTCCACCCTCGCACCTTCAGTGAAGGAGATATGGTTCTCTTCTACGACCAACCCAATGATAAATTGGGCAAAGGAAAGTTTGAATCAATGTGGTATGGCCCATACATCGTCCACCATTGCCTCGGAAAAGGGGCATACACCCTCATTGACTCTGATGGAAAAATATTGGAGAACCCCTGCAATGGGCTCTACCTCAAGAAATTTTATGCTTAACATCACCAATGAGTCACTTCATTTTCTTTTTCTTGTTTTTCAACGGTTTTTTAGCAAAAATCAAAGGCAGCACCATCAACTACTAGTCAAAAGTCACCCGGAACCTGTTCGAGACACCTCTCACACCTTCGGGATTAAATTTCAATCCCCTTATGAGACCATCATCTCATGTTTAATTAGTCAATTTTGGGACCATTTCCCATAAGTCACCTTGATTCACGAGCCATGACATGACGATGCGAGTGTCTATGGATCGGTGCTCATATCACACTTCCCGGTCACAACTCATGCGAGCGATCAGGCCACTGCCCGTTAAGGATTGTACTATACTTTTGTTTTTGCATTTATAATTGTCTTTTTCATCGCACCACATGTGGACATCTGGACCATCGTCCACAAAACCCTTTATTTTTCTTCCATGTATTTGGCATAGAAGCGTCCTTGGGCCACCGCCCATCAAGGATTGTAATTTTAGTTTTTATTTTATTTTTAACACATAGATTGTCTTTTATTTTTACTGCACCTTACGCGGACCTCTGGACCACTATCGACAAAATGATTTCTTTTCTTGCACGTATTTGGCATATAAATTCCTCCGGACTTGTACTTACATCACATGTAGTCAATTCCGTCCACTGCAACACACACACATTCTCTCTTGACCTCTGTCTGAGAGCCACCTCAGTTTGCATGCCTCTGCCACACCATCTCGTATGCCTCTACCGCGATCAATCCCACGCATGTATTGGTATGTTTGAGAACCTTTTGCTCTGTCCATATTGCACAGATGACGTTTGGACCTCTGTCCATCGTCCCGACATGGGGCACCGCTCATGCCATCGTATTCGGTTGACCACATTGGAGTTTTTTTTAAGCTCTTTTTTGACTCCTTAAAACAATGAAAAGATCACCGAGCGCAACTGCTTCCTTTCCTGCTCTCTAAAGTATAGGAAAGGACGTCTACATCGTCTTGTTTACCTCCTTTTGCAGACCATGTATACTGTTAATTGAAAAGTACCTCCTTGGCACACTCAATCCAAGACCGTACCCCTCTGCATACTTTTATGCTTTCTCGAGCAAGGGTGCCACACTTTCCGAAAAAGCCCGCCACTGGTTGTCGTTAATCTATTTTCCAGCTGTCTCAACAAGAAAAGATTGTTGAGCAAAATTGGTTTTGTTCATGCTCATAAAAGTATTTGAATGACTGTCCAACCAATATAGGTTTAACCTTTTCCGGCCTGATTGGACTAACAACGATAAAGAAGTCTCTCATACCCTCCAGGATGGGCGAGCTCTCCTATGTATACTTTTATCCTTTTTCGGGAATAGGAGACTACCAACAAAAAAGATCCCCCATTGGAGTCTTCTTCATTCTTTCAGACTCTCTAAAATTGAAAGCACCAACAAGCATTTACCTTCTCGGGCTCACCAAAAATCCATGAGATCGTACCACAACGGTGTCCCTAGACACCACCCCATGGTAAAGAGTTTGGTAGTATTCCCACATTGGGTTGCCTTTGTTCAGAGAACTCTGCAATGTGTCTTCCTTGGATCCCATCAATATCAAAAGTGTCCACCTCCTCCAAGTATTTCCCATCTGTAGTGACATTCTCGGTATTACAGCTATGATCCCATTCCCTTGAGTCAGTTTCATTTGCTTCTTGGTCCTCCCTGTCGTTATACTCTGAACAAAGGAAGTTTGAGTCTCCCACTCCCCCCCTGCCCCTATTCAATTCTTTCCCTCCCCTCCCCTCCCCTCCCCCCCCCCAATTTAGTGAGTCAGTCCGCATATTGCTTCACACCTTTCGGTTATCCCTCATGCTCCTGGTCAAGGAAACATCATTGCCTTGACTAGGGGCAGGTCTCCCTTTGTCGATGCCAACACACATATTCTAGAGGATAGAACTAAAGGTCCCTATACCTTGGTTTCATTAACATCATTGATGAGTTCCTTAGACCACTTGAGAGGAGTCCTTAGTGCCTCTTGGGATGGTTGTTTCTCATGACGTGCTCGACTTCAACTCCATGATTGCACTATTGATATTCGTACAGGTTTTTTTCTGTAGTGTACTTGTTCAAAGACCCTGGATCTCACCCAAATCTAGAATATTGGTGAGTCCACTCGAGGGACCTAAAACAAGTTATGGCCCTTGTGATTTTCGGGTTGTGTTGGAGATAGTGATCTGAAGCCCCAGCAATGCTTTGATATACCTTTATGATTAATGCAGCATACTCATACCGTAGAGACTCTGAATCTCAATCAGCGAGTCCATACAGTGATGTACCAGATCTAGTAGACCATCAGTCATGAAGATATAGCATTCCATGAGAATGCCATGTGTCCAATGTACCGAATCAGTATTGTATTCAGCCTTACATGAGAGGCAACCATCATTGTAACATCAGTTGTATATGATCAGCTCTTGTATTTTAGAGCATAGATCAAATGATTCTTTTGACATTGTCATGAGCATGGGAATGCCCGCCTCGTCCATATACATGTCACATATTTAATGTATCTCACCCATTGATGGGAACCAAATTAATACAAAAACCAAAAGACACCATGCCCCGGCCTCGAAAGCACCACCTCTACACAATGAATCCTATGATGTCCATTGGCCATACATTGAGCTCCTTCCCTCACACATCAGGGAGCTATATGTTAACCCAAAATCCCCCACATATCTCTCTATGGCCTACACCACCCAATGACACCATCTCATAACACTCATTGCACTCCATAATAACTTCCATTTGATCCCCACACCTCCAAAAGAGCCCAAGTATGAAGAAAAGGGCTAAAAACCCCCCAAAAGAGCCCAAAATAGCCCCCTACAAGCTAAAGCCCTAAAAAAGGGGCTAAAACCCTAAAAGGGGCTAAAGTAAGGGAGGAAGGGGCTAAAGCCCTGACCAATGGATTAAAACCCTAAAATCCCTTGGAAAAACTATAAAAGGAGGGTGGGGGGTCACTCTCAAAAGACTCTTCACTTGCCTATTGTTATGCTACCCTTGGATGCTTTGAGACCTTTGCCTCTCAAACCACCCACTCTCCCTCACCTCCATCTCCATCTAATCAAGCCATTGCTTCCCAACCAAGAGAGAGGTGCTCCCATGAGCTAGGGCATGGTGGCCCATTTCCACCTAAGTGAGGTATAATTTCTTTTCATGTTTGTTTACTTGTTTTGCTTTCTAACTAATATTTTTACTTGCAAGTTGTATTTGTTGACATTGTTTGCAGGTTTTCCATTATAGTAGCTTAGGTTGCTTGCAGGTTTCAAGGAGGTGGAACCCTAACCCGTTTTCTGCAAAGGGGTTCACAAGGGATTCATCTCCTTCTTTATTTTTTGTTATCAGCTCTTAGATTTAGTTTATAGTTGTAGCTGTTTGCTGACTCTAGCTTAATGTAGTTTACAGTTCTATTTATGCTATTTTCCCTTTCATTTTTTCTGTTTTCAAAAAGTAGGAACCTACCCTTGTGCCCTATAGGCACAAGGGAGCCATTCCTGTGCTTGTAGTAGGGAGAAATCCTTGCTATAGGTGGCCTATTGGGCCTTGTTCTAAATGTCCTGCTTAGCACAAACCATGAGGGGACACTCAAATGTGTAGTGCCCATAGACCTCACAGAGTGTGCACAGTTGGTTTTTGCGCAACGGGGCATTGCTTCTTGGTGCATTTTTTCATGGGGGGTTTTGGATGGGTTAGTTTACCGTGTCATTGTTGGGAGGGTTTGGTTGTTGACTGCCTCCTTGCAGTTGGTTATTGGCTTGGTTTCGGGGCCGGTTATTTCTAGCTTGCCCTTGTTGATTGTTGGGGGTAGGTTGGTTGGGACGGTTTGGTTGTGCAAATACTTGTCCCAATGGAGCGGGTTGAGCAGGGGTGGGGGCTTGAACCGCTTGCACTAGTGGTGCATAATAAATTTGGGTGGGTTGTAGTGCCACAAATGTGGGCATTTGTCAGTACCTCGATTCCCTCGATTGCTGAGTACCTCGTGTTGGATGATGGGGGATGCCTTAATGCCCTCCTTCCAGCGGATTTCATCCCATCGACTTCAGATCATTTATTCTGGGATTGGAGTCTAGAGTCATATTTGAGTGCCTTGAGACTTGCAGTCATTAGTGGCAGGTTCTCTCGCCATCGATA